>JAFBJR010000504.1:4596567-5133003 GCA_016785285.1 Brachirus orientalis | reverse complement strand
GCTAATGAATACCAGTATATTGAACAGGCACTAGGGCACACATTTAAAAGGCCATAAAGTCAATAAAGAAAGATTTCTTTCACATTTAATCTGACCAATATTGATTAACAGTCTATGACGGGTCTTTGCTATATGTTCATTACAGTGAAGTACAGTACCTGTAGTGAAGGTAGTCGAGACTACAGCACTGGTGTCAAGTCCTCTTGCTGCCTGGAGCTTGACTGTGTACTCTGTGATCTCAGCCAGTCCTTCTAGACGAATCCACGTGTCCTCGGCATCCAGGATCAGCTCCTAGTACACACAAAGACACAAAATATCTTACTGGATTTAAAAGATGATAGATAAGAAATTGCCTTCTATAATGTAATAAGAGAATATGTGCTCAGTACTAACCAATGGTTAAAAATACATTTTCCTCATGAGTTCCAAAAGAAAACACATTAAATTGCACTTCTAACATTAGTACAAATCTGTGATGATAAAGAAAAACTATTTTGTTTGTCTAAGAAACACTTGACAACTTAGATTTGTTTCAGCATTTTAATATTCTCAGTCTGGTAAAAAAAACTATGCAAAAAAGATTTCACATCATTTATTCAATTTACACAGTGCATTAGCATTTGTTCCCCTTTTGCTAAATGCAGAACAGGTCAGAATATATCAAATCTCATATTTGAGTATCTCAAATCCTCTTCTGTTGAGCACATCATAAGGAGTCAGGACATTTGACCATTTTTGACATCAGTGTCTCAGGTGCCACATACAGTAAATCCACCAAAAGGAGGCTCAAAACCTTAACTTGTCAACGTGTGTGTGTGTATTTGTGCTTGTGCTTTTTGGTGCATGTGTGTGTTACAATTTGGCCTGAATACACATTAAAAATGAACAAGTTAAAATGAAATATTCAGCCAGTTTGAAAAAAATAAATAAATAAATCACATATTTTCAGGCAATGTGTCCCTGTGAATTATGCAGGGAAGCAGCTGGTAAACGATGTCGCTCTGTCTCCAAGGAGCGGACATTCTCTCACTGGGTTTTTAGGGTCAGATTTTTATTGCAAGCGAAGAAGCTTCATCTCATCAAGTCTAATAACAAACCTTCATACACTCGCCCCAGATTGTATTGAGTGGTCGAGTGGTGTGCTGATGCCTATTTGTCTTTTTTGCATGTGTGTGAATGGAGATGTCGTTACACTCCAGAGATACCGTGCATTCATTTACAAAATTAAAGAAATTTAATCATGCACCTTCTCTAAGCAAGAAGTCAATTATCTCGGTTAGGGGGGGAAACTGGCTGAACAGCTGTAAGAATACCTCAGTGTTAGTCATCAGTGTTAGAATACCTTTAATGTCATACAGCCAGATTTTAAGCTGAGTCAGACCTCAAGTAGAAGCAGCTCAAGGAAAACCTCATGAGGACCATTTCAGTTTCTGGCATCGACATTAAAAGCATGAGTGGTGAATCATCTGTTATTGTAGATATGAAATCAAATTAGGGGACTTGTTCAAGCAGCTCACTGTTGCAAATTAAGGTCTACAAAGGTGTAAAAAAAGTATTAACAAATAAAAAAAAAATTATGTCATCAAGTTAGATGAGACTTAGTTGTCTGATCACATAAAACAGTTTAAACTTCAATGATTTGATTGGTTGTATGAAAACAAACTTAACACATAGTATTGTTGTATGAAAACATACTATGCACATATTGCAAAAAAAGATTGACTAATGTTTTTTTTATATATATAGATAGGTATTTCTAACTTAAATCTGCCATAAAAATAAAACTGGTTCCCTGATTTAATGTGATCATGAGAAACTGAATTTTAACAAGCACATTAGTGCATGTTGATTTAATCAGTCTTTGTAAAAGCCACAATATGTTTGGGCAGCTGTTTAACTTAAAATTAAAAAAACAACAACTTTTTTTCCAGGAACAAGGACGAAATGCAGAGCATTTCGTCCTTGTTCTGAACTGTTTGTCTACAAGTAAAGTCTCACACAGAGTTACAGTTGCAGCCTTGTGCATGAGTGACACCCAATGGTCAACCACCCTGCAGTGCCACACTTTCAAGGTCAGAGTGAAGAGAGATTTCATTTCTCAAACTTTCCTTTACAAGATTGAGTCTGTTCTTTGTGTAAGTGTGTGTGCGTGACGTCATCCCTCAGTTGGTCCACACAACCTCAAAGGACTTTTTGATAGCTACAATTTTTGTTTCTTTGTGGTGGATAAAAAAAAGTGACTTAAAAGTGGCATAAAATATCAGTGAGTGTCCTCACAACTATAGAAAGGCCTAGCCTGTGCATCTCTGTGTGTAAAAAAAAAAATAATTGCCATTATAAAGGGAGTCTTGCAAAGTAGCATGGGGAATGGTTCCAGTCAATTTCTTAACAGGCGCAGCAAGTTTCACACAGATCTTAACAATGTGCTTTATTGTCATTGCCCAGCCACATCAAAGGGTTTAGTCAAAATAAACAATGTCTCTGTAGAGACACATTGAAGTAATGTCTCCATTGGACAGTTTAACTACACAGCTCCCCTGTGTGGGTATCAATGTGTCTGTGTCACCCTGAATTCTTACACGCTCCACATTAAGTTATTACAAGACTGAAAGATAAACTTTGAATGATAAAGGTCTTGTCACAAAGTTGTGACGCTGCTGCATTAATTATAAATAAATAGTGTTCAAATTGTCATTTGAATATATTTTGGAACAATTCTGTTTTAGTGGATTAACAAAAGTACAGTTTATCTCCCTGATGCACATTTGTAGCTGCGAGACCTAACAAGATCCCGAAGATATGTAGACTCATTTTGGTTGCAGCTAAGGTGTTAACATATCATTACATATCAACAATGGGTTTACGAGAGCATCTGTCGTGTGTGCATAACAGACAGATTTAAGACTTGACAGCCGTGAGAGCTACTTACTTTTCGGTTGCCATCCGTTGATTTGTAGGTGAGCATGTAGTTGTCAATTTCTGCGATTGGCGGTTGCCAGGAGATAAGAGCGCTGCGGTGATTCACTTCACTGGCTGTCAGGTTCAGGGGTGTGTCCATGGCTGTGGGAAAGAGAAGAAAAAAATAACCTGAACTCAATTAATAGGCTACAAACACTTAATTCAAACCAGGATTCGAACTGATGACCTTCCTACAGCTGGGTAATGTTTGTTTTGTGTATTCAGTAGTTATTTTACATATCTATCGTGTGAAAGTGTGGTGTGGAATGGTGTGAATTTGTTTGCCCACTTTTGCTAAATAGGATAGTTTTTTTTTTATATGTTTATATGTTATGTGATTTTGTGTGATTCACACCTCATGCTAGAAAAAACATCTTTTTACACTACAAAATGTTACAGTGTGGAGTTGAAGATAATTGGACAGAAAGAGTTTTGTTTGTTTTTAAACTTAAAAAAGAAAAACACTGGAGGAAGAGGCAGATGTGCTCGTGTGAGATTTTCTGTCCTAACATTAGATCATGAGTATTCCCAGTAAAAATGAGCATATTGTCATGCTGTTGTCACATTTTTTACTCGCTGGAAAAGACCAGCACTTAATAAAGCAAAACATCAAACACTCAACAAAACCTTTGCTTCTCCAGTTTAACAAGATGGATACTATGTATGTGCTGATGAAGGCCACCTTGAAAGGCTTTCGTTATTTTGATTTTTTTTCTTCTCTTGCCACTTGTAAATTTGGGCAATCCCAGTACTAATCAAGATTTACTGTTAACAATAAGAAAATAGAGTGTTTTTAGTGTAAAAACAGCACAGATACTAAAAATGGTAAAAGATAATAACAAAATTAAGCATGTATTATTAACATCTAGGAACACGAACATTTTAAATATTAATAATTGAGTAGTATGTACAACGTAACCAGAATACATACAGCATGAAAAACAAGTAGTGTAAAAATAGTACAGGATTACACATAGAGCTATTGCAGCGATATGAGTAAGACTGGCATTGCACATTACCGGAGCAACAAGTGTTTTATGTAGTCTACTGAGAGCAGTGAAGTGTTGTGTAACAGCAGCAGTGGGGAATGAGCTGCAATATCACTCCTTTACACACTTATAGTGTGGATCAGTCTGTCACTGAAGAAGCTACCCAATGCAATGATAGTGTCCTGGAGGGGGTGGGACAGGTTCCCCATCACAGATAATAGCCACTGCCCAGCAGGCCACTCCAAAAAAGATGGCTGATGCCACCGGAGTCATAAAAGGTGTTGAGGAGCATCTTTTGCACACCAAAACATCTGAGGTTCCTTGGTAGATAAGAGTCTCCTCTGACTAATCCTGTGCAGAGCAGCACCATGATCAGTCCAGTTTATTGTTGCACATGGCAATATAGCGTGGTACATTTATCAACTCTATTTTGAAATATTTGTCAGTAAAATGCATTACCAGATGCACTTACTTCAACACACAGCAATCGACATAATTTAGTAAAACACAGTTCCCCTGTGGGGACACACACAAATGCTGTCCTCTCATATTGTTTCTGTGGTAATTTGGTAACATACATGTAGTATTATCAGTTTTTTTTTTTTAACATAGCATAATTCATTTCAGTCTCCATCTAGGAAAATTGGAGCTGCACAGTGAAGGAAACCTTTGTGATAATTAAATCACAACTAAAATGCGATTGTGAAGTAGTACTAAATGTCCATATTTATTTTTAGCAGCAGAATTCACTTCTGAATCTTCTCATTGGTACTTGGCGTTTTCAGCCCACAATGCTTCATGCTCTCTCTCTACTCACGCTCTGTACTTCTTCAGACTCGGCTGCCCAGCTGTGATGAAAAATGCGTCACTCTGTGTGCAGCATTGCACATAGAATCACTCAGAGAGAGAGAGTCTTGTTGGGCCAATAGACTTAATCAGCATTATGTGAACTTATTTGACTATAATTTGAATGTAAATGACATTTAAATTTAAAATTGAAGCACTAACGTTTTGAGCCTAATGCACTGATGAATGTGCACAGAGAAATATAAAATTAAGGGAAGGGAAACCATGCCACACACTGAGGGCTGGGATGGCACATACATGATACATTTTGCACAGTGTAGAATAATAAAAACTTTCACACAAATCCACAGTTCTTAACTGCATCCTTTGTATTCTTTTTCTGCTGCAGTATGCTCTCCACATACTTCTAAATTTCAATTATCCACGTCTAACTCGTATGGATGTTGAATGAATTCTTCAAATTGCCAGACTTCCTCAGATAATTCAGTTCCAAGGTTTTTATCTCACTGACACCCAAGGTGATGAGAGGAAGGAGAAACCTTTTTTGAACTGAACCATATAATTATAACATCACACCCCTCTTGTGTGTCCCACTTTAGAATTTTTTCCAATCAAAGTCTGGTGTAGATTGGAAGGGAATAAAGAGTGCCTTAATGCAGAATTGGACCTGAGATGAGAGATGTACAGTGCATGAAAGTGAAATGTCAGACTTTTTTAAAAAAAAGTTTTTTCAAAAGTTTTGAAGATATTGTTTCTTTTACAATTTAATCAATTACTGAACAACCAACTGGAGTTGTCAAAAAGAAAAAGATACTGGCTGTAATAGGCAGTCAGAAGTTAAGACCATGTTTTTAATGTGCAGGGTTCTTGTCTCTCCACTTTAAACAAGGCTTGATTATAGTGCTTTTGTTGGTACTTTAAAAAAAAAAAAAAGCTCCCAACAAGGAGACACACCTCAGTTTCACCTACTTTTATCATCACTTTTCAGTCATTATCTGATCCTTTAACATGGTAGCAGAAGATACCTTAGCCTCATTTTTAGAGCCCGACAGAAAATAGATTACCTTTCCTGGAGTTACATCATGACACTGGAGTTACATCATGACACTGGCACACATTGTCAGCCACTCAACCAACAGAGAGGCAGAGGTGCTGAAATAGATGAAGTACTGCACCCTGAGTGCTCTGCAGTTAAACATCCCTGCTGTAAATATGAATTCAAGACATTCACTGCAGAGCCGCTGCTTTCTGTAATTTAAATTGCCTTATCTTCTGGTTTCTGATGCATTTTCTTTGTCTTTCATCATCCCTTTTGCAGTGAAATGATCACAGGCTTTTATAAACACTTGCATTTTTAGCTTGAATCAGGGGCTCCTTCTTTTAGAACAACATCTGATCCTGGATGCGCAAAACTAAAAGGAGAATTTAATTCCTACTACCTTCAGTTGCTTTTTTGTCATTCAAATAATTTTGTAAGTATATGTTGAAGGATCACTGCCAGCTCAGTAATTAACTGCACAGACCCACCTTGATAACCTAATGATGTATGCCAAGTGCCTTCTCTTAAATAGAGTGATCAGCAGATACACTTAGAGTGACTGGGGATTTGAAGGAGGAATGAAAAAAGAGGAAAAATGCTTTATGACCATCCCACCCTTTCTCCACTTCCTCCTATTCCAAAATCAACCTGGGGTCCTCCTCTCTTTCACTCTCCCCCTTATCTTCTTGTATGCCTGTGTCTTTCTCTGCTGCTCTTCATCTTTCCATCTTGTGTCCACCGCATCCTTTCCTCCTAATCTGACAGGCTGTCATTCTACTTCAATGGAGAGAGTGAATTAAGTTTATCTTTAGTTCTTGTCTTCTCTTCCTTTCTCTCTATGTTTTTCCTGGATTATGTCTTAGCAAAGGTATGTTGAGAGAAGGAAGAGGCAGAAAAGGGAGTTTTCATTTCATACAGAAATAGCAGACCCTCAGCAACCCTCATTTTACATGTTTTTATTATTTCCTCCTCTTCTCTTGCCAATTAAATCTTTCCCTGTTCCTTTTCTCTCTCATGCTCTGCCTCCAATTAAACCCACTCATGGAGTGTGGCTGAGCAGGTGAGCGGGTTTTGTCGGAATTCCTGGCAGCTCTAAACAGTGGGACTGTGATGAACAGGATTGGCTTCATCTGATGTCTCATTAACTGAAAGTGTAAACAATGCAAGAGGAGAAAATACTCAGAGATGGCAATGGGAAGGGCAACATGGGTAGCACCAATTTGTTGTAGGAAGACAAGAGACAAGGGACAGTGCTCTCTTTCTGTTAGAGTGGATATAACATCTAGACATAGCTTTGCTGTATTTATAAAATCCTCCCTGGAACTTAATAACAGGATGCTATGGATAGCACATTACCCTGGGTCTGCTTGTCTGTTGGCAGAATTATTCAAAAAACCATAGAACCTGTTTGTATGGCATTTGCATGGTGAGTGAAGTGGGTCCAAAGAATCAACCCAATAAATTTTGAAGCAGATCCAGGAATACGGACATATCCAATGATTTGTTTATTTATTTATTTATTTATTTATTTATTTATTTATTTATTTATTTATTTATTTTCATTTTCTTTTACCTTTGGATACAATGCATTGGATAGTCTAATATACTAGAGTAAATATTATTCATATAGCTGCAGTTGGGAGCATTTTGCCACAAGACCATTAACAGCCCAGATTTAACAGAGATATGTATCAGTACTTGAAAATATGTTAATCTGTCAAAAAGGTTGCCTGAAGAGTAAGGATTATCTTTCGTTTAAAGCACCACTCTCAGCACTCGAATATCAGCCAGAGCTCAAGGAAGCTCCCTAAAGCAAGGATCTCTACCAGTTCAAAAAACTTGCCAAGCACCTCTCAGCAAATGGGCTCAGACACATCTGAGAAGAAGACACCCCGGTGCTGCAGCCTACAGGCTTATAGAGACACCCGTAACAAAATCCCTTATTTTCTAACCTCTCAGCTTATATGTCAGCCTTTGGGGAGCCAAACTATCTTACTGTGTTGAACTTTTGAGCCACAAAGGCCAGACGATAAAACAACTCTCAGCTGTGAGTGTGAGAGTTTTGGGAATCAACAAAGACACTTTACCCGATAAATAAAAGCAGCCACATTTTGATCTAAGACAGAATCACTTCCTCTACATGATGTGACTTCACAGTCCTCATTAAAACTGAGGTTGCAGTAGTGACGCAATGAGGTTTAGTAATTAGAGTGGAGCCCTAGAGTATTAAATTTATTTAATTTCCTTATCTAGTTCAATGCAGTTTAGAACAGGATTAGAATGAATACATTTTGTTTCTAAAGGAACAAAAATAATGCTGAAAGCAGCAAAGTCACTATATACATATACACTCAATAATAGCTCTTTGGAAAAAAAAGTATAATAAAATACTGCTGCCATGATAAACACTAAGAGTGCTGTTGTTGATTCATCCCCTGCAGGTTATGCTGCAAGAGATGGGGTGGCTGCTGTCTCTACCTGTAGTTTTACATTAACACAATTTGTTTAAGAGTTTAAGATTTGAGTTATATTAAGCTGGCAATCAACATACAGAAAGCTTGTGTTTCAGCTTGTTACAAGTCAACAACAGGTTAGCAGATACACTTGAAAAGGTAAAACTGTGGTGAATGGTAAAGGGTTTTGTGTGCAGCTTATTGAAATAAAGAGTTAGTAGTGGCTTTATATTTTAAAGAATTAGACTCTGAAGTGCACAAAAACATGAGCAAATTCAAAACGCAAGTCAGACAGAATAGAGCAGCAGATGCACAATTGGGAAAGTGTTGACCAAATCAATCAATGGTCTCATCCTTTGGCACAGCCTGAGAAAACATGTTGTGTGAGTGCAGCAGTACTGGGTTTGAGGATTTCAATTAGGGAGTTTTTATTAACAACACTAAAAGACCCTTCTGAAGTTATTATTGACTGAGGCACCCCTGGTGAGTCGTGTTGTCAATAGTCGTACATGGAAAGGGATGTAAATATATATGTTTCATACAGGTTATTATTAGTCCCTTATTATAATTTACATATGCATGTGTAAAAAATGGAAATACCTTCAAGGTCTAGAAAATAGAGACACATTTATAAAGGAATTAAAAATTCAGCTATGTTTATATGCAGATTGCTGATGTTTGCACTGTATATTTTAATAATACTGATATAATTCCACACATGAATGCAAAAAGCCTCCTTCTTTTTGAATGGAGGCATGAGTTATTTGGAGGATTTCCAGGTAATTCTACATGCCTTTTCTACCCACAGATACTTCCTCCAAAATGCAAGCCTGAATAAATTTAGAGGAGGAGAGTAACAAAGGGAAGCACCCAGCCGTTTGTTTGATTTTAAAAGACATGGTGTTCAAAAGAAAATCCTGTCCTATTTGCTCTCTTACGAGAGTCTAACCAGGGCAGAGATCTATGTTTCTTATTTTTTTCCTATCTTTTGTTCTCCTGAGAAGCCCTGCACTTGGCAAAGTGTCTGTTTCCAAATTAGAACCACCTTAAACTGCCAAGAACATTTGTTTTTTGTACTAAGAGCATGTGTGGCATTGACATTGTTGCAAGTAAACCCGATTTTCCTGAGCTGTTTTGAAGTTGGTGCAGCCCCGCTCTTGCGTTCTCTGTCAAAGTTTGTTTCTTTTTCAAGCAGTTTGTCTGTGCTGCAGTGCAGGACAGGTAGCACAGGTACTCCTTGGGGGATATGAACTCTTCTGCTGACTGAAAAGTTTTTCTTTGTCCCTCCCCTCTAAGAACTCTAGAAAAAAAACAAGGTTTCAAGAGCTGCAACTCAGTTAAACTGGAACAATTCCTTCACCTTTAACACACCTCGCAACTGATAACAGTGAATATAAGTAGAGATGCGGGTCACATGCAAGTGAATTATGGGCTTGACCATGGCATTATGTCTCACAAGACACTGACCCCCCCAGTGACAAATGTGACTCCTAATAGCAAGTTTTGCACTGTGATAAAGGATCACAGTTTAGAAAATGTTAACAGCACAAAACAAACACAAATATCTACCTGAATGTTACTGTCATGCGATGCATGACCATAATTGGTCCTGATTTCTTTCTTGCAATGTATGTGTTGTTATATACCGACAATCAATAACCACTTCAACTGCGTCAAACAAACAACATTTTGACCAATCGTATTCCGCATCCTTGCAGAAAGCCCTGGCCTTACAGTTTGCATGCGTTTCCTGGTATGTCACCAACCTTGCACTGACATACATTTTCTTCAGTGAGAAAATTAATAATGTACACTGAACGTCTCTAGTCCCCCTAGTCAGGACAGGAGCAACGTTCTGTTGAGAGACAACAGAGATTCCCACTGAGTCACCACCCTGCACACTGTACCAAAACCAGCAGAATAAAATGAGCACATACGTGTTTGGAGGTTCGTGATGACTGTGCCACTGGTGAGGGGTCCCTTGGTGGCGTACAGGGCGACAGAGTAGGTGGTGCTTGGCTTAAGGTTGGACAGCTGGTGCTCCTGCTTGTTGCCTTCCACAAGGACAGTATCAGCTGTCACTGGATAACAGGTAATACACACAAGTTTACAACACTTACACCAACCTACAAACATTCTGTTTTAAGTTTTCTGTTTTCATTAAATCTTTAAAAAATACACTGCGGCATGGTAATGGGACAATTTTAATCTCAAATTCAAGATTTTTAATCCACTGTTAGGGTGCTTCCTGATCTGAAATCAAAATAAACTTCTGAGGACTATTATGCAAAAATAAGCCACAACATATATGCATTATCTTTTGCATCCTTTACATTATAATATGTCAATACAGTAAATACAAAAATGGAAAACATTCCTCAGCATTGATTTTATGCAACTGCATTTACAACAATCACTTTAAGGCATAATCATGGCTGAGATAAACTGGCTAATTAATCTAAATGGGGTGAATGAAATGAACATTTAATTTTCAGTCTGCCTCAGACTTGATAGTGATAAGCATCTCATTAAGAAAATAACTGTGTTACCTGACTGTGAGGCAGCAATATAACATATAACATATACATATAACAGCTCAGCAACAGGAATTTGTTGGGTCAGAAAGGTTTTTTTTAATTTATTGTAGTAACACCAAGGGTTGTGGCAGAGATGCTACTTTGATATAGGAGAAAATTTGAATTTGTCTCTTTAGATCAGGGTTTTATACAGTACAATAACAAATTGTTGATGCAGGGCAACATAAAATGAATTACGACATTTACTGAACTTGGTTTAATACATGGACAGCCATGGGAATTGGCTCACAATTTGTACTGGATTTCTCTACACCATAGTAAATGTGTTCAAAATGTATCTAGCATATAGATACCATCTATGTAGATTATATGGCTGCAGTCCAGTCAGTCAGTAAGTAATTTACATATTGCTTCCTAGAGCTGAGTAATATGAAGTCTAGTGGATACCCTCAGGCATGGCTTATTTAGTGGGTTCATGTGCCTGTATAAAATATGCCCCTTCTAACATATATGTCACATCAGAGTTTAATGTTTGATATTAAGTGTCATTAAAAACGTGACTGATGAGTGCAAAAAGCAACTTTGCAGAGTCTAATACCTGCCAACACTTGCGGATGTTTGTTTGAAAAATGTGTGTCCCTTGAGACTTTTTACACATTCACATTTAAGCTCTCTGGCTGAGCATGTCAAGCAGCTTTAGGCTGCATCTCTGGCTGGCTAACCTACTGGTACTTGGATGTCAGCCACAGTTCAGAGAGTAAATTATAAACAGGCTCTGAGGGGCCAAGCAGTATGGCTATCTCTTTCTTATCTGAATATGGCTGTCAGGAAGTGAGGCCAAGGGTTGTATCAAAAAATGTATGATGTGTACTCACTGCAATGTCTATGCTGAGGCATAGGGGTTCCACCATGCATAATGAAATGAAAACAAGACCAATGGATCTATATTGCCTCAAAAGACCCATCACATGGATCCCGCTTTTTCATAGAAAATTCTCAATGGCACCAACTCCACAAGGAGTATCCGCATGACCTAAAACTAATCTGCTTATTATAGCCCGACTCTGCAGGCTGGTGTTACCACAATCAGCAGTATGATATGTAAATGTTTGCACGAACAGCACCTTTTACTGTCAAGTGCTTAATCAAACACAAACATAAAGCAAATGCATTTGAAAACTGGAAAAATGTTCAGGATCCTGGTAGTCACTGTAAGGAGAACAATTGCGGGGCTGAAAATCTTAAATTATAACTCCAATTTCTCATTATTTGCAACTGTGCAAAATACTGTACTTAAGTATCAAAACACTTAAGTAATCTAATTATCATTCTATCCTATATTTCTCTTGCCCTTTTCAGTGTCTATCTGGAAAAATAAAGGAGATTTTGAAAACATACCTTGATTGTGTGTGAGGGTTATTACGTAGTTGTCAACACTGGACAGAGGAGGATTCCACCTAAGCAGGGCTCCTCGGGGAGTGATGTTGAGGGCCGTCAACTCGGCTGGCATGTCCATCGCTAGAATCATATTAAAAGAAAAAAAAAAGTAGTTTTGTGATGTATTTTAAATATGACTACTGAATGTCAAACCCTAATGTGTGGTGAGCATACTGAGAGGAATGCTTGAAGAGGAAAATTAAGATTCATGCACTCAAAGGACGACACTGGAAACTATATGTATTGAAAACGCATTAAATTTAGATTTAATTAACAAACATATTTAACTGAAGATAATTAAATAGACATTAATTTGCTTTATAAACTGGGGAAAGCAGCAAATCTTTACATTTTTAGAAGCCCGAAGAGAAGAAAAACATCTTTTTTTGATTGTTGATTCCAATGCATTCAACTGAATTATATTGTGTACTCCCATTTCATTAGTAAATTATCTCAAAGATTATTATATAATTTCAAAACGTATATCTATTACACATTAATTATTTTGAACAGAAAAGTATTAATCAACCTGCTTCTTATTATAATGAGCCTCTTTAAGTTTCCCGAGTTCTAACACATTAAAAAATGATTATGCAGTCAACCACGCAGTAGAAACTCTAACATATACTCATCAGCCCACAGTCTGCCCCACCCTCTTCCCTATTTCATTCTCAGACAGTTGGATATGTCAGAGAGTTTAATTATACCTTTAACCTCATTGTTTCAACCGCAATTTCTCCTCAGGTGGGTTATTTTGATGCAGCACAGAGTGGAGCAGTGGAACACACAATGCTGTACACACAGAACATTGAATATGTTTCACAGCTCTGCCCAGATGAACTAATAACTGCCCTGCCCTTCATAGGGGTAAGAAAAAATGTGCTCATTAGCACACTGAAATTATTTAGTCTTGACACTGAAAAAGAGGAACAAACCTAATTAACATAATTACTTTAATTGCAATAAGGTTTAAGTGAATTCAGTGGAGGTTTGCCAAGTCAATTAGATAGGCAATGGAGAAGGAGGAGAGATGACCAAAAAAATAAAAAAACACACATAGGTCATCCTCTTTCAGCAGAACCTGTGATAATCCAATCATGACTCAATCTCCTGATTGCACTGGTGAATCACAGGATCGAGTACTGTCATAGTTGCACTTAGATACACACATCCACACTCGGATGTGCATCTGAAAGCCAGGCCTCAGTATTCGGCATGTATGAGGCGGTGGTGCATTTACAGAATGATGGCGATCTCAGCAAAATTACACTTCAGAGTGTCCACTACTGAAAAGCAACTCCAACACCATTTAACTTAGAATCTCTTCACGAAGACCACAGAGAGTAGAATTAAGGTCAGGTGAATTTAACAGCCTTCTCTTCCAAAAAATCCTACTTTTACGAATAAACAGTAACAAAATACTGCACTGCCTGTGGAGCAGAGCTGTAAAATCTGAAGAAAGGGGGAAAATGAAATCAGTTCTCTAATGAGGTGCAACTACAGCCTGGTGCAGCCTTTCAGTGAGAGGGTAAAATGGGCCAAGTAGTACTATTCTAGTTTTACACCACGAATGCTCGAAATATTAGGTCAAAGATATAAAAACTGATGTTACTGTAGGTAAATTATTTTAAACCATAAAACAAGTTGTAATTACCCTAATTAAAAAAATGATTTGGGGGAAATTATAAAATCAAAACAGATAATTTTAAGTTTAAGTGTAAAACTAAAAAAAATACTTTAACTATGGATTTGCTTGAAGACAACATTGAATAATGTGATTATTAATATAGTTTAAATACTGGCACTCCAAGAAGGGGAGTGCCAGTGCCAGTGCCAGTGGCTTTCACATTTTTACACATACAGTTAAAATATCACCATGTTGATTAGAGGTTAAAGTAGCTCTCTGCTCTCTCTGTTGTGGAGAACCTACAACCACCGTCATCTACATCTGAGTGTTAAGTGAACAGGAAAATGAGAGTGATGTTTCTGAGGATGATGGGGACATTTCTGGAGTGAGACCATACTGTATAATTAGGCTTGAAGTGATGCTGGAGCTGCTGAGGAGGGGGAGGGAGACCAGAGAAAAACAGCTTATTCGTGCGATGAATCACACAGCAATTGATTGGATGCAACTTAGTATACTCTCCCAAGTACAAGATGACATGTCAAAAATATCAAAGAGGACTCAACAGCAGTGCAACCTCTAAAATCCAGTGGGGAACTGTGTCGTTGACATTTCAAGCAACATATACTGTATGTGATTCAAGCACTTAAAGTCCCTGTAAAGTGGTAAAAATATTACCCCACAGGAAATGGGGCGATATTTACCAATTTTGAGTGATTAAAAAAATTGCTATGTCTTTAAACATTTGGGGCTCTAATTTCATGGTGCAGTGCAAGGTGGCGCAGCCCATGCAGTAGTAATTTCGTCCAGCGCAACACAGTGCAAATTGGTAGACCGAGGATGGGTGTGGCTGCACAAAAGGGGGAGGTGTTGACAGATTCAGCTTGGCGCAGTGACAATTTCATGCCAAAAGGCTGCCCTGAAGGTGCATTTTTGCCAGCTCCAACCTGGTCGGGCTCTAATTAGACCAGACCAGGCCAGGCGCAGCGTCACACCGAGGGGGTGTGTGCACAGCGCAGGGTGCACAGCCAGGCGCAAGTACTTCTCTGTCCCACCTCCAACTCTCCTACCAGCATGTAGCAAAGAAAGGGAGAGAAGGCGTGACTGGGTTTCTCCTCACATTTAAATGTGCTGCAGTGTAAGTTTCGTTTTGCCACTAGTACATGTTATTAAGAAGAACTAGTCTCCTTATAATAATATTGGTAACCTCCGTTTGGCTCCTTTTGCATCATCAGTCTGTGGGGGTCTGTTCATGTGATCATATATTCGGCCACTGTGAGCTTGGACCTCCCAAACCAGAAAATCAACCTCCATCTGACTCTGCTGCTGTCTCCTTCGTCCATGACGAAACGAAACGTAGACTGCGTCTCGCTGCAGCGCATTTAAAGGTAAGGAGAAGAGCTCATTTGATTGGTGAAGACGGTGTTAAACCCAGTCACGCCTTCTCTCCCTCTCTTTGCTACTTGCTGCTAGGAGTGATGGAGGCGGGAGAGAGGAGTAGTTGCGCCGGGTTGCGCCCGGCTGCGCGCCCTGTGCTGTGCACAAAACTTGCAAAATACGCCTGGACACACGCCTGGCCTGGTCTACGAAATTAGAGCTCTTGGTTTTAAGTCGTGTGAAATTCGAGACGGTGGGAACGTTGTACATAAACACATGCTTTTTATGGTCTACCCACTCAAGTGGGGATCAGAGTTTGTAGAGCATATTAATGCAAATGCTCCAATAACATGTACAGAAGCAACATTTTCACCATTTTGGTGGTAGTTTAATGATATATTAAACTATAACTATATATATATATTAGCAGCAGTCCTCCACCCCCTCACTCTCTCTGTCTCTTTATCAGCAGCATCTGCAGCCTCACAGTCTGCTCTTCTGTCTGTTCTTCTCTACTTCATTTCTTCAGATGTAGGAATTTTAGATAAAGTGTCAGAGCTTTTCTGTGAGTTTTTACATCCAGGTGAGACACATTTTGCGGGACAAAGATATCTCAGCTAGCTAGTAAAACAAAGCCAGTTGTCTAGGAGCAGTTGAAGTGTCACACAGGTACTACGGAGAAACTAGTTTCAGTTTTAACTTCATAATTCTTTACATTTGTCATTTTTTTTTGCACATGTTCTGAGCCACTGTTTTCTAACATGTATATACTGTGGGAAGACAAGACAAGAAATGATGAATTTGCTTTACAGGATCTTTGAATGTTGACTCTAATGTCACGAGAGTATTTTTGAAGTTGTGGTAGGCAATGTTTATTCAGAAGTTCAACCCCCCGCATACAAGGTGTACTTTATGTGAACCCACATTTTCAGGTTGACAAAGGCAGACAGCAACCTCATTACCCTCTTGAACACACAGTAGACATAGTGCAATGAAGAAAAGAGAACACAGGGCCAGTTAAAATGACAAATAAACTACTGTATCTCAAAACATACAAAACCAAAATACACTTAGAATTTATTGCCCTCTGAAATGGAATCGAATCTATGAATAACTTAAATGTTTATTTTTCTCTGTAAAAGCCATTATATGAGCATAGTACAAGATTGTGTCTCCCATGATCCCTATCACAACTGTCATTTAATAGCTGCTCATAAAAAATTCCACATTGGCCCATGGTGGAGTTTTTGCTGTTTGTTTTCACATGCTCCTGCCTGGAGGTTTCTAGCTAAAATGTGTTTTTCTTTTTCTTGTTTGTTTGTTTGTTTTTTGAGCCTGTGATTTTACATACAGTATCTTGAGGAAAAACATTTCACACAGGAAGACCAACACATTTAATGAAAATCAAAGCTGATAAGCTTTTGAGTCCTGCGGTGGTTTGCATTCCACTTATAATACTAATTTGGCCAAGGCCATGTTCACATTCTGTGCTGGAGAAACAAAGTGTGCTGCCTCTTTGGAAGCCTATTTTTCTCACCACTGGCCTTGTATCGATGTATTCCCTCATGCCTCTCTGTGCCTCTTGACTATCAAGCTTGAGGAGAGCTCAGAGCTCCAGCACTTCTGCTTCAGCACATCTCACCCCACACTCCACTGGCCAATTGGAAGGCTGCAGGCTTTTGGTATTGGCAAAGAACTGCTTATATTTGTTTCTGGGGTTCTGCAGCTTACCTGATAGATACCTCATTATTTGCTCAAGACTTCGAGTGAGGGTAAAAAGAACAACCCTGGGTAATAGGTTATTTGTTTCATCTACAGTGCATTTTTAAAATATGTTTAACTGTGGCCTAGTGGGGCAAACTTGAGCTCCAGTATCCTACTTAGTCGACTGATTAAGGCCTGTGAATTGTTGTAAAACTAGATTATTTTACAAGATGAGATTTCTTCAAAGCCATTACAAGAAAGTCCTAGTTTGAGGACAGAACTTGGACTAGTGATTTTGTTCACTGATAACCACAACAAAACCCCTTCTGTAGAGCTTCTGTGTAGGAGGGAACTACCCCATCTATTATCCTCTGTGAAGCAGCAGTGAAAGTGTCATAAAACATGCAGTCAAGTCAAGTTTTGATTAATAAGAAGGATGGTTCTTTCAAACAGAAAACAAACAAGAAATTGTATTGCTGCCCCTTTCACTGTTGTTTCAGAAGTTTAAGTTTTTGTATTTCAATACACAGAGATCCTCTGCCACATGCTTGTGATGTTGGTCCAGTAGAATTCATCATTTCTTGTTTCCTCCTAATAACTAATAACAAAATCCAGTAGCAGCAGTGGGCAGGAGGTTTGGGTTTGGAAAGTTAATTATCTACTAAAGTAACCTACTGAACCTCAGTAAAACTGTTTATTCCCATCAACATGTCTGTGTCAACACCGGTGGATTTTGTGTCCAATAGCTAGAGCAACACAACTAAAAAAAGAGTTTTAACAAATGTGTGCTCCTAATGTGGACCACCTGCTCGCTCCTTCATCTCTACTGTACATTTAGCTGGGAATGGCACATGGTTTCTTAGCCCGCATACATTTCATTGTAGCCCCCATTACAGCAATCAAAAGACTGGAGGGAGACATTACAGGGATATGAGGGGGCAGTAGACATGAAGGAAATGGATTCTAGTTGCTTCTATAGCCCCATCGAGTTAAGCAAACTGTTCTGCTAATAAGGAAGGCATTCAGGTCATTTTAACAACAAGGGGGATAATACCTAGCTCCAATCATCAACTGGCTCTATTTTTCAGTTATCTGCTGTTGGCTACAGCATACAGAACTTTATTATTATGACTAGCATGGTGAGGTAATGCAAAATTGCCTACTCACAGATATAGATTGTTAATGTTAATCTTAATAATGATAGACGTTCAGTCATTCAGACATACAGTCTGAAAAGCACCTAGGGAGTAGGATGGTAGTAGCAATTAGTCAGCAGGGGGTGACTGGTGGCTGAAAAATAAATCCATCTGAATGGACGTCTATGGGAAAATCAGCCTACTTCTCACTTGTTTGTAATGTCAGTAAACATTTTCCTGAAGAGTTATGATCTTATTCACTAGTTTCAGGTTGTCTTCAATAGAACATTATCTCAATTTTGCAAATTATGTTTCTATTTAGAGGAAAACAGATGATCGAGCATGGCACATGAGAATGGACACCCTATGCTTGACAGCTGGTATCCTGGTTGCAGGTGATGCCTACGTAATTCCCGTGTGGCCATTCAATTTGCAAATTTGAGGCTTCAAAATGGGGGTTTATTTTGCAGGTGGAAGACTACACAGTATGTCCACCTTTAATATACAGTCTATGCTCACAGATTGTTGCTCTGTTTACTCTGTACCCAGTACTCTGTACTGTACATATTATACACTATACAAATCAATAGGATAATTTCTGGTTTCCCCTTTCTACTAGTTAAATGCTCATAGAATAAATGTAATGATAAGGTTTATAACCCCGCAACAAATTGAAATCTGCCCTTGGTTTTATTGGGGACTATTGCACACAAGGATGTTACAGTGATGGGACATTTTATAGTTGAATAACACCACAGCAACGCATTGACAAAATGCATCAAAGTGATCTGTACGTTGAGTAGGGTATTTCTGGAACGCCCCCACTGTGCTGGTTTGCCAAGAGGTCATGCTGCTTTCTGCTATGTCTATTGTCATTATGTAGACAAACAGACAGTGCTGTTAGTAAGACACACTGGGCTGTTTCGCACCCCAGTCTATCTCAACAACTTCCCTCATTACTGCAGAGACTGCACTGCTTCACCGTACAAGAAAACAGGCTATCAGTGTGTGAGTGTGTCCTGCACATTCACCCGGGAGCTATACTGTATGTGTTTGTGACAATATCCTAATACTCATGAGGAGCAGAACACAGCCATACAAATATTCATATCTGCTCCACCAGCTGCATATGCTGTTCAGTTGTAAAGCTACAGGGGGACTTTTAAATTCTGAATATTAAATTCTGATTACACTCTAGCTGGAGGTAGATGTGCTTCCTGATACATTTATTTGAAACATGAGACAAAACAGCTATTATACAGAATTATCACTGGACATATCCATTAAATAAATAGTCATTAAGCAGATTAATATTAACTATGTATTTAAAATTATCTAAGTGCAGTAACATTTTCCAAATGATTTAGATGATTCTGTATGTGAGTGTCCTCTGCAGGCAAATGTAGCTAACATCATTAAACTCCTTTATTCATAGTTACTCAGGAACTACTTGTTACCAATTACTGCATGTAATTGGCAGTTAGATGCAGATCTGTTCCCTGCCTTGTTAACAACAGTTTTCTATGCTGATGATAGTTCACTTGTTTTAATTAACCAGTGTTCCACATCACTGATTTTAATGCAAGCACCAGCTCTCCTCAAGACCCTCATGTGGAGGATAAAGCGGTAGAAGATGAGTAAGAGTGTGCGTGAGTGAGTGAGTGAGTGAGTGAGTGAGTGAGTGAGTGAGTGAGTGAGCGAGTGAGCGAGTGAGTGATCACTTGCACCAGTCACACAGGTGACACAGGTTAACAGTTGCAGAACAATGCAAACCTGAAAAAAGCAGACTGACACATACCTTGAATAAGCCTTAATGTTCTGGTTCCTGGAACATTTATCTTTTTGTTTTGGGCTAAATGCGATTTTATCAGGTATGTCAACAAACTTTTCCTACTTTTGATTTATCTAAGGGACAAGCAGGGATGATTAATAGTCTTCTTCCACACTCCTACCTAGAAAGATTGATACTTAACTTGGCATATGGACACTTTGCTAATGAGCGGCTTTTTTAGTCCTGAAACAAGCCTTGACACGGTCTATTTAGTGTCAGCCCTTACAAATTCATCTTAGATAGGCAGTAACTGTGGTGTTAGTAAAACAAGACTGTTGTTTTTCATCCCTTTTGACAATATTTGATTATAGAAGTCAACTAAGCAGCACCTAGGCATTATATTTTTAGTTAGGCAATGATAGATTATTGCTCCAATCCCCTATATTGTTGTTGAAAGTGGTATTAAAATGTCCACTTGGGCAATGCATGATGCGAGGAAAAGCTTGACTTTGGAGTTATGTTCTTTTCAGGATATTACAGCCCCAACATTCTGCTCTTTGTAAGGACAGTGGGACTGATGTAGACGGGAGCTGATAGTGAAAGCAGAGCAAGACAGAGATGAGAGGAAAAGTGTGTGAAAGAGACTCTTAGCTTCGTCTTTCTGAAATTATTCTTCAGCCTGGTGGCTCCTGGTGAGTCAGGACTCATTGGCATGCAAACACTCCTCTTGCACTCATTGCTCCTATTCTCTGCTCTCCTGAGTTCCCAAGCTGCCCCCCCTCCCCACTCTCTCTCTACAATAGTGTCCCATATGCACATGGATTTGTGCTCAAGTGAGGGTTTATGTTTTCCTAACTAAAGGCAAGAGAGCTGGAGAGTTCTTGCTTATAATGACAAATTGTGAAGATGTGGTGGGGGAAAGGGGAGCAGGGAACATACTTTCCAGTAAAAAGTGAGAGAAATGGAAAATGGACAAAAAGGGGATCGAGAAGGAAGGAAAGAAGGAGGGAGTGATACAGGATGGCACAACAATATAGTGAGAAAAAAGGAACAAGGAGATAAGCAAGGGAAGAAAGTAGATAGATGAAGTTGGGAGTGGGTTCCCAGTTACTGGCTCATGAGTAGACAGTTTCATCTATTACAATAACAGCAGAGATTGCACCTCCTGCATTGTAGTTGCAGTTGCACCATTAAATTGTGTTTGATGCACCATTAGATTGTGTTTGATGATTGTGCATGTGCGACTGTGTATGAATGCATGTCTGTTGTTCTTTAATTACTTAATAACCCTACCCCTTTAAGTGAGTGCCACCTTCTAGCAAGTGGCAACTGGTCATGACATCACCCACAAGAATCGGAACTCCTGCTTTGAAGCCTCCACAATTGTGATTTGGCTGGTGCCATGTTCACATTTTAGAAACGCAAATTCAGAGGCATCACATGCAACCAAGTGTGTACAAATTAGTGATCACTCATTGTGAGATGGCTCACCCCTCCCTTTCTCAATGCACGTCAATGAACTCCAAACAATCTTTATTTTAAAGAGACCATTCACTGAAACAAACATTTTAATCACTACTTATAAACCCTCCTAAGTGTTACACACTAGACTTTTAAACTGACATACTGCACATATACAATATAAATACAAAACAAAGTCCAAAAGTTAAAGCAAGCATGCATGTTTGCAGATTCCCTGCTGGCTGAAAATGATGGCAGGTGAACACTTCTGATTGTTAAATGGAAAAAACCTCCCCTCCCAATATCCGTCATGAAGCCCTTGTGATGTTTCATTACCTGTAAAGACGAAGGTGCTGACCACTTTGCTCTCCTGACTCCCTCTGACAGCGTTGAGACTGATCTCATATTCTGTAGCAGGAAACAGGCTGGACAGGGTGTAGTTGGTCACATCACTGTCAATCACCACACTGTCCACTCGACCTGCAAAATACACCAGAGATAAATTGCCTAACATCGGAACATCATATTTCTTTCACGAGAGAAACACCGCTCAGTCAAATGAAACACATTTTGCACAACTCAGTAAATATTTAATCAATGCCAAATTTTAATTAAAAATTCAATTAAACTTCACTGATAAAATGTTAGAGTTAATTACATAAAATGGAGTATGTGACACAGCAGCGCAAATGCCATGTCCATTTAAGTGAAACAAGTAAAATCTGTGCCATATATACACACTACCAGTCAAAAGTTTGGACACACCTTTGGACCACATTAAATGAGAAGGTGTGTCCAAACTTTTGACTGGTAGTGTATGTTAATAAAAGAAACACCTTGTTATTAGACACAATAAACGCAACAAATGTACAATACCTTTGGCTGACTGGTAAGACAGCTTATAGTATTCAAACGAAGCCAATGGTTTGATCCAGGAGATAGTCACTGCGTCTTCGCTCACGTCTGACACCATCACCTCTTTTGGTGGGTCTATGGCTAGAAGGGCAGTAAAAGATAAATTTTAAAATTATAATGTGTGGACAATCCATCACATAATCAATCAATCAGGCTATTCTAATCCCAGACAGAGAAGAGGAGTGTACAATGTGGTACATTATTAAGCAAGTTCAGGAATTTACATAAACATCTCAAGTAAATGGTGCCTTTAGAAAGCCCAAGTAATTCAGTAATCCTTGTTTGGGTAATCTCAATATTTACACACATGCTTGACTTTGGAAAAGTTAAAGTAGTGCAATGCAAATTTGTGTTTATTCAAAAGGAAATTTAGCTTTGAGCATCATTCAGACTAAGGGTTTACACAGTTGTATGGTTATGGCTTTACGCGTCGGCTAAGACTTTTCCATGGCATCTGGTTCCCAGGGAAAAGGTTATGACAATGGCAATATGAGCCAGGTCTTTTATTAGAGGAAGAAATAAAGAGACGCTTAAAGTGAACAAGGTGAAAAGAAGAGGAAGCAGAGAGATCTTTTTAATGTCTTGTTGTTGAGAAAAACCAACCACACTCTGGTTCTCACTTTGAAAAGAATAATGGCTGTTATTCACAAGCACAGGGGGTCAATTTATAACTCTTGACTTAAAAATCATTTGAATTGAAGCTGTATAGAATCAAGTAGCATTTATAAAAGTTGTGATTATTCATTCTTACATATCTTATTTTCTTTTCTATGGTAAAAGGTGGCACCCAAGAAAAATGAGTAAAAACTTTATTTTCTAATGAAATTTCCTGAAGGTTAGAGACCAGCTCTGACAGAAGTATATATATAACTGTTACTGTGTCCCTGTAGAAGATCTCAATTCAATTTGCTCTCTGTAAGCTAATAAATGTACCCCTTGGGCTGAATCCTGTTAAGATTCCCTTTACACTCGTCAGTAAAACCAACTATAACTATGGTTAAAACCATAGCAGAAAAGTGACATGTTTTTCAAATGTTGTAAACACAGCAAATCCTGAATGCACATCTAATTAACAAGGACACCCAGAGAGCAGCCTCTCATCAGCACTTACATTCAAACATACAAGATCAAAGTAGAACATCAAAATTACCACAGCATTAAGACCGGTGCCTGAAATACTGTGCATCTGTCTCAAAATCCCCGTCCAATTTCAGAGGACAATCTCAAAATCTACTTATTGTGTGTGGGTGAATGTATGTGTGAGTGAGACAAGAGAGCTACATGCTGCCAAGGTTTTATACAAATCTTGCACAAAAATCAGATGACAGCATACAGGTGTCTCTGGCACTGATGCAAAGTTAATATCTCCATTGCTCAAAACTGATTTCACTCTTTTCACTATTCATCTTCAGCCCTCTCATTTTCCATTTTGATGGCTTTTATTTTTCCTTTAACCCTCTTACTACAAAAACATCCTCAGACAGGTTTAAATAATGATCTGCTTTTCAGGTGTTTGAAAGAAATGTTTTCAAGACTACTTTCATTCAAAAGCATGCTAATGGGAAAAAAGTAAACACTAATGTTGTATAATGCATTAACAAAAGTCGAGGAAAATCATGAAGGATTTTTTGTGGCGGAGTTGGAAGTAAACTATTTTTATTAAAAGAAACAAAGAGAAATGACAGAAGCTCTTGGAGGAGATAAGAGAAACTGCAGATTAAAAATATGCAATTCAAGTAAAACACAACAGAAGACTTATATTATTTTTTACAGTGACAGTTTAAGTCCTCACATTGTGTGTGTCATTCCTGTCCCTCTTTTGTTTTTCCTCTTAGTCCTCTTTTTATTAAAATGTCATTAATGAACGCTGGCACTTTTTAGTGTATAATAAAATGTGGATCATTTTTCAAGACTGGCTGTTTACTCAATGTTCATATAATGAGTACAGGAAAAAAACAAAAAAAAAAACAAGTTAGGGTCTTTTTGGAAGTGTGTCCCAAAGTCTGTCAAAGATAAAAAAAAAAATAAAAATATATAAAAATCAACAAAGAAAGCTCCGGGCCAAACCTGTAATTAAATTCATTCTACAGTGCTGCACTGTGGCTGAGGCAATTTAAACACTTAAACGTTTTTTAAAAAATATATTTAATTCACTCAGCATTTACATTTCCTACACAAATATCCCCTCTTCCCCCTTCTCACTTCAAACCTCACACATGATAATTCACAGCTTTCCCTCAATGTTTCCTCACTGAGCTGTGTACACCACCATTTGCCTGCAGTAAGAGTAGTCTGAAGAAAGGATACATATCTATTTATACAAAGCTGTTCTGCTAATTATTATCTGTTTTCATCTGTGTCAAACATTAGACATCAATTTTCCAGGAAATCAAGTATCTCACCTGTAGTGAGTGATGCTGTAATAGGCTCAGAGGTAACGTCCCCCTGAATTGTGATTAGACTGATGGTGTAATGAGTGGAAGGCAGAAGCCCTTGGACCAGTGACCTTGTTCTGCTGCCGTCCAGAGTCACCTTAGAGGTGTCTGTCCCATCGGCAGAGCTGTAGCTCAGTATGAAGAAGTGAGCAGGCGGTGCCGGGGCGCTCCATGCCACCAACACCGAGTCCGAAGTCACCTCTGACAAGTAGAGGTGAGTTACGGGTCTGATTCCTGGAGGAAGGAAGTGTCTAAAGGTCATCGGAGAGTTTTCAAGGACAGGTGCAAAGCCGAGAAAAATGAAGAAAAGGAAAGTCTGCTCTTATTGTGGAGACGATGAAGAAACAATGCAGTAATGGATGGGAGGAGTCTTTCATTGTGTAAGAGATTGTAAAAAAAATGCAACATGAGAAACAGAAGAGACCACAGATGTGGAAGAAACAAAAGGTTTTAAAGAAAAAAACAATAGTGAGTCCGCCATAAAGAAGATGTGATTAGACTGTTCACAGTAAGAAAAGATGATGACAGCAGATGCTATGGTCAAAACAGGTGAACGGAGCAGGAGATGATATGAACGAGTGCAGCAGCTGACACAGCAACAAATAGAAGATAATGTATTATTAATTAACCACATGTTGATGTTAAAGAGCCGGTAAGAAACAGCAATACTGGCTTCTTATCCACAGTCATATTGTTCCTGCATTGACATACTAATACAAGCAACATGAAAAGATGCAGAGCAGCACACTACCTGTGGCAGAGAAAAGAAAGGGTGATTCATTGTTGGTCTAGTGTGATGACCATGGCAGTGATGGTTATAATGAAGTTGTTGTCAACATTCAAAGACAAGGGTCATTGCACATTAGATTATGTGTGTAAGATTTGTTTCTGATTTAATGATTATTAAGATTATTCCAGGTATCTGTTGATAATCCTGCAGCGCTTCTGTATTCAATTGCCTTTTCAGTAATTTGTACTGATTACATTCTGAGACACTTATGGACTAAATATTATACATCAGCCTTTTCCAAAATGCAATTCTAAATCATGTCATCGCTTTAATGTTTTGGATGTGACAAAACTTTGATTCTTTATACTATACGTTTTTATATAAGTGCTCACTTTACTTTAAAATATTGCATATGAATATGAATTAGTGAACAATAAACAAAAAGATAATTTAAATTAATACATAAGGTAAATCAACAACCCTCTGTTGCTTTGTGAGTGATATGACAGCCGTGACAAATATACAATTAGAGATTTGCAGATAATGAGTCAGGGCAAGTGGTGGAGTAGTTTTTACAGTGACACAGTGAAGGTCAGGTAGTGTTGCTGTAAAGGCCATCTGGGATTCATAGATTTATATTTATAATTGAAACATTTGAATTATTCAACATTTTTTTTTTTCCTCCTGGTGAAGACAGATGGTGCAATATGGTCAAGTGTACAGTGGATAAGAAGCTGACAAGTAATTAATTATCTTTCATGTGATTCTTCTGATGTGTCAGTTTATCATCCTGTCATCTCTCCTTTCCAGATGGTTAGAGTGATCCGACTGAAGGAAACCACAGAAACGATGAGGAACACCTTGAGGACCATGATGGTGACAACTGCCACGTGGCCACAGTGAAAGGAAGAGTGGATGAGGATGATGATGAAGAAAGCGGTGAGGAAAATAATGACAAATCTGGCAGCAGGCAAATGGATGCCCATCATTTTGACACCATTGTTTGTGCGACTGAAAAGCACATCAACCTTTCAGTAAAAAAAACAAAAAAAAAAAAACAAGAGAGCTGACAACCGACCTGACACTGGGTTGGATCGACACAACAATTCACAGAGAAGGAGATAACATCTAGCAGTAATTCACTGACACGGTATAAGAAGAAGCCAAAACACAACAATTACATTTAGATGCAATTAGGGAACACTAGAAAGAAGTGTTCCCTCATTAGCGAACTTGACTAATTCACCAACACTAATTGCTGCTTCAAAGTCGTTAAGGCCCTCCATTTTTCTTTTAGTGCTCCTGGCCTTACCTGCTGCTACATTTGAGGCCATTATTTTTGCTATTAACTTCATTCAAACGCGATAGTTGTTCAAACAGGTCTCTGAGGTTAGGCAGTAATGAGATGATCTTTTATGTCTTTAAGTGAAATACTCATGAGTGAATTATACTGTACTTTAATTTGAGAATAAATAGGGGTAAACTAGGAGACATGTACTGCAGCCTTAATACTCTTTCAAAAATGTATTAGATAAATAAATGGGTGGGGTGGGTAGTTGTATGATTAGAATTTTTCGGGATGCTCCCCATAAAAGTGCAAAAAACTTATTTGTACAAAAGCATCACTGCTAATTGTTTTGTACTGTGACGATTGTAGCCTCTACCTGTGTAGGCATCTATGGTGGCTGCAGTGCTCTGCTGTCTTCCTCTTCTTGCCGCTACAGTGATGGTGTACTCTGTCCCGGGCTCAAGGTCCACTAGAGTGGTAGTGGTTACATCTTTGGGCACAGTCAGCTACAACAGGAAGAAGCAATCAAAGATGTAAATTTGACAGACCACGTACTATGTTGCTGTATGTGCTCTTAACTAATGAAGGTCCAGTTGTTTACCTCAGTGGTGACACCAGATGAGGACGTGTAGGTGACCTTGTAATGGTCTATGGGGCCCTGGACCAAACCCCACATCAGAGTGATGGTGTTGTCTGTAGAGCCTGTCACAGTTAAATCCATGGGCACATCCAGAACTAAAATAGAAAGCAGAGGTGCTATGAACATCATCAGCCCAGCATTAAGGCAGCATTAATGCCAGCTCTGCATTAGCATATTACTGTTACACAGGACAGTGCACTTGAGTGGGTTCACAGGAAAAGGGCAAGTGACTAAAGACAATTTAACATGTTATATGACATTTCAGGGGCATTGCTCCTCCGCTATGACAAATGTCTTGTGACTAAAGGGCAAGTACCTTTTCTTTTATTTACCTTTATGGTTCTTATTTCCTATGAGCACACTGTCACATAAGGTGTGTGAAATAATTTATTTCTTATCCAGAGACAGCAAACTACTTTTTAAACATTTGCTGTTCAGTTTTGCAATTCAAAAGATTTGCTTAATTATGGTGAAATTAATTCATTTGCACTGCATACCACATTATGTTCACCAAGCTTCATTTTCTAAATGTAATTCATACACAATTTGCTGCAGCATATATATATATATATTTTTCGGTTTCTGTTTATATTCCCTCATCCTCTTGTTTATAGCAGTATTATTATTATTACTGAATGTAACTTTAAAGAATATGCAAAAAAGGCAGAATCAATGTTTCTAATACACCTTTCATTCTGCAGAACATCAAATATCTTTTTTGACCAAGTCACTTCTCGTATCCTGCTAGATTCTCATGTAACCTGTGCTGATGGAAATATGCTTGAATTCCCATTTATTTCATTTTTTCATTTCCAAGATCTTTGTCATTTTGAACAGAAACATTACTTTGGTTGGTTATAATTACATCCATAAATCATTCACAGCATTTGTCTATTGGATATCATTTTCTTTGGTGTGGCTCGACATCAAAGGAATAATGATTATTGATGGATCTCTATATTAGACTAATGATCCTACATTCTGTGTTCCAGTCTTTTCATTTTGTTTGCCCAGTAAATCATCAATGTGTAATTCTGATCTAATCTTTAGTAGCACTCTCTGCCAGAATTTTCATCTCTTTGTAAAATGGAGTTGAAGGGAACAGGAAAAACAGACAGAACTGTGTCAAGCGAAGCCACTGTTCATGGAAACGATTCTTTCAACTTTCAACCACTCACACTGGAGCTCATCTGTGTGCTTGGCAGACAGATGCTCTATCTTTTGAAGTTGTTTGGAAAAGATATGGTAGATGTAGAACATTTTCAAAGTTTAAAGAAAGTGCACAAAATAGTTGTGAGGCAAATGAAGACTTAATTTTGTAAAATGCAAAATACCAATATGCCATTAAAACTGGACGAAGGCTGCACTGTAGTCAATGAAAGGGACTGTATAGTGAAGCCCATCCCTTCTCTGACATTTAAATAGAGGGTTAAATGGGGTCTTTTTTTTCATTCAGCCAAACAACTTAAGTCAAAACACAATAAAAAAATTCTGATAGCTGAACAAGTAGTGAGGCAAGGTGGGGGCCATTAGTGGAATGGTGTGCATTATCACAGTTTTAAAATGATTCAATGGAACTTTGACCCAAGCCAGCAACATAAAACTGTCATACACACATCCACTAAAAAAGCAAAAGTCATGCCAAAAGTTCAGCTTAATTTCACAAAAATGGCTTTTAATGGTTGGGACAGGAGCACTGACCCACAGTACAAGCTGTGAATTACAAGTACAATGACAAAATGGGCCAGCTAGCTGGCTGCGATGCTTAGATTTCAAGTGCAATGCTGCTGTGTTTCACTTAGTATGTCTTACAAGCATGAATGGATCACTGGGTTTATAGACCGTGATATACAGTTTAATGTAAAGCAATTCACTCACTGGTCCTGGCGTTCATTGTTGCTGGTGTACTCTGGTTACTTCCTTTCATGGCTGAGATCCCAATGCCGTACTCTGTGCCTGGCAGCAGGTCTGAGGCACAAAGAGAGAACCAGCAACTGATTCAACACACAATATAGCAACAAGAAACATCACAGAGACTTGTTCCTACTCTCCTCCTCCCACAACATTTTTAGAACAGGCCAATTAACTCTGCATAGAAGATGAGGCCTTGGCAAATTCGGATGTACATAAGTATGATTTTTTGGAAAAAATCTACTTTTTTGCCCACTGATTAGTTTAATCCATTCATTCACTGTCTACCACTTCATCCTCCACATGGGGGTTGCAGGGAGCTGAAGCCAATCGGCATGTTTTTAGTAGGTGGGAGGAAACTAGAGAACACATGCACACAAGGGGAGAGTATGCAAACTCCACAAAGGAAAGACCGTCAGTCTGACTGGGTCGCAAACCCAGATCTTTTTGCTGCAAGGCAATGGTGCTAGCCACTACTCTGCCGTGTGGCTTGAACAGTTAAAAATCAGTTCAAATAAATGCTGATTGAGTTTCTCATGCAGCAGAAAGAGAGATGAAGACATGAGTAAAGAGGAACAAGCACAAATTACAAACATTATAAGAGAAGAAAGAGCGAGAGACAATGATGAATGGGAGTAGAGAGAACATTAATTGTAACAGCTGAACAGAATAACACAAGGACCTTGAGCTTTTATTCTAATGGTGGCCGTGCCCTTTCCAAAAGTGTGGCCTTTCAGCAAAAACATCCCAGATGAGCCCCTTCTTTCTGACAGTCCTTCAGTATACCTACAGGACAGCATGAATTTCTATGTACAATCAGTACACTGTCACCTAACTGTGAGCCTTAGAGACAATCCTGCTATGTAAAATACACACACTGGTTTCCATGACTTCAGAGGACATTGCATTGACTTACATTAATCTCCTGGAGACTTACTCTAACCCTAACCATAATTACTAGTGCCCTAACCCTAACCATGACCCTCACCACATTCCTTTCAAATCTGCTTCAGTAGATGCAGCAATGTGACATATAATGCCTAAATATATAATTCAAGAAAAATAAATAACTGAACAAGTCAAACAAAAGAAACACATTTCTCCTCCCCATGTACCTGTGAGTGTGGTCTTAGTGGTGGCTCCCTCATTCCGTGGTACAATGACTTTGTCATACTGATCTCCAGCCAAAGTGCTGTACACCACCTGGTAGCTCTCCACCTTCATGTAAATGGTGACAAAACCAGTTACGGTTACATTAAAAAAATGTGTTCAAAGCCAAATAATTTTCACCAACATTCCTTATGGCTGATAGAATAAATGGTTTACTGTGCACCAGCTCAAAATGCGATTTGACTCTGTCAACACTGCACAATCATGAAGCTAATACATTTGCAGTGTTAAAAGGCATCAGGACAGTTCATAAGCCTGAGTGTGAGGTTACTGAGCCCTAGTAATATCAGTGTAATTACTAACGGCAACAAAATTCTGTGTCCACTTGTGTTGTAATTTTTAAGTTTATAACAGGGTGCTCAGAAAAACTTTAGATAAAATTCTGGTTTAGGGTAAGTGTGTGGGAGAGTGTACTGCATTTATTCTAATAAAAAATCTGATTTATCAAAGAAATATCTTAGGGGAAAAGGGGACGAGTAGCATTAGTAGCTTACAATGAAGGGTAAAATCAAACATTATAAAAACCAACATCCAATTGACAAAATGTCTTTAATAAAAATAAATATTCAGTTCATTACCTCTGCTTCACTGTTATCCCACTCCAGCTCGAGGGTGGTAGAGCTCTTGGACACAAGCCGTAAGTTCTTGGGGGCATCAATTTCTGAGAAGAATGATAAAGCTGACAATGTTGGGGACACTGAGACCAATTCTCAGGGATTGTGAACAAGCAAATATAAGCAGTTTATCTGTCACAGATACAGCAGCTGCTGGCAAAGAGTCATTCACTAGACTTAGTCTGTATGTAGGAAGACGTATGGGAGATTATTATTTCACTTCTTTAATTTGAATTGAAAAAAATTTGAAGTAAAAATGTTTGTCTTAGGCAAAACTTATATATATATATTTATTGTATATTACCTTGAACAGATGTTCATTACCATATCATATACTGTAGATCAACGGTATGGTAAACATTAGGCCATATGTCATCTACTAATTTGGTTCAGCAGGGACAGAGTTTCACACACCACTACCACCACATCTGCTTGCTGTCAGACCTCACCGGTAGTAAATTCGGTGGAGATGGATCCACTCTCGTTTCCTTTCCTTAAACCTCTGACAGAAACCTCATAACGGGAGCCAGGACGCAGAACCTATGGCAGATAAGATAAATCAATCAAGATATAAGTAAATAAAACATTTAGTACAGTTTTTTTCTCTGTTTCTCTCTTAATTTAGTCATCATGTCAAATTACAACTTCTTCTAGTAAACTGGAGTGGGTGTTGTGGGCTCATTGCAGAGTCATGTGGCTGGGTGTGAAAATGAATCACTGTGTATTTTTCTATATTTCTATAATATGTCCTTTTATTGTGTCACTTGTGTTGGACTAGTGTTGTGTATTACCTTTATAGACATACAGCTAGGAAATACTGAGATCACACACACACGCATAAACACAAATACATAAAAACACTCTGGTACAACTATACTTTTGAGGCCAAATTGAGTACCCCAGAGCCAACACTTAACCCAAAGATGAACAGTTTAAGTTGTGAGTAATGGACTTGTCATTCCACATATGTGTGTGATCCCATCTGTGACCACAGGTCAATATGAAATCAACATACACTCACACACACAAACAGGCACACATGCTCACCTGCAGCGTGTATTGGCTGAGTGTGGGCTGGAGGCGGAAGGTGGTCCGTGGCCCCTCACCTCCCACAAGGCCATAACGCAACACGACCTGATCGATCTTTGCTTTAGGTGGTGTCCACTCCACAAATGCCACGGTGTCTGACACATCCCGCACGATCAGCTGAGTGGGGCCATCAATCACTGTGACAGAAATAAGTATTGAGTGTCCTTTTGTTATTTGTGAAAAAAGCAGTCACTGGGGCGTAATCGCTTCGTCAACCTTGACATCTACTGTGGGAAATATTTTTGAACAGGACCAGGTAGTGTTTGATATTTACATTGCCATTTTTTAACAATTCAATTACTATTACAAGAACAATCAGTTTGAATGAAAATCCTTAAGACAGACATAAATAAGCTAGATATAAATAAGATAGATACTTTTTATTGTCCTCATTGGTGAAATGCCAAAAAGCTAAAGTGTCTTTAGCTGAACAAGTCTAGAACCACTTGACTGCTGTGTCAAACACCTACAAATAGTCTCTGCAGATAGTTTACAATCACATCAGATAATGTTTCCCCATTTTTTTGTGTTTTTAACTACTAAAATAAAGTGCAGTCTTCTTATGAGCCCCTTTACAGATTTAAGATATGTACTGTATACATTATACACATATAAGTTTGGTTTAAATCTTGTCAACCTAGATTTATATTGTGATTTAGAGGAGGGGTAACGATACGCAATTTTTGGCTTAAAAATAATTTATGATAAAAAAAGCCAATCAATAAACTAAGTGATGAATGAAAATGTTTCACCAAAATGATATTTGCCTAAATAAGCCACATTCTTGTTCAAATGCTGATTAAATTGAACATGAGTGATGGAAGTTAATGTTTAAGCTTCAAGCTTTTGCAACAGTGCAGTAGATATGGATTTATTATCAGAAAGTGCTTTTCTTTGACAGCCAGGAATATGAAACTTATCAGACCTGACACATGCTGAGGCAATGAGCTTTATCTATGCAAAGTCTAAACCACGAGCCATGATTAAAGCTGCTCCAGGCTGCAATTGCTGGAAAACAACACTGACTGGTATGAACAGCTGCAAAAACAACGGGTGTGATGAGAAAAATGTTTGACAGAAGGTGTAATCGTTAAACATTATCTCTACACATTCTAACTGTTAAAGCATTGATGCCATTATACAGAAAATGGAGTGTGAGAGAATGTGACAATTAGCACTTTATTTGATTAACCTGTTAATTACCTCTTTCCACAAAAGCTGTTGCTTTAGCAGATAACAGTGCTTTTGATTTTTCATTTTAACACTTCTTGACAAATCCCACTGCAGCTAAACAGTGCTCAGAGCTTCAACTTAAATGGCATTTGTTTCTAGTGAATGACTGTTTATACAAATATGTCTCCAATTAAATCTGAAAGGTGAGACTTAATGTTCAACATTAGTGTTTTAAACGCCAGGGAAACTCAAGAAAAATACCATATTTCACATACAAGACCACAGTTCCCTCTTCTAATCTTTGTTGAAGCTTCTGAGATCTACAAGTTAACCCTGATTCTTGATATATTACAAACTGGTCTGTTGGGTGTTGTCCTAGAAAACATCCTAAGGAGGACAGTTGTTGAGAACCAGTTTGCATATCAGCCATCCACTCGCTTTGGTTTTATCTGCACCTCTTCATCATGTTCCCCCTCTGTCTCCAGAGAGGAATAAATGGCTGTACTAAATAATTAAGTAACTTCAAATTTGTCTTTTTCTTTATCTTTATCCAATATAGTGACCTGCAGTGGGCAGGTCCATGAAAAATGAATGAGAAGGTACAATGAATTATTAATCAATAATTAATTACAAGTTATGAAATGAAAAAGGACTTGACAGGAAATTGATGGTGTTTTGACTGAAGACATTAGAGTTTGAATTGTTATAGACGAGGTTTGAATTGGATCTATTACAGTTGTTTGACTCATCTCACTCCTGTCAAGAGGCTTACAGTATATCAGGGACATTAAATGGTAGTGACAATCACTGCCAGAAATGTTTATATTTTAGTCACCAACACATATTTATTAATTTCACTTATTATCCCAGTCATAGTTAACCTATAATGGAAAATATTTATGAAGCAAAAGTGGCAAACATCCATTTTCCTACTGTAGCTTTTCAAATCACAGGACTTACTGTTGAACAAAAATGGGTTTGTGTCATGCACACTTTTCATGCTGCCATACTGCATGATGTTTGATTGGTTGCTTGGTAATGACATTGTTTTAACATGGAATGAGAGTGGAGAGTGAGAAACACTGTGGGAAAAAGGCAAGAAAAATTGAGCATGAAGATGCTACTGAACTCACTCCAGAAATGTGCTCTCACTCCTCCGCGACATTCATTTGCTTAACCCTTATTGTCTACATCTAAAACAAACACAGCAAGCTCTGCCACCTCAGGTCAGTGGACCAAGGTGTAAAGCATCGGAAGTAGAATGAGTGACTGACCAGTGAGAAGATTTGAGCCTAGCATTTCAAAATCCTTCAGAAGCAAGTCAGGGCAGGTGGTTGCAACAGTTTACAGTAACAAATCACCTAAAGTTTAAATGATGAATGAACATAAATTGAACAAACAAAATTATAAATATAAAAATTTTGTGTTCAATTTAGCATCCATTTTGTTTATTTGGGTCTCATGGTATTATCAGTATATAGAAATCCACCCATTCTATCACTGGCTGCATGGGGGTGCTACAGTTGCTATTTGTTTAGACTGAGGGCATTGCACCATTTGATAACTTTTAAAGGTCCAGTGTGTAAGAATTAGTGGCATCTAATGGTGAGACTACAGACTGCAACAGATGGAGGACTCCTCCATTTACCTCTCCCTTTCCAAAGTGTATTAGGGAACTACTGTGAGAAAATAAAATCACAGTTTTTCACTGGCTTAAGAAGCTTTTGCTTCAAACTATGACTGGCTTGTCCATTTGAGATCCTGCAGAAACATGGCAGCACAGGTTGGCAACCATGGTAAAGCAAGGCCCTTACCTTAAGTACATAAAAAAAAGACTTATTATTATATTATTATTATATTGTACACTTATACAGATATACTTATGGGTAGTATATTTAATTTTTGCCATTAAACTCATCTAAATCTTAAGCACTGGACCGTTAACGTAAGAGCTTAGAGATAATGGTTGACGGGTTGACCAGATCAGTTGTCTCCTTTGACACCAAACATTTTTGGAGAAAACTGATAACATAATATCCTCAAGTAATGGTTTGTATTAGTGCGTACATGTTGTGACAGTAGCTGTTACTGGCTGGCTTCGACCCTGGTCTCGGAGTGCCACCAAGTTTACGGTATACTCTTCTCCTGGTCTCAGACCAGTCTGCACATAGGAAGTGATGGTGCTGGGCAGCTGCGCGGTCATTCCTCCATCATTGTCCTGGTGAGGAATAAAGGAAAGGCAGTGGTGATAAGAGATGAAAATGGACTGAAGAAATAAATACCAGTAAGACATACCTTGGCAATTATGTCAAAGCACATGCAATTGGTTAGTGAGGCTTTTTTATGTCAGGATGGATTCAAAACACTATAACCAGGCAAAAATTATTTTTTTGTGCCAAAGTGATATTTTTCTGTTCTGCGGAGGCACAACTCTACACACCACTAAAAGCTTGTCACTCATCCATAAAGAGGCCCTGCTATTCCCAGCTGTTCTCAGAGATCCAGTGTTGAACATGCATTTCCTGCAAACAGACATATGTCAAACCTACTGCTGCTCTAAGATCCCCAAAAGCCTGTGCTCACATTGAAAGAGAATATACAACAGCCTGCTACTTTCCTGATTCACAGCTGTAATTAGCGATGTACTATTTAATCACCTCAACTAAATTACCGGGGTGGGCAGTAACACACAGCGGTGATGTTCCAATAATAAGCAGTGTTCAATCTAAATGATAATACAGTTAAACGAAGGTAATGCTAAATTACACAAAATGAATCACCGTAATTTAACCTACTCCCATCTCCTGTGTCTGCTCATAATTAGTTACAGTATCATTCTCTCCACTGACAAGATGCTCAGATAAGCAATGGTAAATGGTTCTCGTGGAAGTATTTTAATCATCACTTTAATTTCATTGTGCCTAAGAGTGTCAAGAATGTAGAACGTTTTGATTGCAGGGTAAAACTTATTGGATGCTAATTAGGCACATTTTTCACGTAAGAAACATTTCGGTGTACAGTACATGTTTATCTGCAGAATGAGGAAGACAATAGAAAGTGATGGGAATCAAAAGAAAGACACTACTTCTGTAAAAAAAAAAAAGTGTCAATGTACGTATACTGAAATAAATATACTGCTAAATTCTTAAGTGTAATTTTCAATGAGGTCAACACAATTACGGAAATTCATTTGCCTCTATTGTATTGGGGATGCTGCAGATCTCTCAGAAAAAGATTATCACATAACAATTAAGTTTTATTGGGAGTAAGAAAGAGAAGGAGAATGCTTTTTGAATGTTGGTAAATTTGCTGTTATTTATTTAGACCTATATAGCAATGCAAATGCTGTGGGTATGTAATTGGTACAACTTTAGCTTAATCTCTTCATAAAATATACTACACACTGCAGCTGCAGGGGAAAAGCGAGCAAGAAAAATCATTTTTAGATGTTCATAGAATCTACTAACTTTTTTTTCCGAGGAGTGACAGAGTGAGTCACAAAGTTCAGTTTGAACAGTTCTCTAGCCCAAGGCATGAATTAAAATTATTCACAAAGACATCGTTCCTTTCGAAAAACACTTCATGTTAAGTTTTGCATTATGTGCGTTGCACTGATTTGCAGCATATGCAATATGTGTTCATAAGTGAATAAAGTTTTAAGGTAAGCATCAGCAGACTGCAGATAATATGATATTATTTAATTGGGTAATTAATAATTAAAATTCCACTTTACCACAACAGCTACAAATACAAGTAATAACATATTTATAATCTGGTTCAAGGAGTAGTGGCTGAACAGCAAGTTAGCAATTTACGACACCATGACTAAAGGTATTACAGGACTTGCTCCAAAATACTGCAGCATGCTATTTTAATTGAATGTCAAATATTAACTGTCACCTACAGTCACTTTATTTTTAAGTATAAACTTTAATAATCAGCCACCCTCCCTGCCTCACTCTGTTTTGTTTTCACAGTTTAGTGAGTTCTGTCTGTGTGTTTGTTTACATGGGCCAGACCCTTCATGCCTACTTCAATTATGAGACTGTCACAATTCACAATTCCCATTGCGGTATTAGATCCACAGGTCATGGGACTGCCAACTCATAATATGATTTCCCCTGTGGCTATAGCAAGGGAGAGAAGGCAAGTTGAGTGGAGCTAGAGGGAGTAACCTATGCAGAAACAGATGGAAAAATAGGAAGAGGTGAGGGAGAAAGAAAGAAGTGGATTGTACCTTTTGGGATTAGAGAAGAAAAAAATCAGATCCCCACCAAACAGATGATGGATTGAAAGTAAAAGTGAGAGATAACGATGAAAGGGTGACTGGGTGAAGGATGCTTGAAAAAGCTGAAGAAAAAGAGGGCTGAAAGCAATCAAATTAAATCAAGAAGAAGTCAGCCTCCTCCTCCCCATCAACGGATGTTCTTCTCTTACAAGGACTTGAAATATATAAATACAAACATCTTAACATCAGATTTAATGCTTGGAGTCTGGCTGGACCAAAGGATATTGCCCCCTGAGAACACCTTAAAGGAAAAAAGCAATTACTATGAGAGGGCATGAGATTGGAGTGCCAAGACTACCTGAGTTTACAGCAGGCATTTGAAAAGGGAAAGCTTTTTGCTTTCTGGGTTTAAGCCTGGCCCTGCTGTGGTTTACAAACAGGTTATTCTGGGAAAAGCTTTACCAGATCATCCATCTAATAGCCAATAAGCTTAGGACAATCTGCTGATCTAATTTGGTACGGGGCCAAAAACATAAAAACCTTTGTACGTCCACTTTTTTTCCCCCTGTTTCTCCACAGAAAGTCAGCAATACCTTTTGGTATTTTACTAATTTTGTCTAAAAAGAATAGAATAGAATAGAATAGAATAGAATAGAATAGAATAGAATAGAATAGAATAGAATAGGTTGTTTTAGAATAGGTGGTTTGGTTCTCCAACATAAAATCATAAAAGGAGACAAAGAAAGTCATAAAAAAACCCACACTTAAATAAAATAAGAGATAGAGTCATAAAACAAGAGATAGAAATAAGAGACAGTTGTAAAAGACATTAGAAAGAGAAAAGAAATGACAATTAAATGAGAAAACTCTCCTGTATGTGTGCCTGTGTATAAGACACCTGAAAAATCTGTCATTTGCTGTTGATTCTTTATGCTTACAGCAGACTTTACAGTGTTATACTGGGACTAACAACAAACACATGCATTGAATATTCAAACAGCTTTACCTTGGGAATGAAGCTGATCTCCCATCCATCAAAGGAGTAGTAGAATGGTTGCCAATGGACCTCAACCGATGTCTCTGTGATGGATTTGAAGACTAAACCATCCGGATTAGAGAGATCTGGAGAGTTCATTTCAGACATGAGCGATTGTGTTTTTATTTTTTTTTATCAGATTTTATTTATCAGATTTCAATTTAATTAAGTTATTTATTTTTTGGACATTTAATAATTTATATGTCATTTTGTTTAACAAAATTTAAAAAGATGAACACCTGCTTCACAGATAATTGGACTAGTAATTGTTGGAGATTTAATTTGAAATTGCTAGCATGTGGATACTTTCAGAGGCCGGTGTATATAAAACTTGCACCATTGACTTTGTGGAAATAGCCATAACTCATACTTTGACCCAGCGTAATGGTAAAATTACTTTCTTCACAGGGAGATGTTGCCCTATAAATCTTCCATGATAATCAGATTCTACATTTTATAATTAGGTGTAGCAAAGACAACCCAACTATTCATATCATTGCTGATAAACAGTTGCCTTGGGCTTAAATGCCTCAGATTGTCTTTACTACTCCTAACTGTATCACTGAAATTAAATTCACTTATCTGTGGACGGGAGGATAATATTACCCGCAGAATCTGCACCATGTCTGCCAGCTGTATATGAAGTGATTAATTTGTTTTTGCTGCTTTTGAAATTAGGGTTATTATTTATTCTTGTGATATGATAAGAACAATATTTATACAACTTTTGTTGTGTTGTTCCAATTCAAATGAATGAATAGAAATCAAATGGCAATTTACCCCTTTAAATATCCCTTTTTCCATTTAACATCCATTTTACTACTGTGACATTTTTCTCAGCTGCTTTTATCCATTCATTTCTGTTATATTTCATGAAGTAAATAAGGAATATGGAAGCAACCAATATGTCTCTAAGAACTCACATTTAAAAGGTACATAGTGCATTAATGGGTGAGTGAGACACTGTATTTTAAGTCTCAACTCAAAACAGGTGGTGTTTGACAGTGAAAAACATTTCAGAAAGACATTTAAAAAAACAGGACCCAGGTTGTGAGCAACCACAAGAATGAGTGTATGAATCCATGACTCATAGCTTACACGACAAAGGAAATATGAGAAATGTGTTGTATGGGTATTTTAGCAACAATTCAGCTTGCAGCGGAATATGCTGTGTATAGCCTCTATGGGTTATTTTTGTCAAAATGAGACACAGGACTGTACTTACATGTCCAAACAGTAATACTGTCTGGGACACTGATGCTGTTATTTATGACAGCAAACACATTAATGTTGTACTCCATGCCTGCTTCTAGCCCAGAGATGGTGCAGGTGGTGGTGTTGCCTGGAATCCTCATTTCAAGTTGCACACCTGACAAAACAAATTATGCACCAGACGAAATATTATTAATTTATGAATAAATAAAAGAAAATGCTGTCAGTCAACTCAGTAGCCAGCTATGTATTTACCTCTGGGGCTGCTAGGTGTGTAGGTCACCAAAAAGTCTGTCAGCACAACTGACCCCTCCCACTCCAGATCAACAGTGCGATCAGTCACACCTCGGACCTTTAAGTTCATGACAGGTGCCACTGTGGGAACAAAATTAAGTTAAATGACTACTACAGTTCTTTGTTTGTTGAGTGTTTTGTAAAAAAAAATGAGAATTAGAAAATCAACTTTTTTTTTCCACAAAGTTTTTCACATTAACAGTTCCTGTGTAACATTTACAGTCTGTGCCACTTACAGAGCACACCTGATGAAAATCACTATCTCTTTTAGCCACAGTTTTGTGGTGCACTTCATGATGCAGTGTCTTTCAAATGAGACTGACTTGTAAACAGAATATCTATCCTGTTATCTCATCTAAATCATTGCTATACTCCAAGCAAAAACATTACATACACATGAATAAAGTGACTTAGAAATGCTGGTTGTTGATGTTGTCTTTACTGTAAGCCAGCAAAATACAGCTTTTTTAGTATGGGTGTATTAACTTGATATTTTATTTAAAAAAAGAAAAATAAGAAATTCTGCAAAACAATGTAAATGCTAAAACAGAGTTGCATGCTCTGGGGAATGACTGACAGCAGTGTAATGTTATATAGATATAGTTTCAAGTCTAAATCCTGTCTGTTCACTCTCAGATAATCTCATGCTGTCCTCTGCAATCTGCACTTAAAGTAGAATATATTCAGAAAGGTTACTGACAGGTATCTCTACTTCAGACTCAAGCAGACTGCATTATAAATGTGCATTCCTGCCAGTAAAAGAAACAAGTGGTTGTGTTAGCAAGAGTGTAAGAGTTAACATGAGAGGCAGAACCACTCAGTATGTTTTAATCCACAGTTAAATCTATATCATATCATTCAGAAGAACTACTGTCCTTTACAAGCACAAACGGGAAATCTATTTATTGAATGAGGGTGTCTGCCTCCACTCCTCTGTTCCAAGTCTTCCTACCATAAAATTACCTAAAAATATCAAATACTTTCAGTTGGTAGAATATAAAATCGGTCCCCTTATCATTCCAAACAACGTGTCTATTGCCTCTGGTCCGACTGAATGTACAGTATACATAAAGTAGTAATCCGACTCCATCATCTGGGTGTTAATCTGAGAAACTGAGTAAATTTCAGTCAAACTAACATGTTTACATGTATTTTAAAAGTCCACTTTTAGTGGACTATCACTCATTCAGGCTCAAGTGAGGACTGCCACACCATAAATCAGAGAGGTTGGGTGGAATGAAAATTCAGATGGATAAAGAAGGGCATCAACAGTTCCCTTGCCAAAAATGGTGGTGGGGGGGGGGCAGCTGAGGGGCATCAAGAGAAGACAAGACAGAAAGTGCAAAGAGTTACAGCTGAGGACATAGCGAGACAGAGGCACAGTGGACAGAGAAAAGAAACTGGAGAAAAAAGGGGCTAGACGACACGTGCTTGATGAAAAAAAATTAAGATTCCCACTTTTAGACACGTAGCCGTCTCAGCTACTTCTTCATACTTCATACAGGAAGCTGCTTCATTTACAGTAGTTTACTCATTTTAAAACCCTGAACCTGAACTGGAATAATCTCTTGCAGTTTTCACTCCGCTTCAGTAGATGTGGAATCTGCTTTATCAAGTATATGAAGTAAACAACACATTGAAAAGATGGAGCAAATATCTGTGGGATAGCAGAGGAGTGAATGAGGTCATGCAGGAGGCTGAGAAGACGGGCTTGGGGAAAATAAAGACATTTACTCTAACAGAAGAGAAGGGCAGAATCTCAAGAGAGCATTCTGGAAAAGGTCGCTCTGAAAAGTTCTGAAATCTGCGAGTTTACAATCAAGATACTGCAAAAACTTTAACTTTGAATATGGCACTTTGTTGTTATTATGTGAAAGGTCAACAACAGCCAATTAATTGGAATGCAAATTCTTGTTTACTCAATTAAAACAAAAATGACAGAAGCAACCAAACACCCTGTCAACATTTTTCATCAGCAGAATATCAAGAGAGTCCCTGACCTTTGTGTCTGGGCCACTTTCCAACTCGAACAGCATTTTTCAGTTCCTCTTATAACCTCTTTGTTTCCATGTCTTATCCAAATTCCAGTTTAAGCTCATTCGTTTTTTGTTCCAGTTGGAATATCTATGGCTGAGTTTAAATGACTTATCAACAAAGATCTTGACTCAGGTAGAGAAATGTGAAGATCTTCACAGGACTGAATAAATAACGGTTCTAATTTAAATAAATAATAAGCTGCACTGATGCCCAGTGGTGATATAATGTCCAGACTTGTTTTCATGAATTCTGCCTAACCATCCCTCAGGAATGAATGCTTCTCAAGTTCTACTTGCTGAAAGTTATTCAAGAATCTTGCCTGGAGTCTATGAGTCTCATTAGGTTTAATCACTTCACCATCTAACAGATTCAGGAAAATCCAATGAACTAAAACCTTCGTACAACTGTAGCTGACGACAGTGGTTGGTGCTCCATAAATGAGTAACTTACCTTCAGGCTACTTCAGGCATTACACTTGCCAATCTGCTGAACTGACTAAACTAAAAATGTATATAATATAAATATAATGAGCATTTTCTGACAGAAGATTCATTTTACAATTAAATGCTCCTTTTTTTGTAACAAGAATCTTTTTGCATTCAATTAGACATGCTTATGGTTTCAAGGCAGACCATACTGAAATACAAATGATTCAAGTTTTGTTTGTAAATATGCAATTGGCCTCATGTGTCTTAACAGGTTGAGACTTTTTTTTGGAAGGATGAGAAAAAAAAATAGATTTTAACAGGGGAAAAATGCAGAAACCTCAGCAACAGTGACAAGTGAAAAATACTGTACCTTATATTGTGTGTTTTTTATGTAGCTTCCTGTTTACATTAAGTTGTGTGTCTATGTTTAAAACCAGTGCTTAATTGTGTGATGTGATGAACTCTCGTGTATCTGCCAAAGAACCAGTGAAACTGTTTATCAGTCTATTAATATAACTGATGGAATTGCAATTACTTAACTGTTAACTTGCATGTAATTATGATGGAACTGCTTCTTTTTTGTGATTTGCTGCAAAGAAAAAATATCCACATTGTTTCGATAAACTTTACTGATGTTCTAAAGCAAAACAGGGCAATAAAATATGGCAATCAAGTAGGATGTCAAAGCTGGTCTACATGACAAACATAAATGTGTTTTTGTCTCGACATTGTCAATAAGAGAATGTCAACAATATGAGGACGTCATTGCTAGTTGAGAAATGCAGCATCAAAACTGCAAAAAACGAATGTGATGGAGAAATAATTGTGTTTGAATGACACTCTCCTGCAAAAGCATTTGCTTTGGGCAAATGATTTTTTTTTTCATGTTAAAATTCTGCATCACACCTGCAAGCTTGAAACATAAAATTCAAATTCAAAAGCCTTTATTATTTCTCGTAGTGGGGGAATATAGGGCAACACAATTCAAGCCAAATACATCCCATTTTCTTCAGCTTATAATAATTTAAAACACTTAAGCCTGTCACCCTACAGGTCTCTGGCAACTGAACTGCTTCATTTTGTATTCAGCAAACTATCCTCTACAAGTATTGGCTATTTAGCAACTAAGTGCAAAGAAATAAGCAATTCACTTTGACTCATTTGGTGTAGCTATTAAACTGAAGGGCAGTGCCGAGGAATCAGCCTTAGTCATATGATTTGCAGTCCCTGTTTCGCTATCTCTCGCTCTTCTGCCTGTCCACATTTGTCTCTTTGTTGACAGCTGCCTTAAACAGCAGAGGAGGATCTGATATTTTGGTGTGGAGAATTTCTCTGAACAAAGGCAGCCTCAATTACTGCAAGTCACACATCACACCACCTGCATTTGAAGCACAGATGGATTTGTTACCCAAGGATGCTCATATACTGAAAACAGCAGGGCTGAGTCTTATGATTTCAGACCTGTCAAACCAAACTTCAATCCCAGAGACAGAAAAAAACATTGCATTTAAAGTTCTGTGTAAAATATACTTTGTAAGATAAAACAGCACAAGGCGGACGAATTCAGATCTTTTTTTTACTCATATTAATGTGCTGCTGATGAAATGTTATGTGTCTGACTTCAAACTCTTAGTACTCCATGATATAAATGAAAGACTTGCATACCTAGGCTTTATGCAGTACTGGTACCTATAACAACATATTTTCATTATTCAATGTAATGTAAGTCTCATAGGTAGAGGGTCAGTGTTTTGAATCCCGATTCGGCTGAGGGTCTTTCTGTCTTGAGTTTGCATGTTGTCCTGGTGTGCAAGTGGGTTTTCTCTGGGTACTCAAGTTTCCTCCCATAGCCAAAAACATGCAGAGATTATTTGGACAATCTAAACTGACTATAGGTGTGAATGTGTGAGTGAATGGTCGTTCATCTCTATATGTTGGCCCTGTAATGGACTGGCGAGCATTTGCTACTTTATTTTATTTGTTACAAATATATTTTGAGTTTTTGAAATTGGGGGAGTCGTGATGGGCAATTTGTGGGTATTTTTATAGATTAAATAACGTATTTCTTGGCTGAGCAAAGTTATAGCCATGATTCTATGTATGTTTGACAGATGGTGTTTACACAGATGCTGCACAGAGCTTTTGGATCTTAACTCCATAAAAATCCAATCTAAACGTCATATTCACGACTTCTAACAGCATGAGAGCATCTAAAGCTCTATTTTATGAGAGAGCCTGAAGGGAAAATGCATTCAAGCATTTGTTGGTGTCATTTATCAAAAGTTTTTCTTTTTTTTTTACATTTACTTGTAGAATTACTCCCACACTTTAAGTAAAGATAAAATTTTTCTGAAGATATTCAGTAGACTGTAATCTGAGGTGTGAATCCAGGTTTTGCACCCATATAAAGCTCAGCAACAGTGCCAGACTTTCATGAACAGAAAATGTGCCCTCATTACAGATCATCACTAATGAATGCAGTCCATTTAATATTGTGGCTATAATTTATAATGAACCCTCCTCTTCTGCAGAATTCAGATTTAAAGTGTTTGAGGGTCACAGAACGTCACAGTGAAATCATTTTAGACTGGATGGCTGCGATGAGTTAGTTGATCCTATTCACACTGACAGTGAGTGTTAAGGGAGGACAACTTCTTTGCCTAGAGTTTCTGCTTCAGAGAACTGAAACCCAAATGTCAGACAAACTAGTTTTTGTAGTTGACAACAGTCAGAGGATTAAACTGAAGTGAAGGATAAAACATAATAGCCTACCAGAGTTGCAGTCATCTCCAGCAAAGCCATCCTGGCAGACGCAGAAGCCCTCCTTGCACACTCCTTTCTTGCTGCAGTTGTTGGCACAGTATACCAGCGAGCAGTCTTCTCCCACATACCCAGGTCGGCACTGGCATGTCCCATTGATGCACAGCCCCTGCTCCGAGCAGTCATTGAGACACCTCCCAACCATGCAGTCTTCTCCAGTGAAGGACTCCTCACACACGCACTCCCCATCAATGCACAACCCGCGGCCTGAGCAGTCTGAAGGGCACCGGGGCTCTGAACAGTTGTCGCCTCCAAAGTCACGGTCGCACACACACTCCCCTTCGACACACACGCCCTGGCCGGAGCAGTCGTCTGGGCAGCGAGGCTCAGAGCAGTTTTTGCCACTCCAACCTTCTTCACAGATGCAGCCACACAGGTCAAAGCTAAAGCTGCCATGGCCACTGCAACCTGGGACAAAATCCAAACGACCTGGGGAAAACATAGAGCATGTGTCGGTTTTTATTGTCTTTAGAAAGGCATATGGGATTATTAATGGTCCCACTCCTATTTTTTATGATGAATTTCAGGAGTACTACTCTCAGCAATGCACTAAAGAGTAAAACAAACAAAAAGAATTTTGAGATTATGCCAGAGGCAGTTCAGGAGGTGGTCAGTTTACTTAATGAATACAATTGTATGGTAACTTTACCCATCCTTGACTAGACATCTCCTAATCTTCTAATGTGATATTTGTATTGATTTGCTTAATCTGTCTATTTTTTATTAGTTGTGTTCTAGTTTTGTCCTCAGATATGGATAAGTTAACAAGCCCTTTGTGGGACTAAGACAAAAAATAGAATTGAATAACATGTAATAAACTAACCAGATTCAAAGATAGAAAACCTCCCATCAAATCAACCCTGGAGAAGTTTTACATTTTATCTAATAGTAAATTTTGTGACCATTAAAACAGCTGGCTTTTCTAAACTGTGTGTAATTTTGCATTTTAAAAAGGTAATAATTTCATCATCTACTCAGAAATTTAATTGTCAATTGTTCATTGTTGTCAAGACATCAATGAAAACTGGTCTCATTTTATGTGCATCCTTCCTGCCACTGCCCTCCACAGCTGAGCACTTCATCCTCATTCTGATTCAGATTGTGACTGCTGCAGATAATCATATTCTCACCACAGACATGCAAAATTTAAAATATTTGAATAGGTTGATGATGTCAATGGAGTAGATCCTTTGACCATAATATATCCTATAACTTTATCCATTCTAATCTCAAAATGTAATGTCAGCATCTTCTGAACAAAATTTTAATCAGTAGCAATGATTTCTCCACTCCTTTTAGACTGAGACTGTGCAGCAGCACAATGGAGTTGCCCCCAGGCATCAATATTCTGCTGCTGCTGCATCCTCTTCATCCATTGTATCAACATTATTTTTTTGTTCTGCTTTCACTTAGAGTACATGTTTTTTTGTTTTTTTTTTAACATTTTGCCACTAATTAGACTGGCATTTTTCCACACAGTTCATGTTTTTGCCATAACAATGTATTATTCATTTATTATTAGTATTAATCTTAAAAAAAGTAAAAAAAAAAAGTAAAGAGGCTTCCACAGAATAAAGAAAAACGTGATTTTATTATTGTCACTCACCCATGGCTGAGCTCTCTCCGCAACATCCTGACCCACACTGAGCTCTAAGCAGGGAAACTTCTCTCTCGAGCATCTCTACCCTGGTGGCCAGCTGCTGGATTGTGGCTGTTGCTGCACAACCACATGCAGCTTTTGGGATGTTGATGCGATGAGTAAATGTGACCTGTTAAGAAGACAAATTAAGAAACGTATTTAAAAAGTGCGCCTAACCTCAGACTACACAAGAAATTATACCTCTTCATCTGGGACCATGCTTTAATCTGAAGCCAGCTTCTCTAATCTCAAACCCACACAATCAGGCAGTTTAAACACCCAACAACATCCTTTTAAAAGTGACAGTGTCTCAAAATCAAAAGAAACCTCCTGCAATATAATACACTTTTAGTGGCCATCAACAAGCAGCATTTGTTGTGTGCGCAAATATTTAGGAGACATTTATTAGACGCACACCCAAATGAGAGCAACACAGTTTTTCTGGACATATCTACATCGCACCCAAAAGAAGATTTTTGGAATTCAGCAAATGCTTTTAAGGTGACTTTTCGTATTCAGACCAACGACATACAGAAGGTCATACTGGTCTTTGTTGACAGTTTTACCTGATTTGGATTTGTGATTTAATTCCTCATCAAAGATCAATCAACACAATTTATACATCTGCAGTCAGCAAAAGCTTGGAAGAACTATCTCTTTCATTGTTCTCGGTCAAATAAATACTCAGTAATGTAAATCGCTGTATGTGATCAAACAGATGTTGTCCTTCTAAAATGATTCCACGCCACAGGAGAGTCAATTAACCTCAGATCTAATTCTCTCTCCACACTTTCAGGCTACCTCTTGCCTCTCACAAGCTCAAACGTTTCAACTTTACATACTCTATTCTGGTTGGACAGATATACAGTATATTCCTCTGAGAACCAACCAAAATAGACCACTTTCATAGTAACATCATTTCCATAAATTGTTTTTCAACCCCCAGTAACTTGCTAAAGTTATATCATAAAGAATGGGGCAGCTGCTTGAAGACTAATAGTCTAACCTACCTTGATTTAAAGTGGAGCTGAAGCAAAAAGCATTTGTTATGATGTTGTTATGGTGCCGAGGACATCTGAGGCTTTCTTGAATTTATGTAAGAAAATACCTGGCTGTCAGCATCCAGAGTCTGCTCAGTGTATTCTGCAGGTCCACTTGGCTCCATTGGACCCTCAACAGGAGGTTTGGAACCCAGCTCTGCACGTGACCCTTTAAAATGAAAAAAAAACAAAAAGTAGTGCATCTCCAGGACAGCAGGTAAAATATCTGCAGTGTTTACAGCTAAACATATTCGAAGAAATGACCTCACCATCAGGTGGACTGGATGTGTCCAGGTCAACGGAGCACAGAGACTCTAAGGGTACATTTATGTTGTAGACATGGTTAAAGACCACAGGTTGCTCCCGCAGCGTCTGGTTGGTGGAGGAAGTGAGCTGATCCCTCCCTAGGGTCTGTCTCCTCACCCGGGTAGTATGAACCAACTTGTTGTCCCCTGATGGAGCAGCACAAGCAGCACCCTGGAGAAAAAAAAAAAAGAAAATATGAAACAAACAGCAACTACAACAAAAAAGACAGTTCCTGTGCTTTGGACTCAAGGGTTTCCAGTTGTTATTTTTTCCTTCTAACTTGAGTTTGCAGAATGATGGAGTGAAGAAAGAGAATAGAACCCAGGGGACAGAAAACAAGATGACACTAATGAAAAGTATATGAAGGATTTTCTCTGGCTGCAACACTAACAAAAAAATTTTAGGTAAAAAATGTAGCTCATTTTCAAAGGATTACAGCATTAATTTTGTATTTTAAAATGGTGCCTTCATTGTGGATGCCAGACCTCAGAGAATTGCTAACATTTACAGTTTGGATAGTTGTATTATCCTTGCCAATCCGAAAAAAAGCATGGGTTTGTATAGAGTTGTTTGTGGCAACATAAAATATAATAGGTTGAATAATTGGCTTCCTACCTGCAGGAACACCTAAAGACACATAACACTTAATTTAAGAAACAAAGACATTGTGTCTCATCTAAAATGTTACCTTATCATATTTCTACCAGCACCTCACTCCAATATATAGTGAGATGGTGTTTCTTTATTTCTGTGTTTCCTACATGGAGTATTAACTGATGAAGATGTTGACTTCCTGTAACATGCAGTTTCTCCTGCAGAACAATGCATGTAGACATCAAATAAATATTCATTAAACATTTCACAGGATTTTTCAGTTCAAATTAGTCCAAACTTTGGACACCACCTGAATTTCGCATTCTCTGCCAAGAAATGTATTTACATCTGTCTAAAATCAAGAACCATTAAAGTAAACATGCAGGAAGACTAGAAATAATTTCTCTTTGATACTCAAACTATCCAGGACAGACTGCTAATGGATATATGCTCAGTGTCAAGTGATTAACATGGCTACCATGAACTGTAGACTGCATATAAATAATAAATATGAAAAAGCCCTTGGTAGCTGCACATAGGTATGTGTATGTCTGGACACATTTTACCTGTAGAGCAAGGAAAAGAGCCAGAACTAGGATCGAGCCTGTTGTGGGCACAGTGGCCCTGTGATGCTGCTGGGAGAGTGGCATGCTGCGATGAAACATCACTGCTCTGTTTGACTCAGACCTGTGAAGAAGGCAGATGTAGGAGAAAAGGGAGATGTTAAGGAAAGATAATGAAAATGAAAAGGCAGGCAGTGGTGGCTCTGTCTTGTCAAAATGAAAATGCACAAAAATCACAAACTGTAGCTGTTCCAGTGCAGTTCATACTGTATCAAAAGGCAAAAACCTGTGTGTGTTTCTGTGCAAGTATGGGCAGTGACATTACCATCATCTTATCCTCTGTAAATGGTAAATAAATCCATTTGCTTTGATGTAAAATAATTGGCTTTAAAAAAAAAAAAAAATTCCTCTAGAGACTATGGAACCGTCTAAGAACTTTTGAATGCATTTCACTATGCAATTCCAAATATTTGATCTTTTCACTTGGGAGGAATGTAGAAATATTGCTTAGAGAGACAGTTGATAGATGGATTTCAGCAGAGACGTGGTTTGAGTGATGCTGCTGTAATCCCCTTTCTACTGAGTGGGGAAATGAAGACAGGAACACACTAAAATGAAAGCTGCACAGAGAAAAAACTGAAGCAGATCCTAAGCACAGGTCATCACAAGCAAAAATGTGCAGCACTCTAAAAGTGGCTATTTGAATGCATACTTTGAATTTTTTTGGCTGGAAAAGACAATCCTCATTATAATATATAGATGTTTTTTCATACACAAGGTTACATAGAACAAGGTTATATAGAACAAAAGAAATGTCAGTACTATGTGTAAGTTCATGTGCTTTGCAAAATGTTAAGCACAATTCCCTTTAGTTTTAATAGCTCATGTCTGTGTATGTGTGGGCAGAAAATGGAAAAAATGAAAAGGGAAAAAATCTCACAGATGATCTTCTGTACTCTGTATTCAAGAGGCCCTTTTATCACAGCAGTACATCTAATGGTGGTGAAACAGACTATTGCACTCAAATGGTGTCTTTTGTGACAGCCAGATGGAAGTTTTCTTGTCACACCTAACCGGCTCAGGCTTTTTGATAATTTATGGAGAAAATGTTGAAACATCAGTGTATTTGCACATAAATGAAAAACAGAACGAATCCCAGCGAGTGCAAGTGCACATACACATCCTTTCAAAGTTCCTCTCATTCAAAACAAATGAATTTGGATGCATCACCCCGCTCACAAGCTGCACTTTTTCACTCTTCAAGACTTTTTTTGTTCCTACGTGAGCACAACCTATAAAGACGAATAACTGTTAGTGTACATGCACATATGTGTGTTTTCGTATGTGTGTGGTAAAAAGAAACACATAAAGGCTGTTGACATCTGCAGTATATCATAAAAGAGCCATTGGGGAAAGATAGCCGGTCATATGTTACAATTTGCAGCATGCCTCACTTGAGCCATTGCAGTTAATGTTTTTCAAAACGACTTTGGCCTTGTTGGAATAACCAACCAATATCACCCACCCAAAAGCTAAATATATAGAAACTGTTCCACTTTGAAACCTTCCCTCAAGCATGCAGCTGCTGTCCGACACGACACAAGCCGTTAAACTGCTGAATTCGCAGAATAAATGAGAAGCATGCAGATGGTGATGGAGTGAGATGGACAAAACCAACTGAAACCATGTTGTTCTAATTCATTAGTTATAGTGCAGTATCTCTTGGGCTGGCTTCAGTAAATGCTTTTGATCCTTCAAAGATGTGAAGATGATAAAGAGCTTAACATGGATGATTCAATTCCTGTAACAAGCATGATACAGAACTGAGAGCAATTTTCTCCATTATTATGTGTTTATCCAGTGTATTTATTGACATTTGTTTGAATATTAACAAAGAGTTTTGAATCAGGGCCCTCCTTTGATAACTGGTACAATATTGTAGAGTCTGTCCGGATTAAAATAATGTTCTAAAGACAAACACTCAGTTTAAACCTGAACATGAACTTTTTTTTTTTGCAACTGCACATGTATTTTGTATGTGCATGTATGTTTAAAATGAATTTAAAACAAATACAAAGAAGGTTTACCATCAGTTCAATTTGGTAGATAACCTAAGGGATGGAATGGTGACAGTGTCAAAAGCAATATTCTCTGACACAATGAAAGGCTCCAGAGCAGCTACTAAATTGATGTTCATTTATTTTGGCAGTAATGAAAATGTCACCCCTAGTGGATAAAGCGGTAGAAAATGAATGAATGAATGAATGAAAATGTCTTGTGCTTTTTTTTTTTTTTTTTTTTTTATGCAATTCCTTGTTACTTATTAGCCAATATACAAGCATTGAGACTAATTTAATTCTCAAATTTTAGGCATATTGCATCGATGTAGTCTTACTTATTTGCTTTATCATGATTTTTATTATTTGTTTTTAATATTGTCCTATTTACTCTTTCTGCAGAAGTATCAGCCTATGTCTCTGTCTTTTGTCAGTGGTCACACAATACAATCGCCTGAACCTGACTGAAGATTTATTGCTTTGACTTTGTGCTCCATTGTTGTTTTAATGGTTAACATCTGGTCAAGGGAGAACATCTTTACCTTTTAAAAACATCTTTACCTTTTTTTTTTTTTTTGCTGTTAATGTGAAATGTATTCTCTTACAACCACATATGTTATGTTTCTACAACAAACAAATAGAAGCAAGGAGAGTTGAATCATGTTGAACCATGCTGATAAAAGTGTCGTGCGCCCTTTACATATCCCCTTAGACAAAAGTAAAAGTCTCATATGGTATAAGCATGCAAGAAAACTTTTAAATGGCTGCCAAATATAGACTTTTACATCAATACAACATTATATACAGTATACTTTAATACTGACAGTGATGAACGTGGGGAAAAGGTTCAAATTCATTGGGTCATGATGCAGGCATTTGCCACACACAGCGAGAGGTGGTATTTTTTTTCTCTTGAATCTTTGACAGTATCTTTCTTTTTCATCCACATTGTCTTTTCAGTGAATGTTGAGGTGATATGAGCAGAGAGTTGAATTTAAAAATGTATGGTACAATTACACTGGAACAATAATCAAAGCCAGAGTCTTTTTATTGCCTACAGTAGCTACAGAAGTTCAACTACTAAAGTAAATAACAAAGGTAAAATGTAAAGAGACAATATACACCCTGTATATAACATACAGTATATTATATTGATGTGTTATCATGACACATTGAAAAAATGATTTAATTAATTGTGTTGCTGAGCTTGCTCCAATGTGGCTCGATAAAACTGAACTGTACACACCGACTAAAAATACTGGAAAAAGAATGATGTGAAAAATGTAAATAAAGACAAATATTCCATGACAATTAAGGACAGAAACAAGAACATATTGCTTGTATTGTAATTGTGGATTTGTCCCACAATAGGTTTGTTTTAAATATCTTGCTAAGGTGGAATAACTCCATCACTTTATGTGACTAATGTACCAATTTTTGATTCAAAACTACGTTTTTTTGGCCAAGTGCGTGTGCACTTACTGTACATAAAAATAGATGTACAGCTAAATAAAGACAACAAAAACTGAACAAATAAACATGACAAAGGTGTTTAAACAGTATAAGTAGTTCCATAAAAGTAGTACAATGAGATTATATTGTGTGTGTACATGGTGTTGATGCTATGCGTGTATAAATACATGCATAAACACAAACATACTCTAAATGCATATATTACAGCATGCAGTATTGCTTCAGTTGTGGCACGTCTCTCTGACTGATCCGTCACCTAATCACAAAGTAAATTCGATTGCACACATTGCTCTGTGAGGATTGAAAGGGTTAAAGACGCTAAATAAACATAACTTATAAGCAAGTATCCACAGACAATTCTCTGATTGAGTTTTATTGACACTGCCTCTTTTTTAAAAAAGGGACAACATTTGTGATCAACTCAGCTATGGAGCAGTACACAGTGAGCTATTCCAACTAGAGCTCATTATTATAAAAATTCCAACTAGAAAGAGACTACATTTTGCGATAAATATTTCTTCTAACTTCCACTTATCATTCTACTGAGCCACTATATGAACTTTTAATGCACTAAAGTGCATGAAGAGGCAGAGTAGGCAGGGTGTCTATAACACTCAGGCAATTTAGGGATTAGTGAAATTTGTGTTTGCACTCACCAGGTCAAAAGCTCACACTCAGTCTTAAAGCTTTGTGGCTTTATCAAGCAATGCTCACGCATGTAAACAGATCCCAATGCAAAGAATTGCTTATCATTCTCTCTTGATTATATATTGGCCAGTTAAACCTTCATATGCACATGCATTCTCTGAAAACTAAAATGACTTGGGCTGTTTTTTCCCTTCAGAATATCAGAATTATTTGAGGCATGACATTATTAATATACTTGGGAAGCACATTAAGGATTATTCTACAAGTAAATCTATAATCTATCAGGTTTCTGTCTAGTGTCACAGCTGATTTGTTTTTGGGTTTTTTTTGCCTCAAATATTTTTTTCTGCCTCACAACAATGGATGTCACTTTCATGTTTCTTGATTTATCTGAAGATGTCTCATTGAGCTTTTACTGACCTACTTCTGTTTCTCCTTCCTACATGTTTTTCCAATGACCTCTTGGTTGTTATGTTTCCTTTGCAGAAGCTACCACTGACTCTGATTTATGTTTCTCTCTTTATTCATCACACCTTCTGTCTGGCATCACCTGCAACTGTCTTCAAATTACAAAACTGCTGATTTGAATCTTTGCAGAAGCAGTAACTGAACCCTTTGACCCTGTCTGCATAATACCTTTAGCTGTAGCTGGCAGTTTGAGTTAACAAGCAAGTTTAGCAATATCCACTTGGTGCCATGTGCATCCCTCAAGCAAGAGGACGTGCAGTGGCTCATTTGGTTTTGTCCTCTATACCAGTGTGACTGATTAGTTACCTGTTTAAACACTTGTTGTGAGGTTTAGGAATGGATATTTACCTTTTAATCGGGTGGACTGGGCTCAAAATTAAATACAGTTCCTATGCTCAGCATAACAAAAAAAAAAAAAAAAAAAAAAATCCCAATTAATGTATTAAAAGCCAACACTCAAGCTGAAGGGTTGAGCTGTTTTCTTGAGTGAGTCAATCAAAGCAAACAAATTAGCGACTCTTCTAATGCGAAATTAGTTGCTCATGTTAGTTTTGAGTGAAATGTCAAATATTTGATAGTTAAAGCATCTGTAATGTGAATATTTACCTTCAGTCTCATGTTGTAGTGGACTAAATGTCTTTGTCTTAGGACAACAGGTCAGTTCCAAAAAGCTGCTTGAATGTATTATCATGAACACTTTGTCCTACAGACCAGTCAGCTAATTGGTTGGCTTAGGACCAGTTATTGTTGGGTTTATATTTTTGATTACATTTAATGACAAAATGAGGACAATATATTATATAACCAGTGATTCTCTTCTTTCACCTGCTTTACACATAGAAATATCACCGACCAATTCTTCTGCTTTTTGTCAAACATATACAGTACATCATGTCAAATGTCATTTGCTGGTGTAGCATTGTAAATTTCCCAGTTGTGGGACTAACAATACTATCTTTCAATCTTGTCATATTATTCAGCTCATAAAAAATAGTATGTTGGCAAGAATTGGGTTCGATGGTAGACAAAGTATATTTTCAGAAGAATATTAATTTGGAGTGTTGGGTGGTGGTCATAAAGGGCCACACCAGTGTTGATACAGTCACCCAGGGCAGTTTTCACTGCATGTGTGATGAAATCTGCTGTTTGAAGCAACAAATAGACAACATTTTTATTACCACAGGAGCATTTACAGTAGCTATGAGCGCTACTTCCCCCACATTTATGATTGCCCAACCACAGCGGAGTGAAAAGAGCCATGATTTGTGGGAGTGTATTGTTCCTACAGCTCCCCAGCAGAATGGAGTGAATGTTGATATTAACAGTGGGTCATGACATTTTCATTCCTCTGGGCTTTCATTCAAAATGCACCATAATGAAAGCATTCCCACCTAGGACAGTAACATCACAGTTGCTGCATCAACACACTCTTTTTGGTTAGTAACATAAAATAATAGTAATAATAATAATAAAACACACAAAAGAAAGCCCAAGAGGATAAAATATAATGTGCACAAAAGGAAGTTGCATGTTACTAAATGAACACTGATTGCCGAAGACAGATACAGCAGATAAAGAAAACTCTCATTCAGCCAGCTGCATCATGAAATGAGAAGCCAACACTGATGCCTGTTCCCACGCACTGCTTGTGATTAGTCTCTCTATGTAAAAAAAAAAGAAATAAAGGAAAGAAAATGTGTGCGTGTAGGTGTGTGTATGGGTCTGTCTGTGTGTTTTCACAGTTAAGGATCTACATGAGATTAGCATCCCCATTAGAATACAGAGGGTTATGCACTGAAAAGCTTCATCAACTCTCCCTGTGTATGTGTCTCTCTAGTCTTAGCACGTCTGCAGGGCTTTTTAGGCTGTTGCCTCTCGACTAAGTGCTTGCCATCTTCCCTGTACACATATATCTCAATCTGGGAGTGTGGTCTCTATCCTCATTGTAGCCTTGGCAGAGGAGCTCAACTAGAACAGATAAGTTAGCCTTGGGAACTGTTCTCTGTCACTACACCTTTACGAGTCAAGAGGAAGGAAACGTTTATGAAGCATTTGTCTTCTGTAATCCAGCGGCGATGGTAATCTCCAGTGCCGCTCCAGGTACTGAGTAACAGTGTAATCATGAGCAGTTGCTGCGTAAGGAGGCTTCAAGTGTTGCTTCTGGTTTAAGATGCTGCTGGCTGGATGCTGGTCTGTGGCCTGAAGTGGGGGTGTGAGGGTGGGGGGGGGGTAGTTGGGGGGGGGGGGGGGGGGGTAGTTGGGGACATCCATCTGCTGATGTCTTGTCTCTGCTCAGCAGCATCACACTACTGTGTCACAAAAAGAGGAGAGCGGCCAAGTGGAGAATTTGTATTCATCTTGCTCCCTCGCCGTCTGCCTTCTCTCATTTGCCACTCACATTATTTCATTATCTCTTGTTTATCTTTTTCACCATCTCCTTTTATCTCACTGACAGGGTTTTCATTTTCTGCCCTTCTCTTAGGATTTCCTTATCCCTTAATTGTTTTTTTTTCCCCCACTGTGTAAATATGTTGTATAATGATGTGTAATAATGCACCTGTGGCTGATTCTCTAGCTGAAAGTCACATACTATAGAGAGGGAAAGACTGAATTTTCTCACTACTACATTCTTTACTGGCCCTCTCTTTCTCTGGCAGCAGCCCTGTTATCCCCTCCTTGCTCGCCCTTTAGAAGTAAAGCCATAACCTCTATTTGCACAAGTTAATGTGCAGCCACCTCAACATGAACACAGATCCAATAGCAGGTCTTTCTGTGTGGGTGATCACTCACCCTTTCTCTTTCTTTCTTGCTCCTGTCTCTTGCATTCTCCTCTATTTCTTTTCTGTTCCCCCTTTTCTTTTTAGCTCTCTCTGCCTCTCTCACAATCGCACTCTCCACCTTGTAAATTGGACTCTGGTAACATTACGATGGTTTTCTCATTATTCCCATCACTCTGGCCAAATTGCCTTGTCTTTCAGGACCATTGAGCTCTGTTCCTGGTGCATGCTGCACAAGTCCTTTCCTCCTCCTTTCAGAGCAAAGATGGGACCAAGAAATTGATTCCATTCTAAAGAAAATAATACAACCTCAGGCTGCTGATGATGGCTTGCTCCATGTTGCGCAATGGGGCTGTTTTGTCAAGGAGGATGCAACAAACTGTCATAGAGAGAACTGAGACATGCAGTAAAGTAGTACACAACAGTATGTGATCTTCTGATGGTATTTGTTTTTTTAATTGATATAGCTGATGTTTTCACTCATTACATTTGGTTTTTTGGAAAGTTTGGAAATAACTTTGTGTGTATGTGTGTGTGTGCGTGTGTATGTATATATACATATATATGAGAAAATGAGGAGGAAATGAATAGATTTTTATTATTTCTCTGACTGTCTGCTGTAGCTGAATACCTACTCTCTTATTCTTTGCTCACACAATGCATTGCTTTTAGCAAACTCATTTCCCATTTCAGTGCTGCCTGCTGGTCATTTCAACTGGACAAAAGAAATACATACAGATTATACTATATAAAATCAGGCAGTGCACGTAAACTAAACCAAGATCTCAAGATGACACTCAAAGGAGACCAAAGCAGACAGACAGACAGACAGACAGACAGAACATAGCATTGATACATCTCGCAAAAGTCTCGAACATGTCGGCTTCAGCATGCCCAAAAAAAGGTGACCATTGTTATTTAAACAGTATGTTGTTTATCTTTCCCAAAAAGTGGCAAAATGTCACCTCAAACAGAAGGCGATACCCATAATAATCCTTGTCAATAAAACATAATGCCATACAGACTTTAAAGTAACCACCTATTGTGTTTTTTTTGCTTTTGAGCCGTTTATTTAATAATTGAATACAATCCCCACTGAGCGCTGGGAGCACTTCTTGCCTCTCCGTGGTGGCATCGAACAGACAGCACCCAACAGAGGAACGTGTCAATCCTTTTGATCCCTCGTAGTGGCTTTATCATCTCTGCACAGCTTATGGTATTGGATTGTTGTTACAATTTGTGTGTCATTTCAACCCCTCTTTCAATCATACAGAAGGGAGGAAAACAAGATAGTGCAGGTGGGAGGAGGATGACTTGCCTCCCACCTACTTTTACTGTATATGAAACGTACAGGCAGATATGTTGTCTCCTCTGTCCCTCAAGAGACACAAGCCTTTGAAAGAGGAAGATGAAAGGACAAAAACGGCTTCCTAAAAAACGGGAGGGAGAGCAGCAGAAAACAGCAGCTCAGGAAATGGCAAATGGCAGGTGTTTGAAGCTTTTTTTCTTGTCCTTTTTGTTTTAGGCCGTGCCTGAGAAAAAAAGATTAGGGCAGAGAGTTGAGTGAGAGGAAAGGGAGGTTAGGACTAAAAGTGCATGACAAAAACAGTCAAATTCAGACTGTTTGATGTGTTTTATACACGTACCATGTACTAAATCTACCAGCCACAGCATTGAAACCAAAAGCTGAAGTAGTAAAGCCAAATTATTATTTAAATTTTGTTTAACTCTATTCTTTAATCTGACCTTTTTAAATATAGTCTGTGGAGAAGACATCACCAGACTTGTCTACCCATCACATTCGTACCAGAACATAGCTCTCATAATTGTATTGGGGATATTATTGATGGAACATTTTGTCTCGAGTTGGTCATGATGACTGATGTGTCTTTCAGACTGAAAAAGGGAATTTGTGTGTGTTGATCAGGTTTGTGATTAAAGGTTCAGTGGGCTACAGTTGACAACCAGATTTTAAACTGTGTGGTACTTAATTTTTAAGAAAATATTGACTTCTTGTTGACTTGAAATATTTGAGCATTGTCTGGAGAAACTGATTATAGGCCTACTGCATAATGACCATCTTTCTTATCTTGCTAAAAAAAAGTGTTGGACTGGCTGGACCTGTATTTTGTAATTTACAGTCACACTGTAAAAATGATAACCGCTTTCACTATAAGCATCTTGTTTTAGTTAAGTTGAAGATGTGTCTCTACGATGAGTGGTGAAGGTCTTCAACCTAAGCTAACCTTCTGAAAGTACAGTTTTCTCATTTCTACATCAAGACATAAGGGGGGAAAATATACAAAGTCAAAAAGAAAACCTAATGTCTACATCGCAAACAAACAAAAAAAATCTATATATCTCACAGCTCAATCATATTTTAATCATTCATGTCTTTAAAAGGATGGGTCATACTGTTAAAACATCCATTATTGACGGAGCAAGCACGGGGTCAAACTAACAAAATTTCGAATACAGTGAGAGGTAAGGTCAGACTGAATGGGTTATCTCAACTACATCTCTCTACTAGGACATCAGATTCAGATGCTATCAGTTCCAGGAATAGCCTGGCGAGGAGGAGATACAAAGGTCCACTTCATTAGCAAGGCGCCTGTCACAGTGATGGACCACTCTGACAGTTTTCAGCAGAAACCTTCTAACCAAGCAAAAGTAGAAATAGGATAAAATCTCACCAGTGAGGAAATGCCTGCAATGAAAAGCATTGTCAAAAGAAATGTTCTTGTTTCTAAGCAATAATTTGACATTCCTCAATATATCAAAACAATAGTTATGGTAAATTTGTTGGTCAAATTGTTATATAATTATTTTCCAAAAGCTTCTTAATATTGTTGCGGTGCTGCTGTCAAAAGGAAAATTTTACTTTTACAAAACATTTTGGTTAAACTTTCACTCTTTGCTCATAGGACTCATAAAGTTTGACAAAGCTTTTTCAAACTGTCAAAACTATATTTTACCACATCAGTATGGTCACTAAGAAACTCTCCTTTCAAACTGTAACAGCTACAAAAAAATGGGGTCACATGCTGCCAATAAACACACAATCTTTCAGCTTTTTTTAAAATTGCAATTCTTCTGATAGGGAACTGGTGATTTGTAAAATCATTGCAAATTCCGCCAGTTTAATTATTAGAAAAAAATAATTGTCAAATAAAATAAGAAAACCTCACCCGAACCGAAAAGAGAAGAAAAACTGAACAGAAAAGTTGTGTGTGCTGACAAACACACAGTCGAAAGAAGTTGCATAAATCATCACATTTGAAAAAAGGAACATCTTGACTCCCTAGATGTAGGTGGTGAAATCCGACTGCTGTCAGTGGAGGAATTTTACATTCAGAGATTTTTTTAGTGTTCTCCAGGGTCTTTCTGTCCCGATGCAGTTTACAGTCTGTATAGTTGTGCTACATATGATTTCCTGTTTCATGTTTGTCATGAGAGACGTCACTGTAAAACAGTTTGATTGACCGTGTGACAGTACAGTCTCTACAGACTTTGGGTGTGACAACTACTGTATGTAAACACAGAGAACTGTCTTCAAAAAGTTAAATCCATCTGTGCTGAATTTCTGAGTCCTGACTGGATGAATTAGGACTACGCTGCGCCACCACTTTGCGTTTAAATTAGAAGCCATATAGTTCTGCTGTTTTTCTGGATCCACCACTGTCTTTCCCCATTGCCATAAGGACTGACAAGTAATTGATAATCAGACACACAGACCATAATCCCCATTAGAAAATCTAAAGTCAAAGTCACTCTCTCTGCAATCTCCACCCTGGCTTTATCCATTTCTTTCTCTGCTCTGCTTGTCTGTGTATTTATTATTCCTCAGTTGTTTCTATCACTTTTTTTTACTAAAATTCCTCTGTTCATCTTATCACTTCACCACTTTCAACTAACATAAGATAGTTCTGCTAATTACCGGAATTAGAACACCTAAATCACACTTCCTTCTGCATGCTAGATTGTCTACATACAATAATACTTAGTAAATGCACAGATTGGAAATGGCTAGCCACATGTTTAATGATTGCAATTGCAATAAAGCAATTTAATTAGTGAAAGGGTTAGCATTTAACAACAGAGCGAGACTCTGACAGTCGCCATACCAATTCCCCTATTTTATTTATCTGTCTGTCCCTATTTTACTCTCCCTCTGCGCAATTTGCTTTTCCAACTCTTCTCCTATTAACACGCTCTGAGTGCTCCATTAGGACAATGACAATGCTTTATCCTACAACAGCTTTGACCCTTCACTTGAGTTTTTATTGTTTTTCTTAGGGGAAAAAAATAAATATTTGCAGACATACCACAACAAAGCATTGGTATGTGTTTCAGCATGCTAAATAGTTGTGTTTACTGCAGTTGATAAAAGGTAATAATGCAGTATAATTAGATTACTGTAAAGAAAATAATTTCAAGTGAACAGGCAGTGACATGAAGTGGATCAAAATCACTTGGATACAGACATGCATGGTAGTATTTTCAGCCCTTTTACATATATAATAAATACATATATAATTAGCTGCATATGAATGTTAGATGTCTAAAAAAAAATATGGTTCAAATATTTACCATATTTAAAAATGTGACAGAGTGACAATCTGTATGTGAACCTTTTAGAAAACCAGTCATGATGATGAATTCATACATGGAAATTAGTCCAAGATGAGGGCTAATTGTCTGATTAGATGTGCTTCAGGTTGATAGACGCACAACAAGTCCATGCGCACATAAAGCAATCATTAAGAAACATTAGACCATTAAATTGAACATTACACTTAGCCAGGGGGAAAAATATGGATCTTCATTAATGTGCAGCATCTACATTTGTGAGTGGGCACAGTACCTTTCCGTTGTGTACTTCTTTCTCTCATTGCAAATCTCTCTCTAACTCTGCACCTGTTCAGGTGAGGGGGGAGATTAAAGTGGCAATACACCAATTACACATTGAATTGCCTCCTCTCCAATTTAAGACTTAAGCCTTCCCTAGAAATGATGTGAAATGCAAATTGCTTGGTTGTAGAGATACATATGCTAACACTGCAGACATTTTTATTACTCCCACACACAACACAGCATAAACTGCAGGTATAAAAAATACAGATAAAGTACTTTCTCCTAAATCTTCTCTATCCCTTACTGCTTGGCAATGTGTGCATGCAAAAGAACTGAGATGTTATTTTAATTAGCAATGTAAGTCAGCACTTACATAGTCACACAGCCAAAAAGCGCTGCCTCCAGTGGCTTTTAAAGAAACTCAAGGGCACTGTAGGGAAACTTAACATGCACACACACACTGGCAGGAGGGCTCTCAGAAGTACATTCTTTGTGCCCTGCTGTGTAAGTACAGGAATATATCGAGGCTCTTCGATCAAAATGGAAAAAAGGAAAAATAGTGCTCATTTGCTTTTTCGTCTTCGTCTGCATGCTGCGGAGGGTTGTTTGTTGCAGCACACCTCCTGAGGCATTCTCTCCAAAACACACACACAAACACAAATCCAAGCCCTGTTTGCTTTTGAGGGAGTCTTGCTCACCCTCTGAGAGATAAAATGACATGCTTTGCTGAATGGGTTGTTTATGGCTCAAAGAAAGTGCAAATTCTCTGATAATAACCAGTTCCTCATTTGTGTGGAAGTGGTTTAGGTTGATGCTAAGATTTGAATTGGGTTTAGATTAAGGTTAGACATTAACTGGTTAAGGTCAATTTTGGGAAGATGCTTTGTTTAGATTGTCCAATTGAATGAGAGTATTTAAAGGAATAGCTGCATGAATATGTGTGTGTTCCAGGTATTGTGCATGTGTTACGGTTAGGCCAGTAGTATTTATGTTACGGTTAGAGTAAGTCAATGTAATGTCCTCTGACATCATGGAAATCAGACTGTGGGTGTGTGTGTGTGTGTGTAATTAGTTAGCAAAAAAATTGTAACATTGAGTGAATCCTCTGTCTCGGTGCTTTAATTACCACCATCTGTATACTGCACGTATCACTGTGAAGAATCTGAAACTTTCTGGGTCGATTTTAAATATTAAAGGATCATGGTTCACCCAAACTATTAATATTGTTTAAGAGTGAAAAAATCTGTGCCTGGTTAGGGCTACCACTCACAAAACGACTTTTGAAATTGAGATGATTTACGAAGGATTTGCATCACAATGCACAAAGCCAAAACACAGATATTATCTTCTGTTAGTTCTCTTGTCATCCCAAGAAAAAAAATGAAAGTTACAGATGATCCTGTTTTCTTCCTCAGCCTGCTTTATGGATAAATGTGAGACAAGCAAAAAAGCAGGAAAAGCTTTTGAATGTAATACATATCATGTGAACAGACAGCAATCAAAAAATTGCTCAACCTGAGCATAAATATAACATATAAGACAACAGAACAGAATGTATATATGATTAAACCAGACAATATCAGCAGTCTGAAGAGAGAAAGATGGGGATTATAGGTTACAGATGGGAAGAATAATGTTCATATGAAAAAGCTATGGGAATGGAAATCATAGTTTTGGCATAAAAGTCTTTGAACATCTAACAGTTTTGGAGGGGTAGGCCAAAGGGATTCACATTCCCCTGCTTGCTGAGTTACAGCTCCCTCATTCTGTCGTTGATGTCAGGTCTGTTTAATAGTAAGTTTAAAAACAATTTAAGGTGTTATTATTATGCTCAGTGGAGAGTGACATGAAGCAAGATTAGTGCCCACTCTAGTTAATTAGCATAGAACTGAAATGAGTGGGATAACTAAACATTTTTATTTCAAATTTATTCTTGAAACACAAAGCTCCTCTGTCGACAAAGGGTGGGAATGGAAGGTACAAAGCAGCTTCCTCCAAGATGCAAGTAATGCTACATCGTGTGTTGCTTCTTTGACTGAAACTGTTTCTAACTGCTTCTTGTGAGAATCCAAAATGATATGCCATGTTTCCAAGAGTATGAGAGTTGTTTTTCTAGATACCTCAATCTCCCAAACATTACAGGATTAAGAACTGCATGTCAGTTGGCCTGTAACATATTATATTTTATAATGTTTACCCACAATTAGGGATGCACAATATTACTGGCATAATATCAGTATTAGCTAATATTGGCTTTCAATATATTATCAGATATTGGTAAACACACCAAGCATCCCTGATAGGACAGATAACTAAAACATTAGGCTGAATGCTTGCAGCTTCTACAACTGTTTTATTTATTTTTATTTTACTCTACAGTTGAGCATAAGAAAAAACAAATATATATCCGTATCTGTTATCAGCCCAAACACTCCAGATACATCGGCATATCGGATATCGGGAAAAGTCTAATATCATATAAACCCACCCAAAATTCCTCCAACAAATGGAACTATTTTGTGAGCAAATATAATGGAAATTTGACATGGTGCTTTAATTTGACATAACTCTGCAAAGATCAAATTTATTTTAAGTATTGGTGTTCTGCTTTACTGGCTAATTGTCAAATTATTTCCCTCTCAAAATGGACACAGCTGAGCACAGATGTATCATTCATGGTTCTTAAAAAAAAGGCTTTCCAAGAGGAAAAAAAAAAGAAAAACAAATTTTCTACTGTTCATGTGCACATGAATCTAAAACTTAAATGAGTATTTGTGTTTCTATTCCTAAACCTTAGCATAATTCTATACCAAAGCTGCTGGAGAGACTACATAAATCACACTGGATCATTGAATTGAGGAAGTATGAAACTTCTCAGATGATAGATAGTTGGTATTTAGTCTATGTGGCACACAGCTACTTGTAAATTATATTTTGTGTGTCTGTGTATGTGTTTGTGTGTGTGAAAGAGAGAGAGAGAGGGAGGGAGGGAGAACGCAGATAGAAAGATGTCCCCTCTTTCTTAATTTCTTTTGAATACCCACACACAATTTTTATTGTACCTTTGTACATTGTAGTGTGTGTTGTTCCTGTGTATGAATCAGTCTCTCTCTCTCTCTCTCTCCTCTCTTTTTTTTTATCAGTGGATGATCCCATTTCTGTTGTGTTGATACAGCAGATGGATTCCCTCCCACTAACCATTCATCACCTGCAACACCAAAACCTGCCTTTGCCCCCTTTACTCCAATGAAAAATTAGTTCTGAGCCACAGTTTTCCTGAAGAAAATAAAAGTCGGTTAACGTGTCAAACCAGTTTCATCACATGCTCCAACTGGAAAAGAAACTTTTGTATTTTACTTTGTATCTCATGGAGCACATAATGAAAGTGAAAAGATGCCAAAGGGCAATGGCAAAGTTAGAACTGCTTCTCTAATCATCATAAAAGGGAGAGACATAACAAAGAGAAAAATTACATTGGTGACAATGTGAATGTGTACAGTAATTATAAGTGTCTAAGAAATCATTGTGTTAAGCCATAGTTAAATGATTATATTTTTTCTTTTCCGCTTTTACACATGCACTCACAAATTTGAAACACTTGGTTTTTACCTTTTGATTAACATAAACTAAAGGAAATGGAGCTGATCAAAGTGATTTCTTGTACAGTATTTACTGAAATCTCTTCAGTAAAGCCTTACATTTGCATGAAAAGAGGGTTTTGATTTTTACGGTAATGTTTATGACTCTCATCAAGAGTAAAAGGACCCTCTCGTCTCTTTTGCCAAAGAATTGTGCTTGTACGTCTTTGGATTTAATTTAGATATCACTCCACTGCGTCGGTAAAAATAATGAAGCTAACATTGCTAGTGACACTGTTAATGCAAGTGAAGGCAGCTGAAAATGAGACATCTGTTATCTCTGTAGAGCAGGAAATTGAAGTCAGAGTTAACAACACTAACAAGAGGGCTACCACCACAAACTTCAGTGATGTGAAGCAATTTTATTTTTTTTTTGTATTAAAATCAACATACTAAAAACAGTTAGTGTGGACTGTGTACACATTGGGATCTATATTATTACCAAGAGAAACTGTTAGGTGTTTGAACTATTGTATATTTACATGAAGTTTCAGACAGAAAAGACACTACATTACACGGTAAAGGTCACGTAAATAATGAGTTTAGACCGTCATCTAATTACTTAATCGATCAGAATCAATTAAATGCAGCTCAGTAGCTGACAGTGACTGATCAGTCATAGTGCAAAATTCTGAAAATACTCTTAATTAATTAATTTAATTAGAGCAGCATGTAGGGTTATATAAATGTGGAAAGGATCAGCATTATGAGACAGTAATGCCTACCCATGTAATGTATCTGCAGTAATTGTGATAAGTAATAAACTATGTGAATATTTTGGTGAAATTATTATTATTAACCATTATTTACAAAAAGAATATATTATTTACCTGTCAGTGCACCAGGCCAGCACTGACAGAAAAATGTCTTTTACCAATTACATTGCAGTGCCTCTAAATGAAGTATGAAACAATTTCCATCAAGCATACTTACTTATTACAGAGCAAAATCTAAAACAAAGCAGCACAACTTTTAACTGATGCTACTGTGGAGCTCTCTGGCAAAGTGACAACTGAAATCTTTTGTGGTGACAAGCAGACTTAACCAAATCTGACCTGCTACCTTATGCTTAGATAGTACATATGGCAAAGGTTAAGTGAAGTGTCAAGTTTCGAATTGAGAATTAACTGCACCCAAGCTGTGTTGTGTGGAAAGATATAACTGTATCAAAATAAATACTGAATCATTAACAACAGCAGCAACATGCTCCATTTACTGTATAGCAACTGTTTGCTCATACCCAAGCTTGTATATACTGTATAAATCTTCAGAGGTCACGTGACGAGGACCAAATGCGTACTTCTACCATTATTTTCATTTATCTTTTACAGTAGTCCAGTTTATCGTTTGTACCACTTGTACCACAGTATTGATTGTCTGAAATTATACAGCTGCAAACCGCGTTTCAACACTTCAGTATGACTACACTTCCAGTGTCAGTTTCATTAGAGATACTGCCAAGTTATGATGAAAATATGGCTAATGTAAATTATGTTGTTAAGATATATATATACATATATATATATATATATATATACACGCACAATGCTGCAGTGTGTGCGTGCATGTAAAGGCATATCTGGGACACTCACACAGACTCCACTCCATTTAAATTAAAGCCTATAACGGCATGCTTTCGTGCTTTACATCATAGTCAATGTGAAACAATCAGAAGAATATGTTGAGTTAAGTGTCTCGGCTTCTCTGCTGTGTTCCCTCATTGCTCTCTCTCTCTCTCTCTCTCTCTCTCTCTCTCTCTCTCTCTCTCTCTCTCTCTGTCTCTGTCTCCCTCTCTCTGGAGACGGTGTCTCTGGTGGAGCAAAGTGTGAGGAAGTGTGGAACAGAGCAGAAAGGCTGTTGAACACAGCCACAAACATACAGTATAATGCCCATACCTTTACACCTCTACTGTAAAATGTTGTTCTCTGTTATTATTATTATTATTATATTATTATTAATAGTAGTAGTAGTAGTAGGGGCAATAATAATAACATTTAAAAAAAAAAAAAAAAAAAATATATATATATATATATATATATTGAAAAACTGAGAAATAAATAAACTCTACCACCATTAGGAAAAAATACTGTATCTTTCAGTGTTTCCTCTATGTTGCAAGAGTCCACGTTTCTTGTGGAGTACACATAAAATCCCTACCTAGTTTCATCACTCTCGCTCTCCCCATCTACCTCTTCTGTGCAGAAATATACACACACACATACACATTCATCAGCCTGTAAAGACAGCACAGTCTTTGTCAGAGCAGAGAAGTGAGGTTGGGGCTGCAGGTCTGCCCATGCATATCCTGGAGGATGAGAAGGGAGTGTGAGAGAGAAGTGGAGAGCACCACTCAGTCAATTTCTATTGAATCTCACTCCAGTGGAAACAAGATAAGCAAACCAAACCTAAGGGATATAACAAGCTTGTGCATTTCTTTATGTTTGAAAAAAATGTCTAACTGGGAGTATGCTAGCTGTTCAACCTTCTCCACAGTTTGATTCAATAAATAATTTTCGAACACATTTCTTGTGTGAGTCATTTTAAACACTAAAATCATGATCAGGCGTGAGCACTGGAAGAAGCACTGAAGTGTGCACATGATGCTTGTTCTGCTCGTGATGACAGAGGCTACATATTAGACAAAAAGACACAGACATCGCTCCATTCACAGTCGCTTTGGTCAATTTCTTCTCACCAGAGAGCACTTATTAGAGCAGGCAGAACGATGAGGGAGAAAAATATTCCCAGTGGAAAATGAGAATAAGAGGCTCTTAGTAAGACATCAACAAGAAGGGTTATGTGGGTGCACATAAAACACAAAGCTAAGAGTGGCAGTTAAATGTTTTTTTAAGTGGAGGATCAACTATATGGACACATGCACGTGTATGCCAAGTAAATGCAAACAACTCTGGTTTGACAGTTGGAAAATAAGACCAGGGAGTGAGGTACTTTGTAAAATGTAATATCTACTTTACTGAAAGTTTTCAAACACAGATGGATGCAGAAAAATATCTGGATCCAGTCCTGGTACCCTATTTAATGTGTGTGTTCACTTCCAAGCACATGCAGATTGAAATACAGGCTTTTATATTTCTGGGCTTACAGAGAACGTGCATTTCAGACTTCCTCCGTGTGGGACATGAATGAACTGTACTGACCTCAAAGATGGTTTCTACTGACTCAGCTTACTGACTGGAAAAAACATAATAAAATGATATTGGCTTCTCAGTGAATTCAAAATTAATAAAACACAGACTAACGTTACACATTGTAGCTTTAGAAACACTCAAGTAGTAATTGTAAATTGATCATATTGTAAAAAATGACAATTTGAAATTGAAATTAAGACTTTTCAAAACAAATAAAACAATTAAAAGAATAAACGACTTTGGAAGAAGGAAAGAAGGTCTGGATCTGTGGCCCAAATCTCACTCCCTCACTCACTTCTACCACTTTTTCCTCCACACGAGGGTTACAGGGGGTGCTGGTGCCTAATCCCAGCTGACATAATATGGTGAGGGGCAGGGTACACTCTGGACAGGTCACCAGTCCATCCAGCCCAAATCTGATACGTCTTAATACCACAACAACAAACAAACATTGGTATTTTATCAGACCTGTCAGTCAAATGGTGTGATGGTCATATTTACAGTGTGAGTCTCCACCGCTTACAATGCCTGATTTAATAGACAAGAGAGGGAATACAACAATTTTCCATCTTAGGCCTTTTGGTAATTTCATTATTATATTTGGAATAATGCATCTAAATACTGGATGACATATTTGTAAACCAATGAATAAACACAAATCTGAGCACCTCCACCACTCACTATATTATTAGAAGCCAAGCACAGCCTAACACTGTTTAACACTGGCTTCTAACAGTGAATAGATATTTAAACCTGACATGACATCATGATGACACACAGTATAATAATGTATAATAACTATTACTTGCTGGGGGCCCTTGTTACTGTTAAGAAACGAAAGAAATGAAATTGAAAAGATGTTCTTAAATACTAAAGCCTTGAAAACCAATTTTACTGATTCTTCTGCTTGTATTGACTCAAAAATGATGAGCTTCAGAGTAAAAGCTTTACACTGTATAAAGATAAATGACTCCCTCCCATAATAGTGGTTCTAAGTTCTAAGTCCAGCATGTGACATTAAAGTTCAATTTGAAAATTAAAATTAAATTAATTTTTGTTTTGTTTTTTTTTTTTAAAAAAACACTTCTCTTTAGACAAAGACATTTCATAGGAGGTATGATGAGGGAATTATTTGTGGACACCTCTGGTTCATACTGTGTGGTCAAATGGCTACAGTAGCTGAACAAGGGAAGTGGAGGATGTGATACTGGTGGCTTAGTGGTACTGAAAGGTTAAAACTGTGGTTTGAGATCTCAGCTCAATCTCAGTTTTTGCTTAACACCTGTGGTGGACATACAGTACTGTTTGCTGGCAATTCAGTTGTTTTCAACATAAAATTGCCCCCTACATTATTTGTAAGGCACTGCAGAAAGAAAGCTGCATGATCAACTGCATGAGCACAGCTCATAAAATATATATAATCTTTTTCAGCAGCAGACTTTCCTGTACTCTCACGAGATGGCTCTGCTTGTCGATGAGCAAAACCGGATTTTGAAAATGAGAAAGGGCTTTGATAAAAGTTTTCTATTTCCTCAGTCATTCAAGTAAAACTGGTGATTCCCAGGAACCTTAACACACCTCTGCCAGTCTTTTGAATACAGGTTCATATTTTTCAGCCAATATGATGGTAAATAGAAAATGTGAAGTGTAAGGAAAGGCTGTTCTACTGCAGTACAGACTTGCATATAGGGAAAGTAGTGATATTGTGAGGAAAATTTGAAAATCTTATTTAAAAAAAAAAAAAAACATAAACAACAAACCAAAAAACAACAAAAATAAAGAATTAGAACTTCAGATGTTTCTCTTCTCAGGATGCAATGTAGCCTCAGGAAAATATCTGTGCAATAAAAACGGACCCAAAAGTCAAACAATAACCTCAAACACAAAAACCCAAATGATTTGTTTGATAAAAAAAACTTCTCTACATCTTGTGCATTGTGACCCATTCCTCCCTAGCTCACTCTTTCTGAGGAGCCTTTCTACTTGCTTCAACTGTGTTTGTAATACACAGATGAGCGATCAAGAATGATTTTACATTGATTCTTTTGCTTTGTTATGACGGTAAATTCTGCTTCAGTGCTCTGCTAAATGAACACGCCAGGCATTTACCTCTGCGATCACACGCACGAACAACACATACACACACATGCTGACACTAGATGGCAGATAGTTGCGGAGACACAACTTGATAAAATATAATTTTTTTGATTTGACACTATTGATACACGAGTTATTCAATGAAACAAGTCTATTACAGAAGTGTCCCTGCAATAATCAATTTTAACATGCTCTTCCGTTCAATGCATTCTAACGATCGGATCAATACATCTTGTATAATGCTGAGTCCACAGAAACCCACTGCCATTATCCAGAGACGAACACATAAAAAAACATGACAGATATGACAAGAACACTATTGTGAGATGACAACGTTTTATATGTGATGTTCCAGACATGGAGGCTGTGGAAGCACACAGCTCCCTAAATATCATCCATCATCCAAATACCTAGGAAAAGGATGAATATATTAGTCTATTTTTAGGGAGGTATTTCTACATCGCAAGGTTACACATTTTATGCCTCCATTATTTTGCAACAAAAACAGGTAATGTGGATATGTAAGGCAGAGAATTATCCTATCAGCAGGGAGCATAACTTACAGATGGAGTCACAAGTAATGGAAAGTAATTTTCACCAGGGGCTGTTTTCCATGTAGGATAGTTACTGCACTGCCAGCTCAACTAGGACAAATGGCAGCCTTTCCGCCAAGTCTCTACGGAAACCTATACTAAATAGATAAGTATGCCCAGCTGAGGGACCTTAGAATCCTAAATGTTTCCCCTGACTATAGCAACAGTAATGTCTGGACAACCTTCACTGTGAAATACAAAGCACATTTGCAAAATGTGAATATACACTTTCATCCAACATTTGAGAATCTACTGTATCACACAGATTCTTCATGCTCGATGTTATACATGACAAATGTGGTTGACAGTGGCAGTGACAGTCAGAAGACAGTAAACAGGGGACTGTGGACTGTGCTGTTTCAGGTGCCACTGAGGAATGAAATGCAATCCAATGAGACAAGTTTGCATAACAGATCCATAACTATACAGCAGCTTGTGATGAAGATGTGATGAAAGAAAATCCTGATGACAGTTTTTCAATCATTTTTAGGTCATAATAAGAAGGTAAACAGTAGAAATGTGGCTGCGTGTTGAGGCAGAAAACAGGCCTTGGGTACTTTAGATGCCGGCTGACTTGATAATTCAATAGACAGAAAATGTATAAGTAGATCATCAGAGCTGAAAGAAATGGATCTACCCTCTGCAATAAAGTTAGAAACAATACCAACAAATGTCTAATATTAGAAGTAGAATGAATATTAATTTTAGACAATTATTCAGCTGTGATAGCACATTTTACAGCCTGTCAGAATCAGTGGACAATGGTTCTGATAACAGGTAGAGTAACAGTGCCTATAGCACAATTAAAAGTCAGTGGCTATATTTGCTATATTATGTGTGTAAATATGCGTATATATGATTTTCTATTGATGATTAAATAACTGAACCTGCATGACACACTTTGAATTATGTTCCTTATCTTTAGACCTAAAGTGTATTGTGACATCGCATTGAAAATGTTCTTAGTTTCCTTTAAGTACCTTACTTGACACAGAACAAAAATTGGATTTGTTTTAGCTGCCTTCAGGAAATATCATATTTGAAGGTTCAAGCTGTTATCTATAATGCATTTTTCAACAAGCCTTCAAAAAGCAACACATTAGATACATAGACTTTAGTAATGCACTAGTCAATCCTGTTTAGCAGTGTTGGGTATTCACAGAGGTGGAATAAACTACACAGTGTGACAGTAAATAAAGTAAACTGACAGTTCCTTTGAGCTGAAATTGTGAATGGTTCTAGCTAGATAATGAGAACCCCTTAACAGTTAAGCAGTAAAGCAAGTAATTGCTTTTTCATAGATTCAGATTTTGAATTTCTATCATGTGGTGAGACTAAAATAACCCATTCACATGGATAGCAATTAAACTCCTCAGTGAACTTCTGACATGGTTCAGTTCAAAGGTAATCACATAACTTGCTCTGATCCATACTAAATTCCCTCTGAGGTGGTGTAGCCGAAGTTATGTTAAAGCCATGTACTGCTGCCATGAACATCCACATGAAAAGCCATATCACAGATTTTGTAGGATGAGATAAATGTGAAGGTTCTGAAACAACCTTCCAGTCAAGACTAGGGTTATCCTGATCAGCTTTTCACCCCCTAGTCCCAATCCAAATGTTTTAATATTCAGTTAAAAAAAAAAAAAAAAAAAAAGGTGCACAACACTCGTCAGCCCTGTATATCTGCTGTACATCGGCTGCCTTGCATGGCTACTACAAGTTTTGTCCTTAATGTAAATTACTACATTTTAAGATAAAGACATGTTTTAAAGTAAGGCTGAGGTTTGGGTTAGGTTAAGGGTTAGAATTATGGCTAAAGGTAAGAGTAAGTCTCCAGGAAATTAATGTAAGTTAATGCAATGTCCTCTGAAATCATGGAGACCAGTGTGTGTGTGTCTTTAGTGTGTGTGTTTGTGGGCAGAGAGGATAGAGAGAAATGAAGCAAATTAAAATGAGGCATCATATAAAATGATTATGATTTTATCAAACCCATATAATGTGAAATAAATGCCACGTCGTAAAAGATCAGAGAAAAAGTATGTTTTTCCGATCAGTAAAAACAACGACAACAAAAAAAAATCCCCAAATGGACCAATCTGGGACTCGGATCGGAACATCCATGGTGGACACAAACTTTTAGCAAAGTGATCTCGGTAAACATTATAGTTTAATGATGACAAATATAATTAATTAATAAATATACTGTTCAGCTGTGTTTCACACACTTTTGTATGGGGACCCATTTTTTAACAATTACAAACCATTGCAACAACAAAAAAGGAAAATTGACAAACAGCACATTTTTGATTATATAATATTTCTTAGAGATGTGGCTTATTTCAAATATAAATCTTAAATAAAAGTGTCATGTCTGGTTTGAGTTGCTCCTATGTCACTTCCTGTTTTATTTTCTTACCCCTTCCTGTGTTCTCCCTGGAGTTTTGTCTCTGCCTTTGTTTTAGGAGTCTGGCTGACAGGTGAGGCGGGACTTCAATCAGCTCAGCTGTTCCTCATCGCCAATCAGTTGCAGCCTTACTTAAGCCTGGGTTTCCTGTTTGTCCTCGTCAGCGCGTCTTCTCCTTTTGTCCGGTAACCACGTGTCGCTACTCAGCTGCTAACTCGCCTCGTTGCTCTGTGTTTGCTCCTTTTGTTTCTTGGACCTTCTTTCCTAATGGTCATTTTTTGTTTCCGTTTTTTCCCCCCAGTTTCCTTCAACTCCTGAGCTTCGCCTCACCAGCCGGCCAGACTCAGCGCTTTTTGTTTATTCATGGACTGGTTAACTCGTGTTTTGTGTTCATTAAAGACTTTTTTGTTACTCCTTTTATTCAGTCTCCGCTCTCGGTCCTTTCTAGTTTTTTTACGGTTCTCGCAACCGTGACAAAAAGGCTAGTAAATCTCATCCAAATTTTGCAACACCTGTGGTTCCCAACCCAGTCTTTGGAAGGTGATGTTGTAGGGCTAGGCACAAAAATGTGAATTATATAACTGAAATTTAGTAAATTATTGTTCTTACATGTGTCTCTAACTTCAATTGACCTTAGATCAGTTAAAATGGCAAGTGTAATATAGTGAAAAATGTTTAATTTAACATATTTTATATGGTTTATATGGTATGTACTGTTGCTGCATTTTAGTTAGCAGTGTGATTTCATATAATGTATTGCTATGATTTAATGCCTTAAACTGGTCAGAGACAGATAAGGTAATGTTATGTGTGGAGGGTGCAGAAAAATAATAGGTTTTTGACCACCTGAGCAAGCTGAGCCAAATACGGGACAGACTGAAGCAATCCGTTTGATTTACCACCATTTCCATTTCTGAGTCTGACTCACCCTGCAACCACTTGGTCTGTCCATCAGCAAGAGCAGAGTGCATTACTGGACTGGTCACAGTGAACGGATGCTGCTAACAAGTTGTTGCTCCTCTCTGACCCCTGTTTGCACGTGTGTGTTATGGTGGATGTGTTTCTGTGTGTTTATGTGTGCTTGTGTCTGTGACCCAGACTGACTTGTTTCCTATAAGGAAATTAAATCCAATGTGGGATTTTTTTTCTCTCCCCCAGCAAAACCATTTTCTTTTATTACTTCACCTGCACTTCTTTGAGCCACTGGGTGTGCTCCGCCACTGCAACCAACTCCCAGACAAGCATCAGCAGCATCTATCTTGTGGACACAAGTGCTGAGTGGCTATTACTTCTCAGCAGACCACATAAAAACTACAGCAATTAAATGCTATTGGGCCGTTCGACTTTGTCTTCTTAGAAAAAAAGAAAAAAAAAAAAACAAAACAGCAGAACGGCACAGAAGTGTAAGAGTGAAAGCAAAGGAAAAATAAGACTTGCTGCTTAAAAGAGTGAAAGGTCTTTATGTCAATACTTTTAAATGGAGATGGATGAATTAAGAGTGTCACCAATAGTGAAAATAGCTGTGACATTAAAGCTGATGAAATAAGTAAATTTCAGTGCTGTTCTCAAAGGAACACAAGGAAGCATTTTAACTGAGATACAATGCTTCGTCAAAGTAAAGCCTGTGGGAGCACATTCAGGTCTCCCCACCTTTGAATAAAGTTAAAGTGCATTGTTGTTCTGTCCTCCACTAAAAAGCTTCAGTCATAATTTTTGGCCTTCAATCTGCGCAAGTGAGAGTCACTTTTTCAGTAATTCCTTTAAAAATCTATGAAATCTATTTACAGAGTAAAATGGTTGAAACAGGCCAGTAGCTGCACATGAACAATATATTACTCTGGCCATGCCAGTATATATAAAATTTGGTGCTATGGTTTCTTTTTTAAACAGATGGAACCATAATGCATATGGTCCCTTCTCTTCTTTTACAGCCTAAAGAAAAGAAGGGACTGTGTGTACACAGAACACACTGCTGATGGTGCACAGAACCAATACATGCCAAATTTATGTGGCACTTGTTTTTTTAAGCATGTATACAGTTTGTTTAAGTTCCACACTACCTCCTTAAACAAAGTTCTGTTTTTCAAAGTGTGGTGCAATGACAGGGTTATTGCAAAAGCTATAATGAATCCTGTTATGACTGTTGCTGTCACAGTCACGATCTATGGACAGTCCAGGCAAAAATATGAAAAGAAAATTAATCAGAACATGCTTAATAAGCATGAGGAACATTGAAACTAACAAACTGCTGCATGAGTCAAGTAAATTACATTAGATTAACCATGGTCTAACATCATCACTGCACTGTGTTGGCCTCTCAAGATCAGTGTGTCTTTCCCTCTCTTGTCCCTGTCTAATTCATCACTTTCTTTCACTGCTATTTATCAACTAGCTTTTCTCTCTTCTTGCCTCCTTCAGCTTTTTGTTATTTTGCCTTCCAGTCTAACTGACATTAAGATGCATTTTGGGTGATTGGATTGGAGATGGAGCTCGACCAGCAAAGATGTAGAGATGTGGGGGGTTCAGGGTGTATTGTGGTCAAAGCAAAGAAATCTATTGGAATTATGTTGTTCATCAACATACAAAACCTGTTTGTAGACAGGAAAAAACACTTCATACCCACTTATTTCAACTGTTGCAGCCATTGGCTTATGAACACCAACAGTCCTCTGCTCTGTCCTCATGTTATTCAAGACACCTGTTAAACAGCTTCACAGGGGCTGCATCTATAACTTCTATTCTATTTTGTTGAAAATGTGATGTGAGTTGTACCATTCAGAACTTACTCAGATGGTAATGTGGACACTAACAACACATGCAAACCAGGTGTCAGGCATCGAGAGATTTATTTTCTTGGTAGTTTTAAATGGAGTCTCTTTATTTTGTCCCTTTTTCTTTCTGCAGGAGTGTAACAAAAAAATATACATACAAATTTGAAATCGGTTATAAAACTAAAAGATATATATCTAAGCATTTATATAGTATTGCCATGCTTGTAAATGTGCTATGAACCAATCAATCTCCAGTCATTTAATGATATAAATCACTTTGATGACGCTGCTATGCTGTACCTTCTCAGTGTCTTCAAACGAGTTGATGCCGTCTATCACAGGTGTTAAGCTTTTCTGCTTTAGCTCCCGACCATGATTGGGAGGCACAGGGGAGGTTGTTTCTCCAGGACTAAAGATGTACTGTAGCTATACTTTGAGTAACTTCCTTAGGTTTTACTGGTAGATTATGAACAAATAGTCACTCTGCTTAATCGGGAATCTGGGCATTTATTTTTCCCCACTGGCACAGAACAATAGTGCTTTACCTTGTCCCTGCTAACATTAATTTAATGCATTTATCTCATGCTCCCACTTACTCAACTGGACTACTTCCTCCAACTCACTCACTCACATAACACACACGTTTGACATACAAGAACACACACACGCACGCACACACGCACACACGCACACCATGTCCTTTCCAACATTAAACCCAAGACTAGGTTAGAACATTGGAACACTGGAGTTTTGATAACAGGGATCATTTTGTGCTAAAATTGAAATTGTGCAAGCACATCTGAGTTTACAAATATAAAAACCAGATCTATATTTATGTATGAATTTAGCAAATGCAGTTTGGGCAAAATGAACAAATAAAGTGGCATCACCTAAAATTGTGTTGCAGAGATATTGAAGGAGACTAGCTGATTAATTGTAGCACTGTTTGTGACCTTCTGACTTAGTGATCTGTTTAGACCACAGGAGGAAAGTCCTGTGATTTTGTCCAATGAGAACAAACAGTTTGCCAATAGCCTTGGGCTATCTCGATGTGCAAATAAGCACTGTGTTTCCCCTGACCAGATCGATGTGTCTCGATTAGGTTGCTCGGGCCAAAAAGGAATGCAGTGACTTTCCTATCCCTAGCAACCAAAAACCTATTCTTGTTTAATACATGCAGACACTGACAAGCACAAACACACACACATGCATGCACATATAGGGAAATGCAAAAAGACACAGTGATGACACACAGACATCATGTGTCCCATGGTATTTAGCACAGACATCAAATAGTGTAGAGTCCAACAAAAAATCAATGGGCATTTGCAACAATCAATGCCCGGATTCCCATGAGAAGTAATTAGAAAGGCAAACATGCAGCGCTGCTACTTTCCATCTCTCTGCCAATCACACAGTCCCACACTAAGTGCTTCTTCACTGCAGAGTGAAAAAAAGTTCAACACAGCAGGGATGTATCCAAGTAAAGATTGAGTTTATTTGTTATAAACTGAAGTTGACATGATACAGAAATAAATTATAAAATAAAGATGGAATGAAGAGTGTATGTTGTGGCTCCCTTCTATGAGGGGAAGCAAATGAACATTTTTCATTTAGTTGTTAAACTCTGTCTTTGACCTAAAGATGGATGATGGATAGATGGATTTCTGCATCCTATTTTTTTACTCTTTCAATAATCTTGTCTCCCCATCTTAGCAATTACACTGATATGGATCTTTGAGTAACACACTAGTGACAATACTGAAAATGCAGAGGCTTATCCTTTTGAAAATGCCAAGGCAACATTTGTGACGAGGGCTGCAGCCACCAATTATTTCCAAATAAGTTGATTATTCAATTGTTTTCTCAATTAAACATTTACTTATTTCATCCATTCATGGTGCAAAATGTGCAAAATGTAGAATGATGTTTCTTAAACTCCAAAAATATTTGTTGTCCATAAACTGGAGAACCCTGCAGCTAACAAGCCTGCTGTCCATGTTCATTTTATTTAAAGGGAGAATACATATGTGTAAATTCCATGGATTAAACCATCACTCTATCACTGTATCTGCTCAAAAGAGTCTGTACGAAATATATAAAAGGACATAATCCTTGAAAAATACAAACTGTAACTGATTAGGGATGATGTGTAAAATAATGAAGTCAATGCATCATTTTGGTGGAGTGAGAGACACAGTAAAACCACAGCAAGAGGAATAATGGTATCTCCAGATCACTGAGATATTGCACCTACTATGTGGGCCAATGCTAATGTGGCTAAAGGGGGCATCCAGGGACACATACATATAGCAAATAGGCCTCAGCTTTTCTTAAACAATGTCTAGTCAGCTTCACACAAAACCCCCAAAGTGTGATAAAAAAAAAAAATGTTTAGGAGACATTTAAGACCAACAACAAGATAGCATTCAGTGACCTCAATCAAACATCATTAGTATGCGCATTGAAAGGAAAACATAAATTATTCTTCATGCTTTCCAGTCACATCAGGTACCACACTGAGTTGCTGTTCATTGTATGCTGTAAGAATATATTTTTGCAATTTTGCAATTTATAGAGGAAGGCAGTAAACAGTATGCACACACACACATAATCTTGTCTGTCTGTACTTGTGTGGACACTCGTTGCCTCATAAACATTACATATTAATGCCTACGCTCACTCTTACTAGAATCCTTCCCTGAACCTAAATCTACCTCTAGTCCTAATTCAAGCATTTAAAGTTACAAGAGGGCTGACCAAAATGACCAAAAACAATCTATCAGCAACGGCTTTGAACCAAAAACTGTCCTCACAACCAAAGAAATACATGTCCATGTATACTGTAAAGAGTACAAAGTAGATGCTGTAGTATATATCAAAAGAAGCACCTCACCTTTAGAGCACCAGTCACAGTTGTTCCTTTCAGTCTTATAGGCTGCAGCTGTCAAAAGAGAGAAAAGAGTTGGTTTCAAGACACTGATTTTTGCTTGGAAAGGACAGGGAAACTTATGAAATGAAGCACAACTATTTTCCAGTGAATACTTGGATCAGGTGTAGTAAAAAAATAAAACTGTACATACTGTAGATGTATTTACAGTGGCTTAAGCTGTGGTTCTGAAGTTTAAATAATTAAAGAGTTGTAAACTAAATATGACTCTTAACAATGTTCTGTTTGTCAGTATTGCAGCAATCACAATGGTTTTGAAGGATGCAAGAAATCACGCTCATTTTACCCTTGAGACATGGGCCAGTACTTGACACAGACTCTTGAAAAAGGTAGGGAAAGCAGACGAGATTTGTGTATGTAGCAGACTTGGCCTTTCCTTTTATGTAAGTTTTTCATCTCATGAGCTTCTTTCATCATCATCCTAATTAGATGGCCATATCCTTCCAGTACCTGCATTTAATAATCAGTGTCTGGTCAGGTTCAAGTGTTTATTAAATGTAGGTCTAAAGTGTCTGGGTTTCTGTGCATATACACAATCTCAAAGTAGCTTGAATCATCCAGGTTAAATTCAGAATATAACTTTGAGATAAAGGATTCATGAATATATCAATGATATTCATGCATTTTTTGCCCCACTGTCTCTAAATCAAAATAAGAGATTAAATTAGTCCAAATTAAACATTAATCTCTCATTAACTGAAGAAACACAGCTGTGGAAGCAACCAAAAGCAAATAGTCAGAAAAAGTCAGAAACAGAAATTAATATTCACAGCATCAGAGACACTGGATCAGCTAGGCTCTGTGGTGCTTTAAGGAAGTTTGATTTCACTTTAAAACTAGCAAGTCATCTTACTTCTGTGTCAAATAACTGTCCTTTCCCCAATGCTTAAATCTCAGAAATACTGTAATTGTGAACAATTAAAAGAGGCCGATGTTTAGGACACGCACTCACTCAGGTTGAAAAACACAAATTTTAAGAGTTCTTGCTGCACTAAGGTTTCCCAGTGATATACAGCTCAGACTTTCATAGTAGACAAAACAGTTAAATCAGAGGTTAAAGCAAGAAAATCTATTCCAACTGCCACACTCTACAGATTTAGATGTAGTCTCTTTTATGCACACACATATACTTGTCTAATCTTTGTTTGGTTAAGTTTCAAATGATCAAAACTAGCCTTTATATGACTCAGGGAGACAAGCAAACAAAGGGGATTTTACAGATGGTGATTATAAATTAAAAATTCCATTACACACACAAAGAGAGGGGGAATATCTGACAGTGCTGACATGCATCCAGTCGCATCTGCTGTCGCAGCAGACAGTGCCTTTTGGTAAGGTTTGACGGGATGTTTTCACAGCTTTCAGTTTATCATGTCATGCCTTCATAAGGACATAATCCACCCACTCGGGGGAGGGAGTGATGAGAGAAGCACAGGAGTGTGAAAGATGAGGAAAAAGAAAAAAAAATCAAAAAGATAAAAATGGTTAGTTAATTTTTATACCAGACAAATCCCTGAAAACATAATGACCACAGTGACACACCCTTACCCACAGTCATCTCCTCACAACCATTAAAATCTGGCACTGGGAGGAGACTGCAGTTGCTGCATGCACCACATTTTACACGTGTGTTTTACAGTAGCCAAAATTGCTGCATTGCATGGCCTTGCTCTCTTAGGGAAGTTACAAAGTACATGGTTTGCACATAGCAAAAAAAGTTATCCACTCTGAAATTGTTTGGGTAATGTCCACAGATCCAACCATGAGACAAACTACATGCAAAAAAGGGGCTTAGGCTCTGTTCAAAATAAATATAAATAAACAAATAAAGTATGAAAAAAGGATGACTTTGTCCTTTTAAAAAGGTTTAGCACTTCACATCAGGCTGCACACTACAAGTGCTCTGATTTTGTAATTTAAAAGGTAATGCCAATGGATGATGTAGGACTTATTAATGATGATGGTAGCAGAGGCATAAAAAGTGTTGATATTCTCAAGTTGACAGACAAATTCATTTATTATGTGCATTTGTCACATATTACTATCTTTTACTATCTATTACTATCTTCTGTACATCCCATGTTATGTAACGTGTTATGTTATGTATGTAATGTTGTGGCAAAGACAACAATTCCCATTATCCTATTCTGCTTTCCAAAATCATCAAAGTAGGTCTTTTATAATTGTTTTAATTGAGAGAAGGATATATGCATATAGGTGAAAAGAAAAACAAAATAATGTTTGAAAGACCTGATTTTCATCAACCTTGTTAGGTCATCCCTTCTCCTTCTCACTAATACAAAGCAGCTAAAATGTCACAGCTGTAAGAATTGTATGACATTAAACTGGTCAGACAACAAACCTCTCTGCTATTTGTCCTCATTAGAGAAAAGCCTCTGACAACTCACCTTAATTACCCCCACCCCACCCACAGAGGGCTATTTTCCAACCTTAACTGGCATTAGTCATTTTAACGACCACCATCTTGTCCCCCATCAGCTCAGGATGCCTATGCTTTAAATTCAGCAATGCAAGTAAATCTGCCAGCTTTAATTAAAACAGCTTCTTTTGTCTTGCTTTCTCTCTCTCTCCACCCTCATGTCCCTGATGACATAATGGTGCTGGGAACTTCCCTCTGCAAAGCTGACTCAAAAGGACTGACCCTGAGAAACATAGAGGTGTGTTGCATCATTTTATGATGAGCTTGCAGAAAAAAAAAAAAAAATCACATCTCATCCTACATCCTCATCATCTTTCTTAAACCTGACTTCCTGAGTAAGAGGATCATAATGGAAATTGCTAAAGGAGATTCCACTAATAAGGAATGATACCACATTATGTAAATTTGAAATATACAAGAAATCAATGGGTTTGCATCAGGCACTTTTAATTTACAATAGGTTTCACAGTGCGTGGAGAGAAAAGTAATGTCCTTGTTGTGTGTGAAGGTCAGCTGTTCTTAGGCAAATAACGATTGTGAAGCTGAATCAATGAGGCTCATTCAGGCTGTTTTCCTACAATATTGTTCAGGGACTAACTTTGGTGCCATTGATTAGCTGATTTATAGCTTGCATCTGCTCTGGGATCACAGTGAAGGTAAAGCCACTCATTACAGAAGAGAAGAGAAGAGAAGAGAAGAGAAGAGAAGAGAAGAGAAGAGAAGAGAAGAGAAGAGAAGAGAAGAGAAGAGAAGAGAAGAGAAGAGAAGTGTCAAACTCATTTTTTAAACATTTTGAATTTGCATTTTTTTAATGTATCAAATGCACCAAATATGCTGACTAAAGCTAAACACAGCAGTTTTGTACTGTATGCAGAAAAATCACCATTAAAGCAACAAATTATGTCAGAAAATTTTGTTATGTGGCTTCTGCTGGAACATCCGATGACTCAAAAACACTGTCTGTGCACAATTACTTGGAAATAGTTGTAAAATTATATATTTTTTGTGGCTATTGAATACAATGACATAGTTAATCCAATTTAATGTCTAGAGATTTAGAGAGCTGAATCTCTGAATTAAGCAGCAACTTACAAAAACAAATAGTTTATCACAACATGAGCCAAAGATAAAACATCTCACAGTGAATAAGTTGAATTTATAAAATACAAGATAGAACTATTGACAGGACAGCTCAAACTACAAAAAAAAAAAAAAAAAAAAAAAAACAAATGCACATGCACATGAATTTTCACCCACTGAGGTTTAAAACAAGAAAAGTCGGTTTTATTTTTGGTGATGTTTTTTTTCGAGTCACTGGGTCTAGTCGGGGAAAAACCATGTTTCAGGCCGGTATAGTCCATCCATGTCCTACATGGGGGGAGTCTGAAATGCATTTTTTCTGAAGGCCCAAAAATTTTATAAAAACCCATATTTCAACCTGCATGTGCTTGGAAGGCAACATAGACTGCCTTAAATGGGATACCAGAACTGCATCCAGTAATGCCCCTGTATTTTAAAATTATCAATGAAGTAGTCCTGGTAAAAAATATTTAGTCTTTTAAGTACCTCACTCTTTAATGCCGAGTGCTCAGTGCCATACCTCCTTCTCCATTGTCTCCAAAACTCTCTTTCTACACCTTATACCTCTCCTTACTCTTTCCTATTTGCTCTCCTCATTGTCTTCCACTCATAAAACAGACAAAATTGCACTAATACATCTCTCTCCCTCTTTTGTCTTTCTTTTACTGCTCCTCTCTTATTCCCCCTCCTGTCTTATCTGAACTCCTGAAGGGGTTGTCTGTCTCCTAAGCATCTGAAGCAAGGCATCCGCTGGTCTCTGCCTAGCCCCTATTATCAGAGCATGACAAGGGGCTGCAGTGTCGCATGTCAGCCTAATAAACATCCTTTATGGAAACGGCCTGGGTGTGTTTTGAGGGGAGTCAGTCAGGCACCAAGCAGTGGGCCATTGATTTCTTAGATGGCACATAGTGCTTACATTTCCACCCGTCTATTACACAATGGACAGAGTGCAATTGTTTTGCCATGCACAACTATACTTATGACAGCCACACTCCTGGAGGCTTTCCATTTTGTTTGAGATGTGGCTTTATAAAGAAACACGGAGAGAGAGAGAATTAAAAAGTCTCCAGCATAGGTCAAGTATGGCAGCGCTTGAGGCACCTAGACATTTAATCACAGACTGCTTTTTCAGACCTTTTCATTGGACATTCATTTAAACGATTGTTTTGCAGGTCAAGGTTAATAAGGCGTTCATGTTTTCTTTTTCTTTTTCAATCCTATACTTTCTTGTTTTTAGTGCAGGGAGGTTGAAGTGTCATACAGCAGGTGAACATGCCATTTAATCACTAACAATACCTATCAAACCTTTTATTTCCTATATTGAACTTCAGCCAGCCAGTGTAGCTGACACCATTAACCAGGACCACAGTGAGGGAGGAAAAATTATGAGACCAATAGATAGACAGACAGACAGACAGACAGACAGACAGAGAGAGAGAGAGAGAGAGAGAGAGAGAGAGAAGGAGACAGAGAGAGAGAGAGAGAGACTCCACTGCTCAGGATGAGAAGTGGATCAGTAGTTCAGCACCATGGACAGCAACATTTTTTCAACTACATATCAAGGAGATGCCGGTGAGGAAAACACATCAAACTGTGCCTCTTTAACCTTTTGTCCACTAGGTGGATATAATTATTCATAACATGTGGGCAAGCTATTATGTCATCTTAGCAAGCAGGCAGCCTGAGAGGCTCAGACTCAAACTTCATTAATATCAAATGTAGTTCTGGAAAAAATATAAAATATTAATCTTCACATAGCATCGAACAGACATGGGCTCTTTTGTTTTTTAAGCTATGAGTAAGTCAGTGGATGTTTCCAATGTTTGAGGCCCGTCATAAAGCCTTTGATCTCTTCCTATTGATGTTGCTTTTGACGGTAAAGAGATATTTCAGCTAAAAACATGATGCACTACAAGGCCAGTGCCTTGTTGTTTTGAATGTTTACAAAGCATGTTTATTGATTGATGACCGGTGATACACAGGTCACCTTGGTCATAGACGTTAGCGCAAACTGAATGACATTCCCACAAACATGACCACACACAGACTGAAGCGGCTTTTTGGTATCTTTTGATTTAGTCATCTGTCATTACGCAGTACAATCAGCAATCATAGAAAAGTGGCATTACAGAGTTCATGAAGCAACAGCAGCAGTGCAGGCAAACCTGCCAACCCATTAAACTGTCAGAGGGACCTTCACTTACCCTCAGTATTGATGGTTCAATCATACAGAGATATGAATTAGTACCTTCGGGGATTTCTTAAAATGGGGCATAATTCTTGTATATATCTTAAAACGAAGAATAAATCATGCTGTGACTTAATTGCATCGTCCGGAGAGCTTGAGAGGATGAATTTCAAAAACATGTTTTCCTTACTACTCCCAGCTGCATATAAAGAATGTGGTCAGAATCGTGATAAGCAGATCGGCTTGGCTGACTATAGGCAACATCTAAAAGCAAATATATAATGTCTTGTTGATTTATTTGTTTTTAAATTTCTTATTTGTGCGTACAAGATATTTTGTAAGATACATTTTGATTCTAAAATCCTATGAATTCAGGTGACCCAAAGACAAGCACATCTGCACAGTGCTTCAAAGCATCTTTTCTGCTCTCGGACTATATATTTATCTTTTATTGTATCTTTCCTGTGAAAATGAGGTTCAAATTTACAGTAACGGATAAAAACCACAAAATAAAAATCCTTTCTGGTCTGGTTAAACAAAAATGGACTCTGAAACTTATATGAAAAATCAGAATAAAAAGGAAGGAAAAATAAACACGCCTTTTCTCACCATTTTGCTTTAGAATATCTGTCTCACACTACATGAAAGCATTATAAAACACTGCCCGTGGCTCAGGTCTTTCCATCTTTTTTCAGCTTTTATATGCACTGTATTTGGATGCCCCCATTATAAATAGATGTCAATGTCCATTAATGTTTCTGGGGTCCTAAAAGACCCTGTGTATTTTGAAAGCTCTCTCTGCCCATCTGTGCTTTCAGACAGTGAATGTATACAGCTCAAACTATTATTTTATTAATACATTACTTTGGGTTCCCTGCATTGAGAAGCCATCACAAAAGAAATCCTACTCTCATTGGAAAATGGTGGGCACTGGTGGGCATTTTTTAGTTTCATAAAATATATAAAGATACTATTGTGTTTCTTTAAGATATTTGTAAACAATGAATTGGCTGAAAAATAAACAGCTCTGTCTTTGTTGGTTAAAAAAAAACCTAACAATATGCATCTAAAATTCATCAAATGATTAATTCATTCTACTGACCACAAGGATGCAAAGCAAAGGATTTACCATAAGATTTCTCACAAAATAATTAACCCTACTCCACAACCAAGAGTTAGTGCTATTTTTGTTGAATAATACTTTGAATTATTGTTTAAATTACAAAGGTAACAAGATTTGAATTTCATATATGACAATAAGGTTTATTTTCTAAAACCCACAAAACATATGGAAATGCTGTTAGGTCATGATAACTGAAATTTCCAAAGATTGGAACAATGGACCAGAGTACAGCTAAACAATCACAAATGTAAAAAAAATAAATAAATAAATAAATAAATAAAAAAAAATGAATAGGTACAGGTAAAAGAAGTTAAAAAATAACCGAGACGTGCAAAATTCTTGGGGAAAAAAAATTCTTGTCGCTCGCTATGACTTCACTATGACTATGACTCGCTATGAGATTTGGATTTTGTCAACACGTTTCTGGTGCTACATGACATCATTCATGCAGTGATCTAAGAAGGCTTCTCTCACTGTTGTTTGACACAGGGACTGACGTGACAGATGAAACAGTACAACCATAATAACATCGTCTCCTCTCACTGTCTGAACTTCTGCTGCATTTTCCACCATGTCGTTTTCCTACATTTTGATTTCTCGCACTTTGGTTGTACAACATGTTGTTTTCCGGCACATTTGTGATGTTGAACATTACTCAAAGGAGGGAGAAAAAAGAAGTAAATCTTTTTTTTTTTTTTTTTTGCAGGTTTATCTTTGTTGAAAAGAGTAGAATCTATTATGTTAAACATGGTGCAACTATCAGACTTAAACATTTGAACACTCTCCCTCCCGACTATAGAAAACTACATTGTTTACTTGCATCATTTGTTAGGCGAATGGTGAAAATGTAAAAGCTCAAATGCCTTTTTAGTGTGCAGGGCACACTTTTATCGTAATTGAATGATTCTGAATATGTGGTGGAGTGTTTATGAATATATGACACACAGACTGAATATAAATAGGTCAATATAACATGGAAGTCAGACACTAGGTGAATGCATTACCTGTCATGACACAAGCAAAATATCATCAAAAGTAAATGTACTGTGTACAGTAAATGTGTATTTTGGCAGTGCTTTTGTGTGGGTAGCTGTGTGTGACAGTTTGGTAATAACAGTGATGAGGGCAGGTGAATGTATTCAACTGAAATGAATAATAAATTACACATTCTCTACATAAACTACTGGCAACCTTACTCAGGTTTAAATGCTTGTCTAACAAAGACACCCAGTCAGCCTCAGATGCAATGCACACTGTCCCACTGAGCCTGCGTGAGCGCAGAGGTGTTTGCACACTTATCAACTTAAACATGAAACACAGTATCGCTGTCAAGAAAAAGCACAGCACAGTTGGTGGGGACCACAGTACACTACCTGAATACTGCCAAGGTTTTTATCATTTCTGCCGGATACAGAGACGCAACAGAGGGGTTCATTTAGGTCTAATATGTTGACAAAAATCGTTTGCTTTATTCTTTATTTATTTCATGTCTTTCTCTTAAGTCCATGTTTTTTTCCTCCACTCTTGTTAACCTCTCATGCAGAAGCGCTGTGCCGACACTAACCAAATGAGATCTCCCATCACAGCTACAGCTCAGGTACTCTGCCACATTGTTTCTAAAAGAGCAGTCCCCAGGTTTAAGGATTATTCCAAAAGAAGGTTTTTTCCTCACTTGGTTGTCTTTGGTTAAAGGCAAAACTGCATCTGCTTTTAACAGAAGCTACCTTGCTCTTGTAAAGTGTCATCACTGTACAATCTATGTTATACCATCCAGGGAAGCTATAAAAATATTTTAGAGCATCCAATTTTTTTTTTTCTAGTCTGTGTGGTAACAGTTAAGGTCTGAAACAAAGTGGTCATATAGGTAATCTGACCTTAAAGATGCATCATAATTAGTGTACAGTGACAAACTAATCAATTTAAAAGGGAAGGTGACAAAGTGAAATTGATAAAAAAAAATAAAAAAAAGTAACAGTGACTATTCTTTTCTGACACATTACAGATCCTCATGACCAGACAGGCAGTGTGTGAGATATGTTTAGAGATTTTAGTTTTCCCTTCTGTAACACTTGTGTCATCACTGACCGGCAATCTGTCATCCAGGCAGCTGTTCGAAAAGAGTCCCATATCCGTTTTAAATTTGCAAAAGCTTGATGAATGGCTTTTCTGACATTGTTAAACTACCAATGCATTGAACTGACCTGCTAATTCATTGAGTGACAGGATGATTAATAAGAAAGGGGGTTCAATCAAGTTAAAATTCAAGTCAAGCCATGATAACAAAAAAACTTGAATCTCAAAAAGTAATGTTGTAGAAAAAACAAAGCACTAAGATACCACTTAAATCAAAAGCTGGATATTCTATTTTGGATGCCTAACAGCATCTGCCTTCAAAGACCAAGAACAAAAAACTGAAAGTGTTCCACCAACAGTCACCAGATAACATATCATCATATTTCTAATATGGAACAAGGTCATTTCAGTCATAAACCAAAGTGAAATGATGCACATGACATTATTTCAACAGTTCCATCAAATTACCTGCATCTGGCTCAAATCCAAATATGGGCTGTGGCCACAAATACTGTAGATCCTCTGAGAAGAACACAGAGTATTTTCATTAAAACAGCAGGTTTGTCCTCCCACCAGAGAAAGAAATGATCTATGTAGATCTTATTAACCTCCTATGATGACAGACATATGACCAAATGATTAATGTCCAGCAAGAGGATTATTGATGTGACCTTTAGGGGACGCCTCTGTCTCAGAGAGAATAGATCCCTGTCTTCCACTGAAATGATACACTTTGCCTCTTTGACATTTTCATCTTTTTTCACGCTCTCTTACTTTGTATTAAACCATTTCACAACACAGCACCCCATAATTTATAAAATGAAGAATATGCAGTAAATTTGCCCAAGAACTGATTCTATTCCATCCATGACATGGTATTCTGTCATGTTCACAGTGTCTATAAATGTGTTAAATTCACAATTAATGAAATTCTGGCAGAGTAGTCATCTGCCTATTGTATATTATAGCCACATCCTTTGTGGGGGGGGGGGGAAAGTGAAAGTCAATAAGAGTAGATAGTGTCATCTCAGATGATGAGGTTTTAATGATGGGGAGCCATCCAGTCACCTTTCCACAACCCCCTGAGATAAAGGACCTCCAATGGTGAGCAGAAACGTTGAGGGAATTAATTCAACATTATGTGTGTGAGTGTATGTGGAGGAGGCAGTGAAGTGCAGACAGGTGGCATAGATAAAAAAAAGGAAAAAAGAAAAGAGGAGTTGTGTGAGGAGGAAGCAAAGGAAGACACCTAATGAACAGTGATTTTTTTCCTATATTTTCATTATATACATGATAAAATGAAACGAAAAGGGCAAGAAGCAGTAAGAAGGAGATAATACACTGCACAAAGATGTGGAGAAGGTATGTAGAAGTATCGAGGAGGGAGGGCGGGAGGGGGGTGGAGGAGAAGCAATGAATATAGAAAGATGCAGGGGGAAATGTTAATCATGGACGAGGAAAAGACAGATGGCACATAGAAAAGAGCTACAAGAGCAGCAAAACTGGAGATGAGGGAATGTCGAAGAAGCATTAATGAAGGAGGAGTGGAGGGTGGGAACGTTCACTGATCGGAGCTGTTACAACCGTGTGCAAGTAATTGGTTTGAACTTACACAGATGTTTGCATTTTGCCTCAGGCTCATGCTTACCTACCCACTTTCTCTGCCTCGTCCAGCAGTCCAGATCATAATCAATCAGGCAAGCTGCTACCTGATTCATCTAGTTCCCCCGAAACATTCTGACCTGTCCGCTCCAACCAAAGGGACTCGAGAGCATCAGCATCAATGATTTAACTTTCTCGGTATTTGATGTATAATGTACTTTTAACAAATCCATGTGGACAATACATCATTTTTTTATGACAAAATCATAAAAAAAACACACACACACTTTTTTTCTGCATTTTTTTCAGCACAAAAATATGCCTGCTCTGTTGAATATTTAACATTTCTTTATACCGTATGTGCATTACAAATGTGAAGTAACATTAAATTTGATATGCTTAAGATTAAGATGCTGCTGGTTCTAAAATTCTGTTTCTGCATGTTAGTGCGACCTGTTGGTATATTCAACATGAATATTTAGTCATATCACCACAACTTTCATGCAAAGCCTCTGATCATGGTGCATTTCTGAAAAAGTAAGGAAATGTCAAAGTTACAGGCACAAGGTCTTGAATAAGCAGATCATAGCAGAAGCATATCAAGGTTTTGGATCAAATATTGCTCCACCTTCCAGCACAACCTGTTAAGATAATGAATGCTATTCGTTCCTTCACTGTACTATTAAGGAACACTGTCCAGAATCTAAATTAGAAATGAATTCATATAAAACTACTGAAACCATCATATTAAGCATATTAAGAACTGGTACCTATAGATCAGTGCAGAAAATAACTTTATATTCATATGTAATCCTGTTTTAAAAGTTCTCAAAAAAAACATAGATATACTGCATATAGTGTGAGAATTTCATGTGAGCAAGATAAAATTGCTAAACTTCTAAAATACACAATAGGAATTGAGTCCATCAATCAATAACTTAAAAAGAACCAACCCTGGGAAAAAGTTTAGATCACTGAGTGCAAAATAATTTATTCTGCATTGTTGTTAACAATATTTTAAAGCAGATTTTTCTGATTTATTTCACACTTTACATGCAGCCTGCCTGGTTTTTATTTCATGTCCAACCTCATAATTCTCTTTGGTGATTCAATGTAAGGGAACCATTAAAAACATGGATGCTAAAAATGAGGTTGATGATTCCATTACTGAGAAAATGATTCTCATTAAATTTGTTAAACTATCTTCAAAATGCAAAATTCCAAATAACGAATTAAAAATTAACAGAAAATTGTGTAAATAGGATTGTTTTCAATTAATTATAATCATAACTCAATCTCTTAGGACTACAAACACAAAGGTTCAATATATATTTGCCAGGAGTTACCGTGATTTATATAGGGTTGTAATCTTTATTTGAAGTGTATTTTCTGTTGAGCTTTTCTCTTGTCCAATCTCCAAGAGGCCATCGTCTTTATTGACAAGCAATACGGGAGCAATATGTCTTAACCTTCAGGATAATGGGAAGCTTGGGACTTACTGGTGTGCTCTGTCAGCTCGGACACGCTCCATAATGTTTCTAGTGTTGTGAAATTGAGTGCAGGTCCCAGCTGTGTCATATCAACATCTCTGTCTTTCCATCCATCTTTTGTTTTTTTTTTATTCACCATTAAATAGAGGTGACACAGTTCAGCAAAGGATGGAGGGCTTGGTTTCATCTGCTCAGGTCTGAACAGTGCAGCTTCATACAAGGGCTTTCAGGCCTGACATTTTGAAAATGTCTCTTAGAGCAAGTGTTACTGTAGAGACACAGTCAGACCTTTGAAAAGAGCCAACATATATTCAGGAGTGCAGAAAAGCTGTTTGCTTTCAGTAATCTTTAATCAAAGCCTCAATCTATGTTAATGGCACTTTGGGATGCTTGTATGTATACATATATATTGCAAAGACAGGCAAAGATCTAAGGAGAATAATTGTCATACAATATATAGTTAAAAGTGTATTTAAGAGATACCTCCCCCATAAAATCTAATAACCAGGGAAAGTAATGCAAGAAAAACAACAACAAAAAGCTTCAAGGCCCACAGATGAGCAAGCATCCATTTTTAATCAGAGTAAATTAATCCAGTCTGCTGTGCTCAAACACTGTAGTGCTTGAACTTGAACAGGCCAACTTGGTTTTTTCTTAACCATGTTCAAAAGAAAGTTTAAATTTATAAATAAAAGACAGAGTGGTAAGAGGATTATATGTTTTAAGTTGTTGTCTGATAACACAACACTTGAGCACTTCTAATATGGTTATGGTTAAAGATTTACTCATAAAAACAGGGAGGCTTCTACCAAGGAGATGAAATTACATTAATTACATTAGTGTTATTATACATATTCTTTGTATGTGTGTGGGTAATTTTCAATTTCTATATCCAACTATTGGATACATAAAATGTATCCATTATACATTAAATGGCCACAAGGTGGCCACAAATGAAATTAGAAATAAATTATTTCTAAATAAGTTTGCTCACTCCACTTATATATTTCTATTATGTAATTAAGAGTAACCATTAATGTCCATACACTGGTCACACTTTGTATGAAAAACACCAGTTAAGAAGTGACTAGTGGGTCGATGGAGCTGATAAATGGCTCATCTTGCTCCTGTGAAAGGTCAGAGCTCTCATTATTTACAATACTTTGTCATGTCTCAGTGACGCTGACCTTGCACAGATCTTATGTCCCTCTTTCTGTCAATAACTGACTGTGAGCTTCTTAATTTTCTCTGTACACTTACAACATACTGTATACTGCTGGTTAACAGTAAACATGTTGATCCACACCAGCATTCATGTAAACACACCCACACACATTAACACTGGCATGACCTTGGTCTACATTAACATTGGTCCTGGAGGAAGAGACCTCATTCGTAAATCCTCAGGAGATACACAGTGTATTTTTGTATTACACTGAAAATTTGTTAAATCCTTGACAAATAATGAACAAAGTACATACAATAGTGAACATAAACAAACCATGTGAAAGACCAAGAAAGTGTATGCTGTTTCTACCAAGGCCAGTACTACCTCTCCAAAAACTATATAGACAATCAAAAAATGTTTTAATAAACAGTGTAAATCATAATAATAATGCTCAACTTGAAGAATGTAAGTTCACCAAGATACATACTTGGTTGGAATTTTTTCTAAGCTATTCCTCTGATGCTGGTCTCAAATATTATCTGTATTTAATGGTTTTTAAATGTTTCCCCTTAAGAATATAATGTTAATTGTTTTTTTTTTAATACACTGTGGACGATATTTATAAATTTAATGTACTTTCCTTGTGGTATATTATTGAGCTTACTGAGAAACAGAGCAACATGGACAAAGAGTTTGATATAGTCTGAATCATGTGGCACTACTGCCAAGCTTGAAGGTCAAAAGAGGATACTTTACAGAATGAGGTGTTTTTACAGAATATAAACGAACATAGTGTTTTCCCAGGATGTCTGAAAGCAGATAAACAAGGATATAATACATGTGTGACTAGAATGCACCTACTGTACCTGTAGGTGGTGTCCAAATAGCAGGTTTAGTTTAAGGATGAAAAATACCAAGCCTTACAATGCAAAAACACTGCTTAAAAACAAACTTCGGAAAAGTTAAACTCCACTTTCAGTCACCTCACACATTCACTTCTCAGATTGAGTTTAATTCAAAACTAATACTGGAAGTAAAATTGTGTCTTGGCTTAACTACTTTGCTAAGTTTATGAATAGTGGGTATCAATTATCCACCCTTTGCCCATTTTATCTACTGCCACTGACTATGGCTGATTATTCACGATAATGATGATTTTGGGATTTGTCTAATGATACAGCTGAGACATGCAATCTCGGCAGACTGATGCTGTACCCTGTCATTATGTACAAGGCTACTACAATTCACATGGGTGGAATCTTCAAAGTCAAACCCTTAGGTGTTATTTTGATGTGGGACAAAATGTGTCCTTGATGAGTTATGCCCCCACTGAGGCACCCTTTGGATTTATAGGTCCCGTCCATCTGCCTGCAACACTGAAAAATGGCAAATCAGCATATAAATGACTGCATTATTGAGAGTACTAAGAAAAATATCAACCCACAAGTCCATTATATTAATTAGAATCGCCCTTGCCATGGCAGGCAATGGCTCCAGTTGCACTAGGGTCGGGTTGTGATAAATGAAAGACCAGAGTATGAATATAGCCTTGGCCAGTGACATAGCAGAGCATGTGAACAACTGCTCCCTTTTGTTTATACTGACCTTGTAATTAATCAGACAGAGGCAGGGACAAAGGAAAATGCAAGAGATGGGTGGAGGAGGAGGAGGAGGAGGTTGACGGAGTGGGATTTAAGTCCCAAAAGAGTACACTACACAGGGAAAACATGAGTAAATACCAGCTTTGTCCATGGTACTACTAAAATGATGTTGTTGAAGAGATGCAATATCACAGGGATCGGGGTTTTCTCACTCTAAATATTGTCTTTGTTCAGTTTGTATTTCTTTGTTTGTCCTAGTTAGAAACTAGGACTGTCCCCTCTTTCCAAAAATCGGGTCTGAACAAATATTTCGTGATGCAACATGCTATTTCTTCAACGATTCTGTGTCCCCCATCCACACATACAAATGTGATGACATTATTTGTGTCATCATTTTCTTTCTCATCTATAGTGAACAGGCTGTATATTTTGAACTTAAACTGATTTCCAAATTTGAAGAAAAAGTAACAGCCCTATAGGAACTGTGTTTTCACATAGTGCAAATGGAAGTCTCAGGGTCTGGGATGATGTTGAGCAATTCAGTAGCTGATATCACCCCATATGCAATTTCCAGTCAGAGAATTACCATTTTATCTAACACAAAATTTGCAATTATTCAAATTTTAAGAAGCCTTTAATGTAGTATCCAAATTCAAAAGTGCATGCTTTAAACAGTGTGGCAATAGAGACAATAATTTACTCCAACCCTACTAATGTATATGACATTTATTCATTACATTGCACTGTAGGAGTCCATCACCGACGGCTTAAAACTTGCTTCTGTTTCCTGTTTCTACTATTTATGGAACTAGGGATGGTGCAGATACAGAATCGACATATGCAAATAGCCTAAAATTATTCAGACAGTAATTATCTGCCAGGGATTCAATTGAATACTGCAATTTTTTACTGAACAAACATCACAGTGTAAAGTGGACATTGCCCAACACTAGTGTATCCACCATATCTAACAAAGACAATTTGTACTGTGTCTGCAACAGCCATGCATACAATGAGACGTGGTCTGAATAGAACCATGAATAATTCAACCAAACAGAACAGGAAAAAAGCAGCACCCACAAAAGCATGCCACACGACCAGTTACTTGGCGATAAATTAGCTAACACTGTTCTTCTGGGCACTTCACAGTTCAATTTCTTTGTCTTGCATCAAAACACATCATCTTCTAGTGATGATTATGGGAAACCACGTAGCCAGAAGTGTGTGTGTGTGTGTGTGTATATATATATATACATATACACAACACAAAACGTAGGCCAACAGTAGCTCAGTGGTGGAGCAAGTCATCTTTCAACTTTAAGGCTGTGGGTGTGAGTCCCAGCTCCACTAATCTACATGCCCATGTGTCCTTGGGCAAGACACTTAACCACACATTGCTCCTGACAGCTGTGCCAGCAGTGCGTGAAATATGAGTGATAGAGGAAAATGTGTTGTGTGAATGTGTGAGTGAATGGGTTAAAACTGGCAAAAACTCTAGTGTAAAGCAGCTTGATGAGTGGTCATCAAGACTAAAAATGAGCTAAGTACAAACGCCGGGCTTGTTTATTTTAAATCAACCCTCTCTTTTAAAATATATTAACTCTCAAGGTTATGTGAATCCAACTAATTTAATTTTGCAATTATAAAAAATAATGGAATGTCAAAGTGTGATGTCCAGAAGAACTATATATATATATGTAAATTGGGAGATAATAAAACATTGTCTTTAAGTTATGGATTTTATGCTTGCTGGTTGCTCTTGAACAGTAGCACCCATTATTTGAGAGAGCACCAAACAGAGGGTGAGAATTTTTCAGCAAGTGTAAGATACTTATTTCAGCTTCACAATAAATAAATAAAAAAAACACTAATATTGCACAGATTTATAAGAGAGCACATCTACCAGGTGCATCTATATCTTGGCATAAAACAATAATTTCTAATATATAACTTGGTTTGAATCATCAAATCATCTTTACACACAACTGTAACTAGGGCTGGGTATTCTTCATATATCTACCTTTATTTATTTATGAAAATAGATACAAGGAGCTTTAAAATTTAACAATAAAAAGCAGGCCCTCTTTGTTTTCTGGTCAAGAATAATGACCCTTAGAAAATGACCACTTTTCTAAGGGTCAAAAGTTTCCTAATATGGAGGAAATTTTTACAATAAAACTTTGTATATCAATAAAACGTCAAGGTCCTAAACACAATTGGGCAATTTAAAATGCACTGCTTGAGGGAGATGAAGTTCATGATCTCTAAGAGGCAAGTGTCAAAATACGGCAGGTTGTTGCACAGACATTTATATTTCAAATCTGAAACCTGTTTAGCATTTGTGAAGCCATAGGTTTCAAACCCCAAACTAGAAGCATGTATATCTGTGGGTTATGACAATAATTAAACAACCACACATTCTTGTGTATGTGTGTGTGTGTGTTTGTGAGAGACAGAGAGACAGTACATCTATTCCAGAGTAATGGAGCAGCCCCATCTGGACCTAACACATGGGCTTGACGGTTCAAACTGTCAGAAAATGAATGTGCTCCTGAGACAGTGTGCATGTGCATGCAGGTGGTGCGTGCTAGAGACAGAAGATGTAAGTAGTCAGTTCAGAGAAGAGACTAAATACCTGCACCTGCTTCCAGAATATACCAGAGACACAGAGATTGGGGGGGGTGGGAGATGTAAGAGAGATTACACTATTCCAGGGAAATCTGGGATAACAATATCCATGACAAAATTTAAGTTAGTGAAAGATTAAAAAAAATTAAAAAATCCTAAGTGTATAATATGTTCACCAAGTTATTGCCATTACACTTATCCGACAGCTTTATCCAGCAGCTTTATCCAACAGGGAGAATTTGTTTCTTAATACAATTTTTGCAAAAGGTTTTCTTTTTCTTTTCAATTTAACTTGGTATGAGTGGTATTACTTTGTAAACCACTCATTTAACCACACTACGGTCAATAAATGAAACAGCTTCTTAAGCTCGCAGGAACATGGGAGTAGTCGTTCCATGGCTGCCTCACTCTGTAGTTTCGATCATGAATTTGGTGTTACTTTTTTTAGTGACTTCTGTGGTGAAGCAAAACAAACTTACCAAACAAGCCAGCATAAGATCAGCAACTCCCATGTCCTGCAAGATGGTTATATTTTCAGTCACGGATGTGTTGTAGAGGAGAAAACAAGATGCAGACTCAAGTCACAAGTCAAGGGGTCAACATGTCAACACATTTGTTACTTTGTTTGATTTTTTACTATAGTGATAGCCATTTGTAACATATTAAATTAATTTAATAATGTTCACCGGTATTATCATAAATAATGTGGTATGACACAGCCCTAATTGAAGAGATGGATATATTACGTAATAAAATGGAATGGAGACAATGACAACAATATTAAGAGACATACTGAGAGAGAGAGAGAGAGAGAAAGAAGAGAAAGAGTGATGTGTTAATGGGTATGTTTACTTGTCTTTATCTCTCTGTTGTGTGCTTTGTGAAACACAACAACAAAATCAAGGCCCAACTTCATTATGGTGGCAGCTTTTGGCTGCTGTTGAAAAGACTGATCAATTTAGCGTCTCCCTTCGATATAGCCCCTACATGCTGCCCATGACTCCACAAAACATTCAGCTGTTTGGCAGCACATTGGGGGCTGGCGGGCAGCAAAAAAAAAAAGTGGCTGTGCTAAAATAAGGACTGTAGCCCAATGAATGAACTCATTTTCTGCCCCCTCACACTGCCTCATCTGTATTGGCACAATTACACAATGAATTGCTGTGAAGTACAGTCCAACATGGAAACATCCAACTTTTCTGCAAAAATTATTACCAAATTCCCTTTACAGTATTCTTAACTTCCACTGAAATATTTATAATTTCAATTTGTACACAAGTAGACACTATAAAATCAAGAGAGAACTAAATAATCAGAACCTTTCCTTCTATAATGATATAAATGTCTATGTCTTCACAGCATCTCAGCATTTTTGGGGGGGTGTGGATTCATTTGAGGTTTCAGCTCATGAAAATGGATGTATAGAGAATAGCCACCTCATTTCAGGCATGAAGCAGCTGACAAAAATATCCAGGTGGCACCATCAGTTTAATAGACTTTCAGCCATTAAAATAGGTCTTCCAGTTAAATGCTGCTTGCACAAAAGAGACATTCACTCTGTTTTTCCAAGGAACCTTTCAAAAACCAAACACACATCTCAACAACAAACCCCAACTGCACTCTGTCACAAAGCGTCAGGCTAGGAGATGGCTTCTTATTTTCTATGCTAAAAGGAATGGAAACATACACAGTCTCATCCTTTAAAATACTCAAACACACAAAAGGCACTTACACCGATACATTCACACACACTTTCTTTTGGCTGCCTTGCTCACAGAAAGCACTCCCCTCCAACAGACTGACAAAGTGGAGCTGCTCAGGTGAAATGATTTACCTGTTGAAACAGGAAGATAGTTTTGAAAGCCACCGTTTTTTTTAAACGAGAAATTGATGCCAGCTACCAAGGAGTTATAAAGAGACAGCACATCCATATAGCAAAAATTTCTATGGTAGCAGCCAGGTGTACTTTAAATTGTCCTTTATTACAAGTGCCATACATGGTAAACACAGTCATAAACTAGGTTTGAGACAAAACAATCATATTCCATATTCATCTAAATATCAAACATATTTCATATCTAGTGTCTTTTATATCTTGAAGGTGTTCAGTTGTGGTTTCTTAGCTTTTCTTTGATGACTACAATTACAATTTTAACAAATTAAAAGAAACATCACACCCGCAACTAACTAAATAGCATGCAATATGTAATGAATGTTTTCTTCTGCTGTATGTATGTCTACTGTAGTGCTGACATTAGGATGTGCATATAAGCAATGCTTACAAGCACGGGCGTATATTTATTTTTCACTGGTCTTTATTTACCTAGATGCATCGTCAGAATAACTATACCTATAGCAGCAATTATGCTAATAATTAACTGTTAATCATTTAAACTTCAAGTGTGTAACATTTGGGATGATTAAATTAATGTAATACAGTGTGTTTGTTTAAACCTTTAAAACAAAATTAGTTTGGAGTCCTAAAATAAGCCTTTTATATGTAATTAAAGCAAGGAAGTTGCTTTATGGAGGCTATCATTTTGAATGGACCCGGGATTCATGTTTGAAGCAGAAGTTTACCTCATAAATGATAAATGGCTACACTTAGATTGGGCCTGTCAAATACAAAAAGGTAGTAAACATTTATATAATCAATATTTAAAATAGGAACTTATGCTAAACATTAAAAAACACACACAGAGATATCATTATAAGCCACTTTGACAAACATTCATGTCGAGTATATAGATTTAGATCCACATTAATGAACTCTTTATTATCAAGTTCAACTCACTAATGCACTGTGGAAAATATGTGAATTATTGTATCTGCACTCGCCTGAGTCCTTATCCCAAAGCTGAAGTGTACTGTTGTCTCAAGCTTTTATTTTGCCATAGTTTGACCCAAATAGTGCACCAGCTTCTGATTGATTTTCTATAACTTCGATCATGGCTGCGTAGCTGCAATCAACTCTCCAGTCTCTCAGTCTCAGCCTCTCCACTTAACCCTCCCCTTGTGTTCTGGCTTACAAACACTGTGCAGCATGATTTGTCTTGACATTCAACCCTGCACTAACAACACAAGTGGGTAGTTGTAGTCTTTTCCTCCAGCCAGAGAAAAGACGGGAAGGCACGAAGATGGAGAGAGAGAAAAGTGGGAACACAGAGGCACCAAAGGATGAGTGTTGATACAACACCTTTAATTAGACAGTGTAGAACTCATGTTATTGAACTTTCTGGTCAAGGCTTTCTGTCAGTTGACCAGCTTTTACAACATCACATTATGCAAATGTTATGCTCAAGATAAAGTTAAAATATCTTAACATTCACAGGTAAACTGAACAAAAATGAGTAGTGCTTCCTTTCCATTGAATGCAGTATAGAGGACTGTGGCACAGGCTCAAGTACTACAGATCCGAATAATTCTCCTTTGTGTCCAAACTAAAAATAAAAATAAAAATGTGTGGCTGATCTGACACTGTACACTGTAGTTCCTACAGTGTCAATACGCTCCCATATCTCACAAGGATGTTTTCTGGTAGGTAATCTAATCACTTACAAAATGTAATAATTTCTTTATTGGGCCATAAGCATAGATTCCCAGAAAATTTCAACCAAATGTCTTCTATCTTTTGAGTTATACTGCTCACAACAAGTGAACCGGTTCAGCAGACAAACAGACAGACATACTGTATGTGGCAGTGAAAGCAATCAGCAGGGAGTCTGTTGTTGTGTGGTTGAATGTAAACCACAGCTTGAATGAACGAGACCAATCAAGTCCATGATTTGATCTGTAAAACCACTTCTCACTGAAGCATGACACAAAGGAAAAGTCTTAAGTCTCCTCACAGTTCATCCACTTGGTTGAACACTGAATGGGTGTTTGTGTAGGTTCTGAGCACCAAACACAGTTGCTCATAATGGTGAAAAGCTTATCTTCAGACTGTCTCTGTTTTTTTTGTTTTTGTTTTTGTTTTTACACACACACAAACACACACACACATTTCAACCCAAGTGCCATTCAACCAGGGTCTGACACCTGTTACCATGACAACACTATCAATATGGGTCTGGCCAGGGTCAGCAAGTCTTTCTCTGCCTCTCTCTCCTCTTTGCACTGGTCCTGATATTTGTAGCTCTGTCTCCCTCTCTTCATATTGACAGTTGATCATTTTTTTATCTTTAGAAATGTTCTACTTCCACTGATTTTTCTTTCTTGTTTCTCATATGATTAAGCATGCCTCAAGCACTCACACACACACAATGTGCATGAATTTACAAAACTAAACTTTTATCATCTAAGTGACCTTTGGTTCGCTGCAAAACGTTGACTGCTTAACATAAAGAAGTTGAAATGTACAGTTCATTGAGCAAAACAACTCTAACTGTAATAATCCTGACACATGTGCATATTTAGCTTTTTAGCACACTATATCAAACCTCACATGTCCAAAACTGTTTATAACCACAATCACCATAAATTAAAATAATTAATTGTCTAACGGCATAAATATATACCCATATACAAATGAATTCACTTAATGTCAACAAACCATGAATAACTAATGAAGAAAAACATTTAGAGAGATTTATTCAAACGCAACTTGAATAATTGAAAAGAGTCAGAGGATTAGCAGAGATGTGCATAATGAAATGAATGCTACAAGTGTATAACAGGCTCTGGCTTTTGTACAATGCAAAGCTTTTTGACTACGTTGAGAATTGGCTGCACTGTTTCTTTTTCTATATGTGTGTTGGTACATTTTCCTTTTTAATTAAGAATTACCTGATATTTGTATATTGTAGAGTGTATTCAATTTTCTAAATAGCTGTATATGTTACAAACTGATGACTTCCAGTGTGTGAACACTTCCAGTGTGTGAACAACAGAATTAAATGAACACTGGTTTCATGGAAAATGTAGATGGATGGAACTGTGTTTTGTCAGGCACAAAAACAGTAAATCAATCACTATCCACCAATGACAACCAGAGTCTACTCTACTCCATCTCACGGGATATGCAAAGTGTGTGCCATGAGTCTAGGGATGGTGAGGGATGTGTCAATAACAGTGTCACTTTTTCTCAACAAGAAAGTGGTGTTTTAGGTTCAGCTAATCCGGTCTAATCCCACTCCCAGCGGAATAGTGCAGAGTTGATATGGGTCACACACTTTGTTGGAGAGAATGCCAGTGGCTGTCAGACAGCCATCTGCCCATGCATGTCTGCCTGGGGAAGGGGCTGCCAAGCCCACTTTTTAAATTTGATTTGCTCTGCACTTCACACAGCTTTATGTCTCAAAGATGAATCTCCAATCGTGTCTCCTTTTTTCCCCTTCGCTGATTAGTTGTTTTCCTTAAAAGTCAAACAGTCTATTGTAAAGGTCAAATATGAAGATGTGTTTGCATTTATTTGTTCATACTTGCTGAAATGAGCCAAATCTCAAAATGCCACACCAAATCACAGCAATTTTCACAGCAGATTTTTGTCAACATGAAATAGTCGGACAACACTAGTTTTACCAGTGACATTAATTAGGATTCCACTCCAAAGTACAGCATCTCTGTTGCTGTACTTTGTTACAGATGTAATCTGTGATAACAATAATCAGGCACCTACATAGATGCCCAGATACTTTCCTGTATATGAATCTACTTGTTGAATGGTTGTGTTATAGACAGTAAAGGATATACGTTCACTGGAGACAGAATGTTCTGGTTGGAGCTATTCCAGTGGCCAACACTGCATTTTTTTTTTCATTTTTGGCACTAGCTTTAGATTGATGTCCCATGACAATTAAGTATGGGAATTGTCAACATTTACCAAGAGACTCAAAAAAAACTGAAAAAAGCAAATTATGTGTCTTTGAGTGTGCCTCGCTGAATCCAGTTAAAATACAGCCGAATAAGGCTGAAATAATGAAATAAGTGTGCTAATTAATTTAACTTGAAGGCTCTCACTGGAAAATTAGGAAAACCTGTCTGTCAACCTGCCTCAGTAAGCTGCCATGCAATGTCATCTAGGTGAAGACGAAATTATTAGCCCTCTTATGAAAATGTCATTTTATTGCAAGTATTTCCCACACGCTGTTAAACAGAGCAAATAATTTTAACATAGCTTTTCAAACATCCTAGTTTTATTTTGGATGCTTCCATTATTTGACTTTGCTCAAAGAAATTAAATTAGTCCACAAAACCAAAATTATTAGCCCCCCTTAAGAAAGACCTTTTTATTGAGCCATACCACAAACCACTGATGTGTAATGATGTGCTTAACTGTGTAATGCTTGAAACTTTAAAACTCAAGTTAAAACTGAGGATTATCTCGCAATTTACACACAGTATAAAAACTTTAGTAGAGGTTTGAGCTGTCACTTGAGAAAGTCAGTTGAGACTTGTGAAAAAGGATTGTTGATGCTCACGAAGCATGAAGAGGGTATACAAAGTTATCACAGCATTTCCAAGTGTGAATAACTAAGCCCAGTCAGGAATTGTAGTCTCAAAGAAGACAATTACTAGAGCTCTGCACAGAAATAGACTGCAGGGTTGAAGACCAAGAACTCCACTTCTGTAGAAGAGACACCTTAAAGCCAGACTGAAGTATGCTACAGACAACCTGGAGAAAGATTATGCGTACTGGAAGCATGTCCTTTGGTCAGATGAGACAAAACGAGCTCCAAACATAGAGACATTACTTATGTTTGAAGAAATAAGGGAGAGGTGTATAACCCAAAGAACACCGTCCCCACAATGAAACACGGTGGTGGGAGTATTATCCTGTGGAGATGATTCAGTGCATCTGGAACTGGGAATCTCATCAAGGCTGAAGGAATCATGAAGATGGGAAACTGGGTCTGGGTCATTGCTTTGTTCTCCTGCTGAAGAACTAAAAGATCAAAGTGAACCTTACTGACTGGCCTGCACAAAGTCCTAACTTCAATCCCATTGAAACTCTGGGGTGAACTGAAGACGAAGGTCCATGCCAGAAGGCTATCTAATCTGGAGGAGCTTGAGAGATATGCCAAAGAAGAATGGGCTGGGATTCCTCAGGAGACGTGTCAGATACTTATTGAAAACTACAACAAACAACTACAAGCTAATATCCAACAAAAAGCATACACAATTCAATAATTTTAACCCTGGGAGTTTTTGTTTTTTTTCTTATAAAACCATGAAATTTTAATAACAATTTCGTCCTCAAGTGTACATGCAATCCAGTTCTTCAGTACATTTTGATTATGTATCAGTGTGACGACGAAACGGTTGTTTCAATGGCATGACTGCCTTGTTCCCTGGTGTGTGCCAAATGAAAGCAGAACGGTGCCATCCCCAGAGGCGCTTAATGATCTGCAAACAACCTCAGACACACACACACAGATGGAAGCGTGGAAACACTGTCAGCCACACATTCACAGACACACAAACAGACAGCAGTTTATTGATCACTGTCAGATCTGTCCATAGAATGGAAACAAGCCTCTAAGCAACAGAAATTAGGACACTGATGATTTGTTAGTTAACATAGTCAGGGTTGACACCAACCCACACACATTCACCAAACTATCCCACATTGACACACATTCAGAGTGAATCACCACTTCCATTGAATCAAAGACACAGTGTGTGTGAGAGAGAGAGAGAGAGAGAGAGAGTTACTGAGTGATATGGGACAGTGAACAGGGAGTTCTTGTCTGGTTTTGCATTATGTCTGGCACTAGACAGTTCTGGACACATCTCTGGCAGGAAAGACAGTGTGGGTGTCTGAGAGAGAAAGGCGGAGAAGAAGGGAAAGAGAAAATCAAGCATGGCAACAAGAAAACATTCAGGCAGGGAGGAGCAAACCGTGTGAACCTTACAGCTCTTGCCCCAGGTCCCTATTGTCCTGCAGAAGAGCCATATTGGTCAGACAAAGCCATTAAATATGAACATACAAGCAGTGAATGAAGTGATTGGTCTCAGCCAAAGAGGAATCAAACAACTTCAGTTGTCTGGACAAGGCATCTCAAGTTTCTGGTTGGAAGTTGGATAAGCCTGCCTGTCTTTCTGGGCACAAAACTAACAATGATACTCAGCGTGAAAGAAGGCACCAGAGAAGTGGAAGGAGAGACAGGATGGCAAGGAGTTAAAAATTCAGTGAGAAAAATGTGTGAGAAAGAGGGAGAGAATGAGGACAGATGCTACCACTTTGAAAATCACTGGCCATGACAGCCAAATGGCACAAAGGAAGAAGGAAAGTCATGTCCATACTCAAAAGTATCACATTAAAACGAGAGGTAATTGTTTACATCCACATCTGTTTAAACTAACAGTTATCAAAATTAAAAACATGCGCTGTGTTCAAATTGACCTTCACTATTGTCTACAAAATTCAAGTAAAATTTCCATAAACCTCCAGTGTGTTACATTTAAAAATTGAACGGATTACATAGACTTTTAATAAGCATTTTATATGCATATCAAGCAGTACAGTCATTGCTGTACAGAGGCCACCATCTTGTGTCATCACATTTTCTACAGCAGCCTGAACGTCGAACTGGCTAGAGTACATTTCATATTTTCAATTGGAGGATGACCATGCAAAGTAAAAAAATCATCCTCTCTGGAATACAAAAGCCGTATAGCTCCGTAAAGTTAGTGGGAACAGGAGAGGCTAGTGGAAGAGTCCTCCGTTTGTTACAATCTGCAGTCTCACTATTAGATGTCACTAATTCCTAAATTCTGGACCTTAAAATCTAAGTGAAGGTTTGTACCAAATTTTAAGAAATGTTTTTAAACATTTTGGAGATCTCCCGGTCATGATGGGAGAAAAAAAAAACATTGACCTTGGCCTTAGAGCAAATTATTCATCACATATCATTTGAATGCATAATCACTTGTGGAGTGCTACACTTGGCTATGTTGCATCAGCCAAAGGAAAACAAATACCAAACACAATACCCCCTAAAAAAGGTGTTAAGGAAAAAATGTACATTCCTGAAACACATACTTGGTTGTGTTGGCTGCACACGGAGTATACACTCACTCAAACTTACCAACAAAATGTTATTTCATTTTCCTACATATAGCCATGGTCTTGATGCTTCAATACTGCCTGATAGCACATTTGTGTGTATATGTATATATAGAACATCTGTAAACAACCTGGGTAAAAAAAATGGATCTTATATGTAAAGTCCGGTATAGGGAACAATGGCAGGGAAAGAGGAGTTAACAAAAGGTGAATGCTGAATATCCCATATCCTGTTAATGTGGGATTTCATCCAATTTCAAGCATGGCTGACTCAATAAGATCCCTGCATCCCATTTAAATGTTCCTCAGAAAAAACATTTATCCAATTTGTTTCATGGCTTCCTGCTTCCATGCTCTCGTCTTACACGTGCCTTTGGAAGCCGACTGGAGCAGTGTGGATTGTCAAATTAAAAGCCAGGTTCTGAAAATGTGGCATATTTGGTCCACTTTGCATAACATATTTGTAGGGTATTCCAACATGACGTTTAAATAATATAGGGAATGTGCATATTTTGTATTAAAATTAAATTGAATTGATCTGACTGAAAATATGCAATAAACAGTGATGTATTATCCAATACCTATGTGACAGAGAAGTTTACTTTGGGTGATACTATAAGATTTCAGGTAATCGTGTTCACTTTTTTTCCATCTGTGTTGGTCTGCTGTTCATCCCTCATGTAGAATAGCTCTTATCAGTGCCAAAAACCTTTTTATTCAACATTGTTGTCTGTCATAACTTCCCTCTGAGTGACCACTGAGGCTGCCACTGGATGTAAAACCTGCCCCATTTCCAGGCGCAGGGCCTATCTCAGCAGCAACACACAGCAAAATGGAGAATCCATCCAGCTAATGACAGCAACCCTCCGTATTCTGCTACATTCCCTGCACTGCTCGTGTTGCTAATTAGAAATGAACTGGGTAATTAACCACCTTGTCTCATTGTCTAAGATGGAACATTTCCCTATTCTACCATTCAGTGCTTTTGTTGTCAAGTTACAATGGCATCACTTTTTGTAGTTGGATTTTGTGTGCATCACACATTTTAATTCGATCTCCTATTAACAATAAAAAAAAACATCTAAAACTTGAGACAGATGTAGGTGGAAAGAGGGGAAAAGGCAGTCTCTAGTTTAACAGTCTGGTTAACATTAACCAAATTTTTGTCTTAATTGTTCAACAAAAACTGTTCACAAGAGCTAATGCCTTTAAAATCCATCCAACCAACGAATGAGATAGGCAGTACTCAAAGGATTGCACTTTGGGTGCATTCACACCTCTTAGTCCACTTCGTTATGCTGCACCTGCATGAAAGTTTGATAATTTTTAGCTTGTTCATTGAATCAGGAATACCGCTCATTTAATGGTCAGACATGTAGGCTGGTAAAAAGAAAGATCGCTCACAATTTTTATATCATGGAGCATCGGCAGATTAATGATGAGCAGTGCCCGAAGGCTTGCAGGAGGCCGGTGGGCAGGCATAGTGGAATGGCTACAGCCTCTCATCCGTATTCCCCAGCTGAGATAACCAAGAGGAGAACCCCCAGTAGCCGGAAAAGAGTAAGAGGACTAATCCTGACCAATGGTGTCCTCCCACTGTGTTTGGGAGGCCCTAACATCTTATCATTCACAGCCGCACACAAGTTGCGGCATCTTGCCCCTTTCAGGGTGATGATGCTCTGCTAAATAGTTTACCTAGGGAGGTGGAAGGGTTGGAACCTGCAAAATACAGAGGATAAAAGCAGTGTTTTCAGTCCCGTCTATCAGTGGCTCTCTTCCCAGCTCTCCCCTCTCCTCATTTTCCAATGTACAGTAGATGAGAACACTGAGGCTGTAGCTGTAAAAACAACGCTTCCAGTGAAAAGTTTGGATTGCATTCACACATGTGATTAAGCGCTCCTGAGTTCTCTTGCAAGTGGTCCAAGACAATATTTGGACTAGAGCTTGGTTGTTTGGTCTGCATCAGAGGTTTCAGACTGTGTCAAACCATACTTATGCGGCAGGGTTCGATTTAACTGCACTAAACCAGGCTGGTGTGAACGCACCCTTACGTAGTTACTATTTATGTACTGGTGGAGCGAAAATGACAGCTTAAGACATTATATTATAAGCTCAGCACATGTTTTGAAGTAAGATCATACCTGCCAAGTAACAAATTCATATTAGATAAATGTTGAGCAGAAAAAAATGATGTGAAAATATAGGGAAATGAGAAAGAAAACTTCTTCAAAATAGTGACAAGGGTCTTGCTTATTATTTACCTAAGAAAAAGAATAATCTTCCACCACTGTAATTTACTCAGCAAATATTTGCTGTCTGAGAACAAACTTTGCATTTCCTCAAGCGTATGAAAAAATATGTGTAAATTGTTTTGCTATCATAGCAGGAAGCAGTATTTCTTCACTTTCTTCAACATAGCAGACTTAAATGTTAAATGTCTTTGTTTTGATTATCTGCCTCTGCTCGAGCGCCATACACTGAAAATGTAAAACATTTTTGCTTTTTCACTTCTTTATCCCACCTTCATTTTAAGTGTGCATTAGCATCTGCCACAAAATGCTGTTTTCTTGCAAGAAATGTCAACCTGATGAGGAATAGAAACATTGCTGGGCAGCAGTTTATTGCAACAGTTGTTGAATTTCTTTGAGTCATGAACCTGTATTTGGTTTTTACACAGTGACGGGAAATGAAGTAGAAAAGACTCAGAGAGTGTGTGAATCCATAAAATCCTGTCATCATTGATACAGTAGATACACAGTTGTGTGTTTTGATCATACAAAAAAAAAATCGTAATTCATGCCAAGAGTATGAAAATCCTTCTCTACGGAAATATACAGTAAACGGATATGACTTGCAGTAGAAAGCGTACATGTCAGTTGTTACCCTTAAAAGGTGAAACTCTACATTTTAAAGACTCATTGCAGTGATGAGCTGAGTGATAAGAAATAGTGGATCATATTAAATCAAATCCCATGTATATTGCTGAACAAAAAAAAATCTTCAGGTATTGAACACTCATAACTGACCATTTTGCAGCAGCTTTTATTCTTTTATTCAGTAGGCAGTCACATATATGCATGTATGTATGGCTGCAATAATTAATTCATGAATCGATTATAACTCCATTACTAAAGTATTCATCTACTATTTTGATAATAATTGTTTGAGTGTTTTTTTTTATAAATAAAACGAGTTATGCGAATATGTCAACATTTTCAACTTTTTTGCTATGGGGTATAGACAAAACAGAACATTTGAGTATATCATAGTTTTAAGGGTTTGTGAATTTTTCAACATTTTCTCACACAGACAGATTAATAGATTATGAAAATAAGTATTAGCCACAGATCTATTTAAAAACAACTTTCATACCAACTGCTGTTAAGTTGCACATTACTTCAGGGTAAGGTAAGCACACTCCACTTTTATTTAAAAAAAAAAAACTCGACAAATAGAGCTGTCAACACTTGATGCAACTTGGAAACAAAAGACAATTTAACTGCCACACTTACTCAGGAAGTGAACCCACATAGTATTGAATGTTATATCAAGTTTTTCCAATGTGCAATTTTAACCTTGTCGATTGGATCATTTTTAAAACACCATGTGATTCATAATTAAGTCCTCACATAAATAAGCTGCATTTGACTTTCCTGTGGAAGAACCAGACATACTCTGTCACATTTTTCGTCCTCGTGATAAATCAAGACCCATCCAAGAACCAATGCAAGAAATGTGCATGACCTTCACTCATGGGACCCTTGATACACAGAATAACCTATTCCATTCACTATGGACAGTTTGGGGACAGAGAATCTATATTGTTTGCCAAACCAGGGAAAAAATGCAGCTTGCATTAATTTTCCTCACATTAATTTCATAATTGATTTTTGGGCTGTAGCTTTGGTAGTCAACTGTGGAAACATAGCCAAGGTGCCTGAAAAAAAAGTGCTGGCATTTAAGTAAAACAGCTTGTTGCTTCATGTGATGCCACACAGGTGTGAGGTACACAACACTATTAGAGACAGACAGAAACCCACACAGGCAGAAATCAATTATATCATTATATTTATGAATCTACCTTGAACTTTACTCTCAGCAATAGTAATTAAAATTACCACCCTAACACAGAAACAACACTCCTGACATTGTTCACGCAGTAAGCGCTTCTTTGGTTGAAATCCACATTAAACTCGCATGCAATCATAATCGAGGCCACACGTTCTTGTTCCCTTCGATCGCTCTGTCGATTACACAGAAATAGTCAGAGAAAATGACAGAAGTCAACAATGCATGCAACATCAATGTGTCAAACCACCACTGAGTGTTTAAGTGGAATTGGCTGCTACTCATTTCCCAAATTACACATATCTGACTGGCCCACTGCTGCAGGGGCTACAGGAAGCACAGGGACTAAGAGAAAGAGTTTCACACATACACACCCTCCATTTCTCTGCACATAATCAATGATGTCTGCTTAATTATTGGGTGAATTTAATCAGCAGCACAGCAGTACTTACTGCCTTGTGACCCAATAGCTGTGACTGAGTCATACAGTTTCTATCAGTGCACAAATAACACTGCAATAATTAAGAGGAAAACAATGCAATTGTTCCAGAGGTGCACAGGTAACAGGAAAAACTACCCACACATTGTGCCAGTTGTGTTCAGCTATTCACCTTTATATACTGTATTTGATTGCTGCTACACATGGTATGGTAATTGTTTTTGTAATTGCTGTAGCTAAAATAGTGGCACAAATGTCACAAATCTCAGTGGCCTTGACAGCAGAGTATAGCTTAACAGTGCATGTAAATATTAGTCACAAAATTAGTTATCATCCTGATGCACATCCAGCATCCAGCATAATTGAGCACATCTATCCTGCTGAATATGATTCTAAAATGTCTGTTACTATAATCAAGATTAACAGTTGAGATCAGTTGCTGCTTTGTTTGCTTTAAGCATTTTATATTTACTAGGCCACCAATTGTAATTAGAGCTGTGTATCGCTAATTTCCTGAATTCGATTCAATTCATATTAACAAGGTCCCCATTTAATCAAATTTGAAATTTGAATAAATCATGAAAACCATTATTGTTTGCATAAACATTGACTCCAAGTAGTTACATTAATGCACTTTTTATTTAATGTGACCACACAGTGCAACTCTACAGTAGCGTCAAAGGTGATAAATCAAATTCACAAACATTAAAAATCTGTTAAAGTTTAAAATATCCAGCCTAGAAACACAAAGACATTTAAAGTAATAAATAATTTATCCGGGAAAGGGTGTTTTGAGCTGTTTGGTCTGCATCCATGCCCTCTTTATTACAAGATGACAACAGTGATGTTATGCTGTTCTGAGGTCACAATGGAGGACACAAACAAACAAACTGTCCTCTTAGCTGACAATTGCCACATCAAGGTGTTGAAGTATGTCTGGTTCTACACTATAGATAGCAAAGTAATTAACAAATCTGCAAACTCAGCTGTTTAGCATTACTGGTGCCAACAGCTTGTGCATAAAAACCCAGGAAACCCAGGTCAAGATACAATTTGATGTACCATACCAGAAATGTATGTGCAATAGCAGGTCTCTGTTTTCATTATTTATTTTTATATATGTCAAAGCTGAAAAGCATCACCTCATATTTAAAACTGAAGTTTGAGTGAAACACGTGTCTACAGATGTCTACCTTTGTCTACCTATTAAATTAAAATATTACTTCTGAGGAAACATCTGGAGTATCTGGAATTCACTGCAGATGATATAAGTCAAAGCAGTTGCACTAGAAAAGCTGTTGGACCAAGAAACAGCAAATTTCACTGTAACGCATCCAGACTCCAAATCCTTCTGTCATTGACTTTCAATAAATACTAAAATGAAATACTTTAAAGATTTATTTTGGAAAATACCAAATGATTTCTGCATATTAAGTATGCAGTGAGTAGTCATCAAAGCCTCAAAGCTCAGATTACTAAACCCGGCCTCAATCTCCAAAGTTAAAAATCCCACCTAGCAGCACATCTGCATCTCAAAATTGGAATGATGAATCTTGCTTATCTGCATAAGGGTTGTGCTAATAAACTATCCTGACAACTGATGAAGGAAGTCATAGATATAACATGTCAGTTTCTTAGCCTGCTTGTTTTTTTCATGGCTGTAAATGAAAACAACTTATGACATTTTGTTGGCACTAAACAACTAAACTCTGTGTTTGATGTATGAGCACAATCAAAGCCTCATAAAATAAGCATAATCACCATAATGGAGTTGTAATAATTGAGTTGTGAATCCACAGAAATCTGATCAAATCCTGAATGATGACTGCTTCATTGATTACAAATGTCTGATAAGCACTGATAAAGTACTGGACCAATAAGTTGTATCGATAAAAGTAGTAAAAGCATGAAAATGTTAATGATACCCATCCCTAGTAGGATTGGGTTGGGTTAGTTTCATGGAGCTTGTGAAAAATCACTGTCAATCTATTAAGAATTGATTTAGAGTTAATTAGAAAAGTTCACAACCAGCATTATGGCAAGCAATAAGGAATGTCCTCCATAGCTCTAATCTATGCATGGTCTATCCTGACCCTTTTTATTGACTGATGATTGTGTCCTTTGAGAAACACACTCCACTATTTCCGATGCTAACAATGCAAATACCCTTAAGGTATGTCATAACCTAAAGATGATTGAGGTAACCATGTCACCAAATGACATTAAAACAAATGATTAAAAGCAGGCATATTGACTGGTATCTACACACTAAGTTATACTAAGCAAATATATCAGTTGCCAATTATTGGGTATATCTTGTGCAAACAACCCACAACAGCTCTGTTTTGCATATTAAGTGGAAAAACTTATCTATGCAAATGCATATTCTGTGGAATTATGCAAATGGAACAATTGAAGCAGATATAATTGTTCAGTGTGTGCTGCGAATGAGAATGGCTTTTTGTGTGAGCTAAGGACATATTAAGTTAATGACATAATTCTGGTGAATGGCAGACAGATGGAAAATTCACAGAAACAAAGAGCTGTCATAGTTCTTAATCACACATGCAATTACCTGATGTGTGAAGGTGTTGATTTGACTGGTTTGTTATACAGTATTGTTAAACAGTTTTTTCAGGGTGAAATTTGAGGTTATCCTGGTGTGAGAGCGAGCGACAGGGAGATATCCCTTTTTATGAAAGTACAGCAAGTATAGAATTGCAACACACTGTGTTGTCAGTGGGGGTGGAAATGACTGACACACGGTGTGGGAGGAAAAGTCACATAGCAACAGAACAGCATTCTAGGTGAGATTAAGGACATTTACATAATGGATTTATTGGTTTAAACTACAGTAAAGCTTTAAATATTCATTGTGTGTTGTGTACACAATCTTAACTATTGACAATGAATATATAAAATTAAACAAATAGTATTCAAAATGGACTAAAAAGTTTGACTTTATTCCTCGCTGTCAGCAAGGGTGTTCTAACAGGGTGGGCAAACCAGATAATTGCCTGGAGCTTCAAGCTTAAGAGGGGAGCTATACAACATTAGTCCACAGTTGTGACAAGTCTGTGAAAACGACCTTCCATTTTACCAGTGGCTATGTGCAAGAGACTGTAATGACACTGGCTGGAAACCCAATTCCACTGGCTTTCTTTGGCACACTTCAATATAGGGCCCCCTAGGGCGTCTCTCCTGCTTTTGCATTTCACTTTACTGGAAAATAGATGAATTGCAGAAGAAGCAACTTTCCCTCTACTTAGTACAAAAAAGTAAATATTAGTAATAATGAATTAACGCATCAATAATATGCTACCGTATATCAACAGCCGTAAATTATTTATTTACATCTTTAAGTTGCACCTTGTTATCTTTCTGTGGTAACACAGGCTTGGACAGCACCTACTCTCACAGTAAACTTTACAACAATTAAACATAAATATCCGTTTTCTTATTAAAAGAAAGAAAAAATATTTGCGATATACTGTAAAGGAAACCTAGCTAATGTTAATGAGCAAGACTTTCAGATAAGACACATTTTGAGATCACCTGTTATTGACTAAAGAAGCAAGAATTTCACGAAAAGGACTCGATTCAAGATCTCCAGTTGGCTTTTTTCTTTTTCAGGAACTAGAAAAAAGGTTAATCACAGCCAAGAAAAGATAGTTAGTGGAATCATCAAACTAAGAATTACTGCATTTTCATGCAAACATGATTCAGAAGTTGATTTGTAATATGCTAGTGAAGACTACACTCTACTGGGCAAGCCTTGGGACACTGACTTGTCTAAAATGACTTTGAGACTTGAGTTGAACATAAAAGCCTGATTACATGGCTTTATGTTCTCTCTTTCTCCACGCTCACATACTTTGCACATGTGCAATGATTAAAATGGAGGTGGGCCTTTCCCAGGTATTCCTCCATTTTAAACGTTGGGGGATGTTTGATACACTTCTCTTGCCTTATCTTGTATGTACTGCATATATACTGTACATATAATATACTGTATATACTGAGCTGAATTTATCTACTGCAGTTTGTTTTGCACATTGTAAGTTTAGTAGATTATTAAGGGAGAAAACCTTTTTTTTTTATGTAACTATCAAAAGTCTTACAGTGATTAATAGTCCAATGAGATCACTTGACTGCTGAAGTAATAAACAATTATTTTTCCCTTGTCAGACAGTGTAGTTGGAAAAACAAAATAAGGGCAGGATCAGAGAGGGGGGGGGATAAGAATCTGTTTGAAAGTGACTTTTTGAAAACAATTACTCTTTATACTTATCTGTCATCTTTATTGCTGACTGTGATGCCACACCCTGCATTCCAGGTTCTCCGTTTCACATCCACATTTCCTGCACTGTTTTGCGTGATATGATGCACCTACATGCCTCATCATCTCTCCCTCTCCTTGTGTTTACACTGTGTGCTCCCTGCCCTCTACACCAGTTCAACTTTGATACACACGACAACTGTACCAGCCGAGTGTTAGCTTTCCTGTGTTTGTACCTTTAGTTTTTTGACTCTAGTGTCTGATGAAAGGCTGCCTTACCCTCTAGACTTCTTTTCGTGTGAAACTCTTACAAGCATACAACACTTTTGGAACCTGCTATGTTTTGAGTCACACTTTTGAACCCCTCCCTTGTGACACAGCTGCTACTATAAAAAATGACCCTCCGGTAAAAGTGTAAATTAGATTTGTTGTCAAATTTGAAGTGACTCACAAGGTACACAATTCAAACATTCCTCAATAAGCCTTATGCAGAACTGAATTCCTCTCATCTCTTTTACTATCAATCAGTTGCACATAAGACACATTTCAATAGCACACAGATCCTGGAATTCAGGATAATTCATATATTCAGTCCACATTTTAAGGGCTGTATTTCCCCCAGTGTGAATTCCCTTTCCAAATGAAAGGTTACATAAACACAGAATATTAAGATAAGTATAAAAAATGATGCACCGTAGTAGCCTGGACTGTACAAACTAAGATAATCCCTATGGCACGTATCAAACATCCACTGCCTCTCACTGCAGCACAGTTGTTGGATAAACAGAGCCAGAGCATATTTACCCTTCAGCTAAAGGTGTCTCTTGAGCCGACATGATTGTATATCTGAACAGCCTTTACAGGCTGCAGGGAGGGGACTCACGCCTGAACTTTAAGCTTTTTTGTTCACAGCAGGGAAGGAGAAGCAACTTGTATCAGAGGTCATCGGGAAAACTTGCTTCTCACAGGACATACAAGCAAGCAGCAATGTGCACATCTGTGATCAAACACACAAGCGCCACATTCAAACAAAGGTACTCTTCAGCACCTTGGGGCCTGCACTGCATTAAATAGCTAAGAAAAAAAAACATCTAAAGAAGAGGTTGAAAAAGATGGAAGACCTCTGCACACCATTTCCCAGTGTAAACACTCAGGTGGGAGGAGTAAGAGAAGGCAAGAGGGAGAAAGGAGGAGATGAAGAGAAGGGATATCAGTTGCAGAGGGGGGTGGGTGTGCAGAAAGAAGGTAAAACACAGAGATCAGGAGACAGTTGGATAGAGAAGGGGGAACAACGTCAAATGTTAAGTAGCAGTTGAAGTGGAAGAATTCCATTTTGGAATCAAGTTCCTTGGCTAATGAGGATCATTAACATGGCCTGCCCGGCTCCTTTAAGCGCTGGGGAGGACTGGAAGATGGGGGATAAAAAAACTGCTCAAGCATATCCCCACTAGATTCATAAGGAGGGCTCTTGTTAAAAAAAAAAAAAAATAGCACATGCCGATTGCAGAAGGTCTTAATTCCACACAACATACCATGGATCATGAAAAGAGAGAAACTTAACGCCCAGTTGAACTCTGGATTCTCTTTGAAGTTACTGATGTCTGAGATTTCATGGGTTAAAATTAAGAAAAAGGTGAATGTTTCTCTACAGCACCCCATGTTATGATATGAATCACGTTTAAATCAGTTCAAGTTTGCTGTCCAATGAGAAAATTTGCTCTACAGGTGCAGGGTGAAAAGGAGAAGATGGAGTTGCACTGCACACAAACACTTGTAAGCTTATTGTATCTCCTTTTCCCTCTTCTTTTAAAAAACACATAAAAATTAAACATTGAGTTCATTACAAATCTTACCTCATAATAGATCAAATGAGTAAACTTAAACAATAAAACATACATCAGACAAAAAAACCAAAAACCTCCTTTTATTCTTATGTATTTCACACTCATTTCAAGTGGGCAGTTAACATTTATTCCTTTCAAATCTTACAATCTCATCAGATGTATAATTTCTCATATCACTCACTGTTAAATGCAGCAAAAACAAAGCTCCTGCAGAAAAAAAAAACAGTCCAAGCTCCTGGCGTAATTGTGCAAATTGTCGATGATACACGGTAAAGTACATGTCCTTTTTTAAGTACCTTTGACCACTTTTACAACATGATCAATTGAGTGGTTAAATCAGACGACAACAAAACTGTTTGGGAATACAAATGTTCTTTGTGGTCCAAGAATGCAGACGGCTGCATTCTTGGACATCCTGCTATCGATTCCTATTTTTTCTTCTTTCTCAGCACTGTCATTCTCCACCGGTGACAGCGCTACGTATGTGAAATTTACAACATCTCATCCAACCAGGATTTGTCAGCCAGCAAACACCGAAAACCTATTGTGACTTTTCGTCATATATTAGTTTTGTTTCCTGTTTATGGGTTCCTATTTCTTGTTTGTTTGTTTCAAAGGAAAATTATGCTTCCATGCTGCACTGTGAGACCCAAGGCAGTCTGACCAACCTGTATCTTGATTATTTTAGCATAATAGGTGTATTCATTCGTCTATGTTAATGAAAAGCTTCAGAAATCAACAGTGTATATTCTGTGGCACTCCAGTTAGGGGTTCTATTATCCCTTGAGAATAATTACTACCAAAGAATTGTGGTTTTTAACTAGTGAATCTATTTCTAAAGACAAACCACAGGAGGAAATCTGATGTAAGAAAGCCTGGTTGGCGGTTGTTAATCCAACTTAACTGCTTTAAACGTATATAAAAAGGTGATATAACTTGTACACGCCTAGGCTTTGGGTCTTTTTTCAGCTTTTCATATGTTATTTTTGATAATTTTGTCTGTGTTAATGCATATGGCATAAATGTTGCCAAAGGTCTGTATTTTTTAAAAATGTGACTTATGTTCCTATGACATGTCTAAAATACACTGTGTAAAACAAATAATTATGTTCTTCACCTTATTTCCAAAAAGGGTTCCCACTGACCCAATTATAAATTAATTTCAATATAAACCAAATATCAAATTTCACCCCCATCACTGGAATATAAAATCATGCATTCATGATAATTTTATAGATTATGTAAATTTAATAAGATGTATATTGTTTCTGGAAAAAGTGATCAACATTTACAATGATGCTGGGGCTGCAACAAATGATTGATGAATTGGTTTGAATGTGTTTTTAATAAAATAAAAATATATCTTTAGTTTGTGGAACACACAAGACTATTGCAGGATTCTGAGGTTTGAGGAAACACCTTCAACAGATTACACAATTTTCTGTAATCTATGGGTAAAACAACTGATAAAGAAAATAACTGGCAGATTAACTGAAAATACACGCAAGAAAGAAAGAAAGAACGGTGTCTGCAGTATGAAAGTTCAGTATTCAGACTACAAGTTGAAATGAAATCAAACCATTATAAAAAATTGGTTTAGTGTTCAGCAGAAATTCTGTGTTCCCATGCATGAACCATAATAGCATTAAATCTGTTAGAAATAGGTTATCATTTCATTTCTGTTCTTGCAGTTTTTTCTCTGCTGCTGTGTTTAAATCAGTGCAGTATCTGACGGATAATACAGTCTCTAATGAGAACTGGATATTTCCACATTTAACCATCTTTCTAACGATAAGTAATGACGGTAGCTTGGCTAACACAATTAACACTGGCACACAGGAAAATAAAATTCCCTCTGAATGAAGTATTATGTAAATAATTAATTACCATACAGACAATTACAATCTTGTTCAGTTGCCCACTGGCACTCAAACAAATGTGAATGACTTGACAACAGAGAAAAGAAAAAAGTGGGTATAATCCTTATATAATGGAAATGTGAGGGGAAAAAAACAGAAACTCATTGTGCCACCTGCTCCTTGAGCAGTTCATTGAATAATTTGCATTCGCAATTTAAACAGCAAACACAGACACTTATCCAGACTGCCTACAAAAATATGTAAAATGAGAGTAAGCATTTGAATAATTTTACATTTGTCAGAAGAAGTTAAAGCATTGCATATCCATAAACCTACTGTAAATACTGTCTAAGTTTAATGCAAGTCCAAGACATCTTCCAAATCCAGACACAGCTGTCCAGACAGTACAGTATTGTCTTCCCATATTATAACACCTCCAATCTCAGTTTCATTTGAATTACAGTCACATGCACAACACTCCCATTTTATATTCAATAAGAGGATACATGTTTTATGAGCAGCAGTTTCCCACAAACACTTTCTAGTGCGTGTGTTTCAGCAAAAGAAAGAGCAACAGAGTGAGTAATGAACAGATAAACAGCAAGTGAGAGGTAAAGACGGAGACAGAAGCAAAGAGAAAGGGACACAAGGAGCGTCTGATGTATAAGGAAGAGAAAAAGGTAGGGTAAGAAAAAGTAATCTCTCAGATTCAGTGTCTCAGCTTAATGACACTAGACCCACATGGGAGACAGGGAAAAACTCTGTGCAAGACATGATGAATCCAAAGACTGATAACCCGAAACCTCCCAACTCGCAGCCTGTACACACGCACACACACAAACACACGAAAAAAGACCCAGACTCAGCTCCTCTGTTTACTAGGAAACTGAATAGGTGATTTTCTCTCTGCTTATGTCTCTCCTTTTCACTGCCTCTGTCATTTTCTGTCATTCTCTCTCTTCTCAGCTCCAGCACTTTAAGCCACTGCTTTCAATAAATAGAGTTAATACCCAACACCATATCACCTGACCTGTCCCCTCTGTTGTTACCACAGAAAATAAAACAATATGTATGGCTGACTTTGACAAATTAAACCAACTCGATGTATAGCAATAACCTTCACAGGATGACATTCAGGCAAATAGGGAAGCAGTGGTGGGTGGGTGGGTGGTGGCAATGATGGGGGGGGGGGGTATGGGAAAGGGAAATGAGCAGAAACTGAAAGTGAAACAGAGACATATACAGATGGATGGTGGGACATAATGAGCATGGCATGGCATTTACAAATCAGGTATGGTAGGAAAATACATGGAGAGACTGACTTTCTAAATGTCACCATACAATTAATTATCTAAGGAAGAAAACATCTGTTTACCTCTACAAAGAAAAGATACGAGCATGAAGGCATCTGACACGTGTATAGAAAACATATGTTTTCCACACATACTGTATGTTGGTCTATTAGATTGGAACAACTTTGAAAACTACAGTATTAAAACTGTTTCCAGTCTGAGCTGACCACACTATTATTAGACCACAGTTAGAAATTCAAGTGTACAAAATGACTTTTTTCTTCCTATAAGACCAGAATCTACTCCTGATAGATGCTGAACTCAATACTGAGGACCGCCCAACATCAGGGATCCACCACTTCCAATAATTTTCTCAAAGCATGCTCTTATACGCCTCAGGCAATTCAACCCAATTTACCTGTTACAATAAACGCCTTCTGCGATTCACACAGATGCACTTCAAGTACACATGCAAACACGCATACACACAAACCAGTGGGGGGTTCGTTAAGCAGCTTTGTCATGCTCCTCTCTGCTCGGCATGATAACAGATTGATTGATACTAAGGTTTCGCAATTAATCACTAGGACTTATGTCTAGAGACTTACACTATCAAGGAAGTAATGCACAAAATAAAGCAAGACGGAACAGGAAAGAACTAACAGGATAACGTAGGCAAATAAATTTACAACAGTGCATGAGTGAAGAAACAGCAATCACAGACCTACAGTCTCAACAGATATATGACAAAACTGCACATGCACAATTGCACAAGTTCACCCACCTGCTCTGGATGAAGATCGGCAAGCTTTCAAACTGGCCTCGGGCAATCTTCTTACCTCTCACACTCTCTCTGTCCTCTTTTGGCGACTCTTGCTCTCTCACTGCGTGGCAGGAGACGGGCGGCTCACCCTTCCTGTGAGGCTCAGCACAAGTGCATGGATCTCTTAGACAAGTGGTATGCAGTCCTGCTGTTTCCACAGGATTCAGAGATGCTCTCTCTTCTCCACTGCTCACGCTGCCTCAAAGAGCTGCAGAAGCAAATAAGAGGATGAGCAACGTGTGAGAGTGATGCCCCTCTCTTTCTCCCTCCGTCTCACTCACTCTCCCTCCCTCTCGCTCTCTCTCTCTCTCTCTCTCTCTCTCACTGAGCTGAGCTGAGATGCTCTCTCCCAGGTTGAGAGCTAATAATATACGAGGCTTACTCCTACTATCGCTTCACTCTGGCACTCTTTTTTGTTGCACTGCACTGCACTGTTTTCTCACCATCTCTCTTTTTTTTGCTGTTTCTCCATGGATTTCTCTGGCTTTCCCTCTCTCTCATTATTGATCTATGTGTCAGGGTCTTTGCTAGTGCAGCCTCTAGTGGTTGTCTTTTCTCCATGCTGGTCAGAGAGCCGGAATCATATCTTACTCACAGAGACTATGAAACATAGTGAATTTGCCTCCGGTTTTGAATTGGCACCATCCTCATCTGGGAGAAAAAAAAAAATCTACAAATATTAAGCCTTAAAATGTCAACTAACGTATGACTACATCTAACAATTATTCTAAAAACAATTAATTAATTGTTAATTTCCCCAGAACATAAGATGACACCTTATAATAACTACTTATCTCCAGCCAATTAAAATGCTAAATAATAAGTAACATTTAAATCTGATTTTTTCAGAAAATCAAGAAAACAGTCTGCAAATTGAAACTGTAAATAAGAATTAGCTGCAGCCCAAAGAAAAAAATCTCCAAAATATTTCTAAAAAAGTTGCACAATCTGTTTGTGTCTGAGCAAAGTAAAATAAATTATCAATTGGCTTGTTAGTAATAATAGTTCAGTTTTATTGACTGTTTCTGAAACATATTTCTTTATTTATTCATGTATTTGCGTGATGAATTTTCCCTTAAATTGTGATAATGATGGGTCAGCTGAAGAGACTGGCATTCATCTATCCACCCATTGTCTACCGCGTTATTCTCTTTTTTTTTTGCAATATGTGGGAGGAAACCAGAGAATCCAGAGAAAATTCAGCTAGATGTGATTCCAATTTAACTGCTCTAAAAATTGGACATGATTAAGGTTATTATTTGGGTTAATAATAAATACTGTATATTTTATATTTAGTTTGAAAGGCTTTACATTCACTGTTGACACATGATTTTAGGGGGGGAAATTTGAAAGAAAGAAAGAAAGAAAGAAAGAAAGAAAGAAAGAAAGAAAAGAAAGAAAGAAAGAAAGAAAGAAAGCATGTGTGGAAGGAAAGGAAAGGCTTTGAATGCTGCACAAATCAAGAAAATATTACAAGTTGAAATGAACATCAAGTTATTATGAGAACTGGCTTTAGTGCTAATGTAAGTGCATAATGCTGTTATGGTTCATAACTGTGCTCCTGTCCATGAACTGTAACAGCATTGACTCTCCTTTTGAACATTTCACCCCTCTTGTTGCAGTTTATCTCTCTGCTACTGTGTTTAAACTAGTGCAGCTTCTTATGGATGATGGATGAGAACAGAATATGTCCTCATTTTACCATAGGGACCACAATGGTACATTAAGTATGATCAATATGAACACAGATATCGCAACAACCACGTGTGGCAATGACTGAAAATGATATATTCTATTGATCAGTGATTGAATACATTTTTTTTTTTAATTAATTAATGTTTAATGTTTGTTTGTTTGTTTGTTTACCCAAAACTATTAATTAGAGGCGAGAGAGCTAGTGCTGATGTTTCTACTGGGATGATTCCTCGCGACTTTAAAGCATTTACAAATCAATCATTCAATTTAATTTACATTAATTTATCAGTCCAATGGCTCCATGATGCATGGTTATTGAAACTTGTTAAAGAGGGAGAGACCGTGATATATTCACAGAGTCTGGGGCGAGCATCGAAGTAGCACTACCTGGTTATTAACATTAACATTAACATACCAACGTACGTAGGTAAACTTACCAGAGGAAAACTGAACATTTCAGCCATTTGTCCGAAAGGAAAAAACTGTCAAAATAGGGCTGCATGACTGCAAAACATTGACAAAACTTTGTCCAAGTTTTAGTGAAGTGTCGTTTTCTCCTCAGTCTCAATCAGCTCCTTGTTTTCAGTTCTGCCACCAAGTGGCTGGAAGTAGTACTGCTACAACATAATAATATCTGAAACCTGTCGACCCCTAGGGTCACCAAACAGATGTGGTTATAAATAAATAAAATAATCACCAACTAAAGTATTATCAATTGTTTTCACATTAAATTGTCTTTATAAGAGCCATTGCGAGAAAATACATGGAGTGAGATAGTGCTCAGACAAAAGTGAAAAACAGTAGGCTTATACATGGTGAAACTGGTTTCATTTGCTAAACCTATGGCCGGAGGCAGCCACCAAGACAGCGACTGCAAAATGAAGAGAAGGCTTCTCAAAAAATGTATTCCAGTTCAAGATAAGAACAAGATTTAGAGCGGGTGAATCTCGTCTCGAAAAGGTTGAGAACCACTGAGATAGATTACGACTAAACTGCATAGTAATGCAGTGCCAATGCAGATTTTTCAGAACGCGCAGGCAGGTACATTTAATTCAGCAAAACCGCTTTTAACATTCAGACATCCATTTTCTCAGAGCCAAAGCTCTGTTTAATAATTGATCATGGTATCGTTTTTATGATAATGGACTCAACTCTTAGACTACATAATATTCTCCACCGTGTTCCATTACAGGACTTTACAGGATGAAACCTTTTTTCACATGTCACAGCATCACAAAGATTTAGCTGCCCCAGTGTAAGAGTCTTAGAGTTGTTCTTTCTCTTTCCCACTGCCGTGGTTTTTGCTGGTGCACCTTGAACATAAAAAGAGTCGTTGTTAAAGTTTTTAGTAACCAACTTATTTCCTGTGACAGGTCAGAATTTCCTTTCATAATCAGATGTTTCCAACATCATTAGCCTACATCGTTAAAAACAATTTAATTACATTTTCTCCTCATGCAAAACTTATACTGTAGCCTTGCAAATGTCTATATATACGTATAAACTAACTCAGCTTGTGCATCTTAAGTCCCACTGGAACAGGAATGATATGCGCTCTGTGTTTAGTTCCTGTCAAGAGGCAAGCAGCAGCATTTTGAACAGCCTGTCTGCGTCGAAGAGACGACTGATCAAGACCAACATAGAGGGAGTTGCAGTAGTCCAATCGAGATGTAATGAAGGCATCCCTTTATATGATGAGCTTGGTCTAAGCAAGAGAGGAAAAAAATAACAATTGCCACGATCCTAATGGCATTAACTGTGTAAGTGATGAACAGTATAACCTGATCACTTCATTATTTAACTCCTTTATTGCAAGCCCACTAATTTGCCATACCAGTAGTGGTGGCTCAGTGGTAGAGAGGGTTGTCTTTCATTTAGAAGGTTGTTGGTTTGATCCCCAGCTGCTCTAGCTTACAAGACTCTTAACCTCACTTAAAAAAAAAAATGAGCTAGGTGTGTTGTTTACTTTATATGTTCAGTTTACCTAAGACACATGTCATTGTTTAGATAAAATATGTTTTTTTATGTAATATATGATAATTTAGTTAGATGAAATTAATATTTTTGCTTCAGATATACCGAATGCAGTTATGTGGAGCCTGTTGACAAAATAGATTTAATTAAATCCAACGTTTCAATTTTTTAAGGGCTGTTCTGGAGATGTATGAATCAGTAGAAAAGCATAAGTCTCTGCATATGGTGATGTTTAAAAATCTGGATCCATTTGTTAAAATGCACATCACTGATCTACGAACCGCAAGGCCATGGATCTTGTGTTAACTTAGATACATAGCTTCAATATGAATAGAATATTTTTTATCCTTATGCGCTAATCTTGACTGAGTGGGGCATTTCTTTTACTCTGAATGGTTTTTGACTTTTAAAACACTCAAAAGCATCAAAATTGTGTGGTTTTCAGAGAATCTTACTCTTCATCAACACAAAAGTTGACTTTAATTAAATTTATTTAATAGGTTCCACATACAGTAACTGCAGTTGATTTATTTGAATAAAAAAATTCAATTTCATCGAACGTAATTATCATGAATCAGATAAAACATGTTTTATCTGAACAATTACATGTATCTTAGGTAAACTTAACACAGAAAATACATATAAAGTGACCAACCCATCTAGTTAATTTTTTTTTTTTTTTTTGAGTGAATACAACTGTGAGATGGAGAGGTTCCCAAAATCCAGCTGCGCATCATGTGTCAGAATTCACTGAAGTACTGCTATGTGTGTTACTAAAGACCATTAGAAGGTACTGAGTAAAACATCAGGCATTTTTATTTATTTATTTATGTCTTGTGATTAATGCAAAGTCTGTAAAGTGAAAGCATCGCCACAAAGACAAGTGCTGTGTGTGGAAACTATAGAATTGCTTTCCATCAGTGAAGGCTGCTTGCAGGACAATCTGGATGAAGAAATCTCAAACAGAGCAACATTTGGAGAAGTAAAATATATATTTGTCAATTCTTGTTTGTTCATTTGCTAGGTTAAGATAAAGAGAGGAACTCAGGAGGGAGGCAGATGTTTTATTCTTAGCAAGCCACAATGACAGCTTGTGCTTACAATCATCAAAAATGACACAAGAGTCAAAGAGTATCCACACCACAGGAGATGAACCAAAAATACCTCAGAATTTCCAACAAACAGGATGGATAATAATTGTGAGTTGTGTGGGGAAAGAAAATCATGTGTAGACACAATGGGAAGATGCTGCATGGCCTAGATTCAGATCCATAGGGTGCCATTATCCAAGTATACAATGAGAACCTGATGCTGGCTGTCACAGCTGAGGAACAGACCTTGGAGGAGATCAGTCCCTGTCTTACGTAACCATTATCACTGTGAGCTAATGAGAAATGCTCGGCAAGAAACCTCTGTGAAGAGATACACACACCTCCAGACACAAAAGTGTGAGGAAAGTGTGGTGTTTTCACTTGGAACAGCAGTCACATGTATTTTTCATGTTCGGAGCCGCACTGTTTCAATTACCAATGAGTAAATGGGAAGTTTGATACGCAAATCTAAAACAACAAATCAACTTTGGCTAAATCTGGATTAATATAATCACAACCACTAGACTAGACTACAGATTTATATTTAATATATTATTTCTTTAGTCATTACACCAAAGGAATAATCAAGGAATAAACCAAAATACACTGATTGTGATTTGCTGTCACCTTTGTCCAAATGTGACTCACATTTTTTTATTGTATTACACATAAATCATGAGAATAGGGTTTACTGTTGTGTAGTTATGTGGCTGTCACGAAAGGTGTGCAGAATTGATTAATTTGACTGTATCACAAATACTCCACAGAAACAACTATTAGCAGTTTTCTAGGCAACCTTTGTGGTCAGCAGAAATTTCACTATAATTTTTATTATTTTTTTTTTGTTCATATTATTGAGAAGTAACTTACACAAAAGTTCTTCAGCACTGAGTCTCTACTTCATTTTGCCAGCACTACAATTATCATGACATGAGAAGGCGAGAGAGCTGTCAAGCTGTGCATTTGTTCTTTTTCTGTGTTTAAGCCTTTAAAGAGTGGAAATATAACTCTGTGAATGTGTACTGACAGGTACATACTTGCAACAAAAACACAAAAACAAAAAGGTGATCAACTTTTATCAATACTGCAAAACAAATCGACATTATGGTTTTGTTTTGTTTTTGTTTTTTTAATGGGCTGTAAATGGTCAACATGATTTCAAAAATAGCAACAGTAATGTTGATTATTCTGAGCAGGCTTTTCCATACAGAATGCAATAAAACAAGCTGCTCTGTGCAGAACTCAGCACCCACTGCTGCTTCAGTGGATTTTCAATTTATTTACCTCTTGCAAGAAGCATTTATGGAGGAATAAATGTGGGGCCAGTGACATTTTCCATATTGAACGGCCATTCACTGCATCATTGTCGTTTATGGGCCAAAGAAAGTGAACTACTTCATGAAAATGTGATGGTAAGAAATGGTTTAAGTCAGATGTAGATAACCTTGGTCTGTTGGTGCTTTTTCCTCAGGTGGTTCCAATAATGTTCTTCCTATTATATCATAAAACAAGGCTAAACAAGTCTTTATTTTGTATTCAAGCCCCTGCTCATCATCTGGAGCAAAGTTCATGGAAATGCCACTTGAAATCGAATAAACTAACAAATGCTTTTTCAAATCAACCCTTTGGTTATCCTTTACCCTTTAATCCCTGTTATGGCTTGCTATGGAAAAGCAGCCTATGGGGGGGTGGGGGGAGTCACCTTGCAGCCGATATGGTGAATGGAGAGGGACACAAAGGTTTAGTCTGGGAAGTTAATTCCATTTCAGAGCCACAATAGGATTCGAGACAGCACTATTCTTCCTGGAAAATACAGCAAAAGCAGTAATGCTGACAGAAGACCTTGGTTTATCATAAAACACAGGCGAGGGCATCACAAAAGAAATGGCACACACACGCACACCAAAACTTTCACATATAGTGTATGTGAGTGCTTTTATTTTTTTCTTAAGAGAATCACGGGTGCTTCTGACTTTAATTAACAGAGCTGTCCCATTAGTACTTGAATGTGCCAATAAGACAACTAAAACACACCTGGTCTACACAGGACACACACGGCGGCTCAGTGCTGTGTGGAGTTTGCATGTCCTACTTAAGTGGAGGATAAAGTAGTAGACAATGGCTAGATGGTCTACACAGATCCTCACAGTAGAAAAAGACATTCGATGTATAAATTAAAGACAGGATCAATCACTTTGTTTACATTTAACGAGCGGGAGTGCATTTTCAGTAGCAACAATATTTCTGGCTGCTATTAGCATTACAATTTAGTAGTGACAGAGTGACAGGATTAATCAGTTTGCCCGGGTTTAATTTTTGAGGGTGGGGAGGGGATACATCCAGCATACATTTTTGGTGAATATTAATGCATAATGTGTCTTAATTATGCTAGTATTCACAATTTATAATAATATTTTCTAGTGATGAAGAAAATTTTGTGTGTTTAATTTTAGAAGGAGGGAGAATAATTCCCATACTGTATAATACATTTATATTAGGCATATTTTTTGTAATTACAAACATATTAAAGTTATGTTAAAATGACCGAACAGAACATGCATAAATAGATATAAATGCATTAAAGAAGCTATTAAATTAAAGGAAAAACAAACAAAATAAACAAAGCAATCAGTAGCTTTCAATAAAATATTTTATTTCAAAATAAACTGGCAACGAATGTTGAAAATGGTAACTGCAGGAAAAAAGTATATTAAAAGTAGGTACTTATGGTGCAGTAGCCCTGTCACTGAAAATGTGTATTCTTTTCCGTTTATGACAAAACATTAACAAGATGGAATTTTGAGATACATAGGCATGAGTATTTAATTTTATTATTGACAAAGTAACTGGGAACTAAAGTTTCAGACAAATATAAAGTCTAAAGTGATTTAGTATACATTCCACCAAGAGAAGCAGAACAAGTCTTCAGTTTGGAGGACGTCTAGATGCAAGACAAATGATCAGGACTGTTGGACCATTAGAAAATACTGAGTGCATACTGAGTATTTAAGTGCCTTCAGAGGATAATTTAGCAGTAACATTGTCTGAACATCTGTAACAAAAATAAAATTATCAAGGGAAAACATTCATCCTTTTCTAAATAAAAGAGGAAATGTCCATTTCTTTAGTTAATTAAACATGAACATGTTTTTCCTTTCTTCTAATTAAAGACCTAGTTGGCAAACTGGAGTAATCTCAGGTGTCTGAACTTCTCTCCACACTTCATTTCACTTCTTTTCAGCCCTGCACCAGCATCAGAAGAGGGGTCCGTCACTATTTGTCAGCACAAAACAAGGAGGCTTGGATAGCTTAAATAAAGGTGTTATGGTGTTGGGGCTTTTAGCTGACAGAGATGTAGAAAATAAAGACAAAAACAGAATTAACTGGAATAAGTAAGTTAGAGCAAGAGATAGGTGTATATTTGGACATAAAGTGCAGTCCAGAGTCAGGATCCTGTGGGCTCCATTTGGTAACTTTCAAATCTATGTACAAAAGATATGTAACGTAACATAGTATTGCCAATTTTCTGACTCTATTCATTATGTAATGTTCACAAGGCTGAACAAAATAAAGCCATATATTGACTTGAATAAAAAAGGAAAATGAGGCTACATCAATGTCAAACAACTTCCTCTGCCATTAAAGACTGACAGTACAACTGTAATCATAACAAAATGCAATAATCAAGCATGTACAGTAAATGTCAAGAAACCTTTAAGATGTATGAAAAACCTACTTTTGATGTATGTTTTAATGATCGGCAATATTTATACATTTCTCCTGAAATCTCATTTGTCTGTTTGCTCATTTGTCATGTACAGTAAGTGAGCATTTTTTATACATAAATACTTACAGTGTTATCATTAACAAATGTAATTAAGATGATGACAAGAAGGGAATGAATGGTTATGATATGTAAATATGTATGACTGTATTTAGTTTTCATGTTCTGTACTAAAACAAGAAGACATTGCTTTATGCTTTAAAGATGGTGTTACAAATATATCAAATTAGGCATGCTGTACCTGTTTAAAGCTATATTAAATGCTCCATTAAAGCCTTTATAAATATTAGCAAGTAAAATACAAGTAATATTAAAGCTATTTTTGGGGGTGAGGGCAGTGAAGTGAAAGTAGAGGGTTACCTAGAGGGGCAAAATCATGTCACAGGGTAGAGTTGTTTGGTGTTATGTGTATATTGTCAATGCAGAGTAAAGAAAAAAATATGATGGTATTAATCATGGGAATGTAATTAAAATGCTGTTGCTGATGATGGCACTAATTTGCATATAATTAATATAATGAAAGCAAGTTGCATTAAAAGCACATCCTGTTTCATCAAGTCTCTTTTTTTGCCTTCTGTCACTCTACACATGTCTTATGTTGGTGTGCATCAGCAGTGAAATTAACCCTGCACCAGTGAATATAACACTGTTCTGATAATGTTCAAACTGTTTGTAAAATAAGTATAATGTTTGAGACTGACAAATCAGTCATTTAAATAGATGGACAGACTGAGTAAGTGGGACACAATAGAAATGGTATCATGTGATATTAATATACCCCCAAATAATAAAATAGCAAAGAGGTGTGTTACCTTTTCTGGCAGTAAAACCTGGTCCCAAAAAGGCAGAACATCATTTCTGTGGAACATATCTTAGTTTAAGGGCTAAGATTTTAATTGAGATTAGGTTAAGGTTAGGGTTAAGCCTTAATTGGTTATGGTTAAGGTTATCAATAATACAATGTGGTGTCTTAAGAAGAATAGCTGTGTAAACCTCTGTGTGTGTTTGCATGCGTGTACCCGGTATTCTTTATGTTGTGGGGACCTAAATCTGTTTACACAGTCACATTACAGGGACTTGTCTTCCTTATGCGGACAAAAATCAAGTCCCCATAATGTAAATTATTACATTTTATGGTGAAAACATGTTTTAAAGTTAGGCTGAGGTCAGGGGGTAGGTTAGGTTAAGGTTATAGTGTTAGAGTCAGGGACTGGAAGGTGTGGGTTATCTGTCTGTCTTTGCCAAAGGCCACCTGCTTTAACTTTGTAGCCACAAATCAAAAATAGTGGGAATGGAAAAACCCTGTTCTTTCATTCTGGTGTTCATTTGTCATTGCTTTTGAGAGCAGGTCATTGGGTTCATGTTCAACTGCAGAAGAAACCTGTACTAATTATGTATCTGCTTCCCTCTATTTTTTCGCTGTTTTTCCACATCCACCATCTGAAAGAGATACCAGATCAAATAAATAAATATTATGATCAGCAGCAAGTATGTATCACTGTGTTACAAAGTCATGAATATTTGTTGCAGCAAAATTAATTCACTGGCTGTTTCGCAGCTTGCCCGCATTCAGGTTAGATTAACCAGCGACTCTGTAATATCTTGGATGTTAATATGCTTGTGCAAGTCTCTACAGGCTTGATTTTACATGTTAATAGTAAAATTTAAAAAATAATGCAGGCCATAAATTCGAGCCCATATCCTAAAGTGAAAAGTGCCCTTGTTCAAGTCAGGATTTGAACAACATTTTTGCTATGAGGCAACAGTGCTACCCACTACACCGTTGTGTGTCCCAGGTGTGAAAGTTGTTGAGAGGAAAAAAGAAAGAAGGAAAGAGAGAAAAACTAAGCATTAATTATACTGAGAGATTAGGTTTTCACTTTAGCATATCTGATTCCTCTGAAGAGAGTGGTTCTTGGTTGCTACCTGGAAAATCTGCCCTCATAATTTTGATTGGCACAGCCATTCCTGACCTCCCTGGAGCCTTAACAAAATTCTGCTTAGGCGACCACCTACCTGATCCAAGAGCAATGTAAACCATTTGTCATTGCCACACAGTGACACTTCTGACACTCCCAGTACTCCCATTATAATCCTCTCCCAGTGCTCCATGGTTTTCTCCATCTGTTGGTCTGTGAGAGTGAGTGGACCTGTTCAGAGCCAAATAAGGTAGAAACAAATTATGCAGTGTTTATTGATTTGAATAGTTTCTATTTAATCTTGAGATAAGTGAATATTCACAATAACATAAATAAACATTGAAATGTCAGACATATAACATGAGAACTCAAGTCTGTCTCTCCTAGACATTTAAACATTCTGCACCAAATCCCCAGATTTCAAATATAAAACAAAGGAACAATTTATTCCTGAACTAGTCTATAATACATACATATAGAAGTGACACAACAGCCACAGGAGGAAAAAATATCTGAGCCGTTTCTGGTTATAACAAGATCGTTGTCTGGTTTTACGAGAGAGTTCTCATTACAACATCGGTTTTTACCTTAGAGTCAGGTTTATTGATTGATGGATTTTGATTAAATCTTCTGGGAATGTAGGTTATGGCCCAAGGAATAAAGGATTAGATTTTGGTGGTGATCCAGATCCAAATTCAGGATTTGTCTTTAAAACAAATGCAAGATAAGGTAGTATTGACACATTGTGGCCTTCATAGAGGGTTTATATATATATATATATAGTTTTTGAGTGTTAACTTTCCATTCTTGTTTAAGGATCATATTGTTCACATAAAACTGAATGTATGTTTTGCACTATAGGGTAATTTTCTTTCAGGTATCAGTGATTCTTTTTTGATAATGGTCTAGATAATGGTCTTTGATGCATGGTCTAAACCATGCACTTAGTCTGTGTAAATGTCCTGCTTTATTGCAGACCTATAATAAAAAGGAGATTTGCCCGGGTTATAGCCAGCCTCTCACTCACTATAGCCTCACTACAATGCTTATAGAATGATCAGAATAATGTATGGTTGGATGGATGGATGGATGGATGGATGGATGGATGGATGGATGGATGGATGGATGGATGACAGCCTGCAACTACATGTCACCAGGGTTTTTGATAAATGTCTAAGTCAGCAATCTAACAAACAATATCATAATGAAGGCCCACAGAATCACAGTAAAAAGTGCGTCCTAGAAATTATATTCATAAAAATGTGAAAATCTCAGCAGAAGAACCTGTAGAAGCTCGACTGTGAGTGGATGTTGACAGCGCTTTTTTCCTCTGATTAACTTGTCTTAAACATTTTGGCTGACAGGCATGTACGTCATGAAAAATGACTCAAACTTACAGCAACCAGGTAAAGGGAGATGTTCACTGACTTATCTGTTTAGTGTATTGAAATTACAACTCATGATGAAACAAAGACATCAGGCCTAAATAGTATATTAAGTCTGGGGTCCAGTAGAGCAGTCCAATAGAGCAGTGGCTTCACTGTTTTTTTAAACAGTAGGATTTACTTGTATGTCTAGACATGGAGAGGAGAGTGACAGGACTCATTATAGTATATCACATAGTCATAACTGTGTCTTTCAAGCCAAATAAACAAAGGGTGGAACTGTCCAAGGTCCTGAATGAAAGCGGGACTGGAACTACCCCAGAAACTGCATAATCAGCATCTCTGCCTGAACACAGTATATTCATCAAACCCCTTTATAGAGTTGCTTTTATACATTGTAATGAGCTTTTATTCATTCCCTTGGTCTTTTACATTGTTTTCTCTTGCCATATCTTGCTATGCTTACTTTGCTCATATTATTATTATTTATTGTGCTCATTTTCTTTTTGGTAAAGCAGTTTGTAACTGTCCTTTGAAAAGTGCTAGCTAAATAAAAATGATAAATATGCTCAATTGTTGAGAAGTCTGGGAGCAGCGGGGATGGAATTGAATCAGTCTGAACTTTGCCTTTACTTCAAGTGAAAGGACAGCACACTGCTTTTTAGCTCTTCTGAGCTGGCAGCAGCTGTCACTAACTGTCAGACAGCACGGCCCACTCTTGAATGTATAATTAAGCGGCTTTTGGTCCAGTGTATTATATTCACATATATGGCTGTTATCTTGTTTTTGTGCCTGAAAATTTAATCCATCTTGCTCAGAATTCTTTTTTCTACTTAAATTGCTGATTTGTCTAAATTCTGCATCACACCACAAATTAAATCAGAGATATACTGTAAATCTGAGATATATAAAATAGATTAAAAAGGAGTGGTGAAATTCTGAAAGTGTGGATTGCTATCTTGAAATATGTTCCTGACACTTAAAGAGGTAAATGTGAGAAATTCAAATGCTCTAATATTTTTCATCAGCAAGTCTCTTCTAATCCATTACGATTAGGAGTGATGAGTAAAGCAGCAGTGTTCTGTGAGAGTGTGTGTGTATCAATGTTTGCTTGAATGTATGTGTGTAATCGCAAGTATTTGTTTGTCTGTCTAAACAGGATTCTACGCAAAATGAAAAATCTCAGGCTGTCTCAAAATAAAGTGCCTTGTCTCTCACTCCTGCTGTGTTTCTCTTCAAGTTCATGATGTTGACAGCGACTCCAGCAGCAGCAGAAGCAGAAGCAGTAGAGATGCTTTCTCTCACAATAGCTTACATAGTTTGCTGGTGGATATGTTTAAAGTTTTCTCTTTTGTTATCTTGGCAACTTCTCACCACCGCCATATATAGAGACAAGCAACCATAAACACACAAATAAAAACAACTTACTTAAACTTTTCTGGTTTGACTTTCAGTGGAGGGAACAGGGGAAAAAAAGACATCAGCATGAATAGAGTAATAAATAACGAGTGAATATAATAAAGCAGGTGCAAACACAGAGATGCTGCCAGTTCCTCCCAGCCTCGCTGAATTCTGTTTCATCAGACTGATATACTGTATGAGGAAATGCTAATTTTGATCCTGAAGTAGGAGGAAGATGAAGGTCTGTAAATTGCATGTTGTTCAGTTAGTCATATTCATTTTTTCATACTATCCTCAGATCATAACTCAAAACTAGACATACAGTATGCTAAAGAGTCTAAAATTAAAACAAATACAAGGTCTCATCTTGTTCATGTAGCAAGCCATTCTTTTTTCAGCAAATGTAAGTGCAGTTGTGTACGACTGAATGGCACCTAGAGATAATGTTGCATATCACCATCAGTGAATACCTTTAATACCTTTTGCAAACAGCTTTGGTGACAACATGGCAGACTGAATGGCCAAGGACCCACTCACATGCAATAAAAATGTGTCATTCTAAGGTAACAAGGGCAAAACAGTACTATATTTTTAGGTGATTTAATAAAAATTCATTTAAAAGAAATTATATATTTTTGGTGATAGATCCCCAATAAATTTTTACAACGGAAAAATTATATAAGCAGAGTGATTTTGTAACATAGAACCAGCAGACCTACAGCTTTCTTTTTATTTCATTTCCTGACTAACTGATTGATCTGCAGCCTTTTTTTTTTTTTTTTTTACCAAGGCTGTGTTTTTATTTCTAGCTTAGATGATCACAAAAGTCAGTAAATGTGTGAATATCTAAAAATTTTAAAATGAACATGGAAGCTTAGGGATAGCCAGTGAAAAGAGCACAAAATCAGCATTATTTATGGTTAAAAGCTGAGCTGCTGAATTTTAAATGGACTGAAGGCAATGTACAAGACATTTTCATAATTTGTCAAGCCTACTGTAGTTTTGGTACACTATATACTTTATTCATCTTTTGTAGATTTTTCATTTGATAAGTACAACATGAGTAAATGATAAATTGGTAAAAAAAAAAATTAAACTAAAAGCATTAGAAAATGCAAGGTAATTTGCAGGTTTGGCATTTTATTCTTCTCCCAAATGCTGTGCATATCAGGTGTGCCCCATTTATATTCTTAAGCTCATTGCCTTTCAAGCAGCACAGATATCTTGTTTTGGTGTGAAATGTGAACATCACCACCAGACCATAAAACATTTAATTCCCTGTAGCATCTCTTGAGATCAATATGAGCCTCACATTTCAGAGGCAGGTGTGCACTGTGACCTTCTGACATTCAGATGTTTGCTCTGAGTTCACGATGATGTGCAGAGGAGGTACATTTGTTGAAATGGTTTCTTTAAATGGTGGACAGATCTGAGTGCATGGCATTATAGTAGAAATACCAGCCAAATTACTAAATCCCTGAATTAATTTTCAGACTTTAATCTGCATAAATATTTGCTGGAATGCACAGTATTGTAATGATCTGAGTTTTTGTTCCAGTAGTGAGTACAATTATGAGGTTTCAACAGTTATGCAAATGTTTACATGTGTTTGCATTGTTTTTGCACTAATGTAACCAGTAGAGGGCATAGTTAGTTAGTTAGTTAGTTAGTTAGTTAGTTAGTTAGTTAGTTAGTTAGTTAGTTAGTTAGTTAGTTACAAACATACACTCACTCTCACTCTCTCACTCATTTTCTATCGGCTTTATCCTCCACTGAGGGTCACTGAGGGTACAATAACAACAAAAACACAGCAAACAGAAAAAAAGATTGGAAAAAATACAAATATAAATGAAAATGGACAGATGGATGGATGAGAACATGGACATTTCCACATATTTTGCATGTTTAGAAAGAAGTACGATGAATTAAACACTTTTTGTCCTACCAGCCTTAATTCAATTCCATATTCCTCTTTATATATCCAGACTATATACATGCTTGATTATATACTGTACAAGTGCTGCATCCAACAAACCAACACACAGACACCACAAAAACTTCACAACCCAAACAACAGACAACTTTTTTACACTCTTTTTTTGCAATGGTATGTTTGGACATTTTAGTTCCACACTTCAACTGTTCCACAATTTCACACCACATATGGATAAAGGTGCACTTTTGGTCGTTTTAAATCTTTAGATTTAGTGAACCCCTTAAATCGTAGCCTCAGCAGTGGTCTCCGCCTACGGTGACTCGAATTATAGTGTTTCACAAATAAACGCAGAGAAGTTGCAAGCCAGTTCTATCCTTCATTCAAGGATGCAGCACTGAGGTAAGCATTACAGTATTTTAGTTTTGAGGTATTTTAAATTGAAAGTGAACTTGTTAACTGAATGTGAAGAACTGTTAAAGGTTGGGTGGGAAATTATTTTCTAGAGCATTTTTACTGAATTACTTAAAATCCTCTTCATACCCTTATTGTAACCAATTAATTAAAGCATTGTCACAGAAATTTAAAAAGATTGTCACCTGTGGAGCAGACAGGACTGTAAAAACACAATCCAATCATAATGAACAGCCCAAAAAAAAATAATTGGACTGTAATGCATCAATCTATAAATCCAAAGAAAACTGAACTGTTCACTGGGATTGAGGATTTGAGTACCATAGATATTTGTTCCATATATCACAGTGGGGAAGGCGCTGGTGCCAATTCCAGCTGACATAAAGCAAAAGGCGGTCTACCCCTAAACAGGTCACCAGTCCATCACAGGGCCATATAGATAACATCTCTCAAGACAAAATCCATTATTTGTCTAGGTGCACCTTTGACAGGTGCTAAAACTGTTAACCTGCTAGTTGTGCTGACAAAAAATGCTTCAGGTAATTCCACAATATGCAGTACAATGATCTAGCAGTTGATTAAGTGTTTTTAGTTTCTCCACATGAAATAAGCAGGAGGAATTAATCTACTCTTCACGACAATAATAGATAATTTACAGAGATTAAATGTACTATCTTTCTGTTGACATTTCACTTGATAGAAGCTGCAAATAGAAACATTGAACATCAGTTTTGCAGGTTAAAAATAGGTGGAGTTACTTCAAGCGCAAAAGGCTGGAAGAGGAGGTTGAACTGAGGAAGAAGTTACAAGAGGAGAACGTCGATGCCTGTATTCGAAACACCCAACATACAGCCTTAGACACATTCTGAACTTTTAAAAAGGTATATTTAAGCAGACTTATTTAATTCCCCTTTGCACTAAAACTTATCAAGTCCTTTCTTGTCCAAAAGTGTAGTAAAAAAAAAGGCAACTGGACTTAGTTGAATTTCTTGAAGACGTTTCGTTTCGCCTCTCATCGAAGAGGCTTCTTCAGTTCTGTTTGACTGGTGGAGAGTCTGGGACTTATAAACTCTGTCAGGTTCTTGGTCCATGGGGTGTGGTTTGGACAGGAAGGGGGTGTGAGTTGTTGTTAACCTTTTTTTTACTACACTTTTGGATACCATGACCTGGATGACTGAGAATCTTCACAGACAAGTCCTTTCTTGGTTTAACAGTGATATGATCGACCTGTTTGACACATCTGTATTTACAGTATTATGTTTGACAATGAAAAAGAGAATCTTCCCATAAAGGAAAAAAATAAATGGGGAGCAAAAGAGCAACATATATGCTTGTCTGAGCAGCTTAGTGATGTGCCAGAGGAAGAAGCTCTAACAAGATAATTGGATTTCCTTTTGGTTTGCGGGGGGGAGAGAGAATGCCTGCTTTCCCCTTGGAGCTCTGCTACAGGTGTCATAAAGGTCGAGAAATGACTGAGACATGCTAAGAATTCAAATGAACACACACAACACCTAGCAGGAGGGAAAAGAGGAAACGCCTTAGTACTACATTAAAATAATGCACACTATGCTATAATTAATTTTTTTTTTTAATGTCGCTGCACCTGCTGAAAGCCAGTGGCTGGGGGTATTATGTTTGTCCGTCCCACTTTTGTGAGCTCAATATCTCAAGACTGTCTTTAGGGAACGCTTGTTTTTCAGTGCGAACATGAACTGATTCTACTGTATATTTTCGTGATCAAAGATCAAGGTTGCTGTGACCTCAAAAATAATATGGCTCCAGATGTTTAAAACTTAAAAAGCTATTCCAGTCCATTTCCACCGTTGTTAATAATGCCTGTATTACTACTTTCATTGACTTTACATCTTGCTTGTCACCTCCTGTTGCACCGACTGTCTTCGTGTCCTCCGCCACAACATCCATAAATCATCTGCGGTTCTGCTCTTTTGCTCCTCTTACTGGGTTTTCACAATGTTTGTTGATGAAAGGCTTACAAAGTTACATTAAGGTGTCATAATGATGATGTCATTACTCCTTTGATCACAATACAATTTTGAAAAGGTATGTCTCTATAGGTTATTATTCTATTTGTGTGAACTTCAAAGGACTTTCTGTAAGTGTATACATTGACGTATGCATAACATCACAAGACGTGCAGAGGACTCTGAAAAACACAAGGGAAGATAGAGGCAGTCGTGTGTAAAACACCAAACAAAAAGAATCACACTCTGTATCATCACAATAGATCACAATGAATCCACCAGACGAATCTATGAGTCTCCTGAAGTATGACATGCCAATTATGGTCAACACTGACCAGGGCACAGAATTACCACAGGTTTGCCCTGCTAGTGTGAGCACTGACCAGCAGCATGTGCCATCTCGGCGTTTCCCATCACCACCTAAATCCAAAGCAGAAACCAGCAGTCAGAAAGCTGAGGACATCCTGAACACCATGTTCCCGCCCAAGAAATGGTTGAAGGACAACAAATTATGGGTGCAGCAAGTGTCCCATACACCTTCTAAAAGACTAGATGTTGTGGACCTGGAGGAAATCTTTGCCCAAAGGCTTCAGGAACAGCAGGCCAGAAAAAGAGGCATCTGCCCTATTCGCATGGAGATCTACTCCCAGTGCTTCGACGAGCTACTTAGACAGGTGACCCTTGACTGTCCTGAGAGGGGACAACTGCTGGCCCGTGTCAGAGAGGAGATTAACATGACGGTTGCTGCCTATCAAACCCTGTTTGAAAACAGCATCATTTATGGCATTAGGAAGGCACATGAGGCTGAGCAATGTGCGAATGACCTGAAGAATAACATCGCCGAGATGCAGGCCACAATTGTTGAGCTCAAGAAGCAACTAAGCGAACAGAAAACCAAATATGATGCGTATGAAAAGGTGGAGAATCAAAGGCGGCAACAGATGGAAAAACCTTATCGAGCAAAGATAGAGTTCCTCAAGAGAATCCAACAGCAAATCATTGACCAAAGAGATGAAATAGAGAAACCATTTCCAGTTGAAGAATTGCAGTTGATAGTCAATACTGAGGAAAATGTTTGAAAGAATCACAGTAATGGATGTTTAACGGATGTTACATCACCACCAATTGAAGGGGCAATTGTTGTATTGTTTTGTCAAGACTTTGTCTTTCGTCCAACAAAGTGTTAAAATTAAAAAAAAAAAATTTCATTAGTTCAAGTTTAATCGGGAAAAATAAAAGAGGAATGATGCGAATAATTTAACCGTAACCTAAATCGCAATCTTGTGCTCAGGAGTCTGGATTTAAGCCTCTTCATGTTTTAGTTGTTTTAAATTTTCATCTTCAGTCAAGTCCGTTTCCACTGTCAATGTCATAAATCTTAATGTGAATTTTTAATAAACAAATGGGAGAGGGAGTCCCACTGATGAAAAAAAAAACTCACCATCTTCTACCGACTATTTTCCAGTGCACAGCTGAAGAAAAATGGCTAGGCAGAGTTATAGGACAGAAAGTGGTTGTCTAGGGACACACACATTTTTACAGTCTATTAATCTTTGATTAATTAACGGCTCTTGGAACACCCAGAGGAGATTACAGCACTTTGTCTTTCAATAGAGTAACTTGTTTAGTGGCGTCCAAGTATGGCACACTAAAGTCTCTATTATCAGGAGGCTCGACCACGAAAATTAACATCTACATCAAATTTTATGAACAGTCGAACCAAATAGGTCAGAAAAGAGGGTACAGCACTGATGTTGCTATGAGTGAAATTACTTTTCTTTCTTTTTTTTCTAAAGTTGCAAAAGCTATCACTTTTATTTTCTACTGGAGAAGAGAGCTCTTTCATCATGTTTGCATAAAAACCATTTGTTATTAGTTTGACACAATGTGATTGTGTTTCATTTTTCTGAGCAGTGAAACACTGTTCAAACAGCAGCTGTGAAAAACTGGCTTGCAGGACTGGTGACAGGAAACAAGTGCTTTTTGTGTGCACATAATAAACAAACAGTCTCCAGTCTGTTTCTTTTCTGTGTTAATGCAATTTTTGAATATAGGGAAAAGAAATCAGGGACTGAAACAAGCAATGATATCATTTACTCCAAACTTCACACTGAAAATATATGTGCTTTATGTGCAAACAAAATGCAATTAAAGCTGGGGGAAAATTTCACAGTAATGATGATGCCACAGCTATGCAATTAGGAATGGGAAACTTTAGGATGTTGTCGATACTGGTACTGCTTTAAAATTAGGACCAAAGTGCAGGACTGCAAAAATGAACTATAGGGTCTTTACTAAAACAAAAACATAAAATGCGGAAACAATCCAAAGCAGGAGGGGAGAGACAGAGGGGAGAGGTGTTGTATGAAGCTTAAATAGACTCACTGGGGACCAAGTGTGCACTCGTCCAAAATTCCAGCTACATATTAGTGTGTCTGTGATGACGGCTGGTTGAGCAGAAAGGGATATCCAGGAGCACTCGGGGGTTGGAACAGCAGCCAACTATGAATTAATGAGGGAAACAACAGCAAAAGCACAAAAGGGATAACAATCTATTTTCTAGACAGGCTAGTTCTATGTTTGTGGTTATCACTGTATTTCCTCTAGCATTCTGATTTGGTGAACCCAACATTGCCCCCTAATGTTAATGTGCAGTATGCAGTCTTTTTTGCATGAGGATGAGAGCTGAAGTGTCGCCTAACATGTCAGTTTGATAACTGATTGCAGTGGCATTTGAGGGAAGATTTGCTATTGTTTACTGATAAAATAAGTTTGATTACAATTGCTTATGTGCACTTTAAATTTGAACCTTTAGCACTGAAGTATTTTTTTTTATTAAAATGCTATGCATGAATCCTTTGGTTCACCTGATTTATCATAGCTGCGCTTTTGATGACAGGGAAATAATTGAACTGAGGTTTTGAATTTAAATGCTTGATTTAATTTGATCTTGCACACAGTTTGACCCATACACACAAACACACACACACTGCTCTTCACAGCAGAAATGAGCCATCTTGACAAGATTTGCATTTCTGCTGAAGTAAATGAAAATTCAGCTCCTGAGAGTGCAGTAATTTGTCTGTTTCTTTAATTAGTGGAGTTAAAAACCATAAAAAAGAAAAGTGAATAGCCATAACAGATTGTGAGCAGAAATATAAAACTTGTCATGTGCAAATGAGCATCAAACCTGGCTACATTATGCCGGAATACTGTCATAAACAAAGTATTTCTGTAAGTATACAATATATTAAATATGTAGGTGTTGTCAGATGTTTTTTTTTCTGAAATATCATTACCGCAATTATTAGTAAAAATACAAACTCACATATTAGTCATTTTCAATTTCTGAAAAAAACAATGCTGGATGTACAAAAGACAACTTAATGGCGGATACATCCGCTATTATTCTCAAAAAGACTGAAACCTGAACTGAAACCAGGTCCAACAGTCACTCTGATTCTAGCAGTGTTGTGTTGCCTCTCAGTACTGAAGTGAGCAGCAGGGATTTCTGCAGCCATTGTGTAAGGCCAGAGGGCTGTTTCCACTCAGCAGTGGCTGCATGGTCGTGAGGATATGTGAGCTCTGTTTGGCTCATGTGCCCTTTTCTCAGTGTAACCAAATTCACAGAACAAGCAACTGGACAATCTCCACTGGACTACTTTTCATACCCGACACCCCTGTCAGGAATTGGAACTGGACGATGAAGGGTCTTGAATACAGGAGTTTTAATCAAATTCACAACTCAAAAAGCACAGCAAGGGATGGCGGCTGCAAAATAGTTTCTGCTAGAAACACACATTATTTTCTTAGCTATGTCTTTAACCACATTTTATCTATATCATCCACGTTAAAATAAAATTTAAAAAAAAGCCTACCCCATTACAGGACATTTTTAAAAAAAAAAAATTCATCTTTGGAACCAAGTCGCATTTGATCGTGAAATCATACATCGGAATCAGAACTCATATTTTAAAGCCTCAAAATGGTGATTCAGCCATCTCTACTCTAAATGGGAACATAATTTAAAAATGTGACATCACGTTCTACTGGAAAAGACCTATAACTGGTAATTGAGACCATAAACTCCTCAAGAAAATGTTTCCCTTTATAGTAAATCAAGGAGAGGTCCTGATTAAAAGTGTGTTGAATGCTCTGGTGTGGAAGCTTCATTTTAGCCAGGAGCAAAAGAGGAGAGAGGAGTAGCTGTGTAGAGAAGAGGAGCAGCAGTCAAGGCCTGTGCCAGCCACTCTGTTCTCACATGGGATGGCTGTAATTAATTTGGACTCCTGGCTGCTGGGTGGCATCAGCATTAGCGTGTTTGCATTTGTGTGCATGTGCACACACAAGCACGCATGTGTGTGCGTGTTTGCACACGCAGGCCTTTTATCAGTGATGGCATATCCCTGCCCCCCCTACTGTATTTCGCCCTTGAGGTGGCTATTTGCATTAGTGTCTGAACGCGACGCATAAGCCAGCTGACACGCACACGCACGCACACACACACACACACACACACACATACAACTGCTCTCCACTTCTACAGTAACAAGGCCGCCACTGATGACAGGGTGCAAAGCACAACCTCTGTCAGCAGTCACACAATAGAACTACACACTCTTAACTCCTAAAAATAACTAAAACAGACAGAAAAAACCTGTAAAATGTGAGTAAGTCCAAACCAAAATGACCCTAATGACACTGTCTGGATCATTATCTTAATCAAAGCTATAATTCTCTTAATTCTCAAAAAAGAATATACCTATAAGTGATGTACTTATTACTGAGACCTTGACTGGAGTGGATGAAGAGGCAGATATTTTTCATATCCAACTCACTTTTAGTACCAGCATGAGACGATGCCCATAATGCATTTTTCGAGCTATCATGACTGTAAAAAGGACTTCTAACTGTTATTGATTCTATTAACTGTAATACTGCCTTTTCTTAGTCCCTTGAAACTGAACTGAAGTAATAGTAATATGTGACTGCATGTTTGCTCAATGACTTGTCCAATTATCACAGAGGGACACTGGCATGAATCATTCAGTCATAAAAGAAATATTCTTTCACTTGTACTGTATGTAACAACTCCATAAAATTGCTGCTTTGGACTCATTTCAAACTAAAAGTATTCACTTAAACCAAACAGCAAATCACTAACCTGGGTCTGACTGAGTCTAGCAGGTTTTATTAGAGATATTCAGAGCTGTTTAGCAAGTTTCCATTCCAATAGTTTCTTTAACATAAAGTTCTCCATCTTTAAGAAATTGATAGAATATTTTCAGGGCCACTATATTGTGAGGGTAGGGTTGTTGTCATTGTCAGGCACATTGTGGATTGTTGGACCTCTATCTCACAAGAGTCATATAATTTGATAAATGATACATCTGTAAGTATTGCTAACTTTACACATTAGAATCTAACCACGTGACAGTGATAAACTTGAGTGCACACTGTTAAACTTCTTGTTATTGTGGCTATCGCTCTTTTGTCTCCTGCCATCTTACCCTTTTCTTTTCCATGCTAAGCCAAAGATTAAGGGCTCTACCTTACACTTGCACCACGCGTTTAAGACCACATGTGATAATATAGATTGTTGGCTGGCGGATGTGAATGAAACTTCCATCTCTAACCATAGTGACCCTGGGTCACTATGTTTAATCCAATGTTGGGTAAAACCAGGCCAACCTATGACTCAGCAGCCTCAACCCAACATTAGGGTAATCAAAATAACCCAGCATTTTCTTTTGGTGCATGTAGATGTAAATATGAAGTCATAATGTGTAAAACATGGAGAAAAGAGGGAGAGATTTAAATGGGAAATGTGCATGTGCTACAGTTCCAGTTAGTTAACCTTGGCCAAACTGATGAAGGACAAACCATGAACAGGGGCAGGACTGTGCCTGCAGGCAACCGTACACACACACACTGCTTTAATTAAATTTACAGATGTCAAAGCTCTGATCACGAAAGCAAATCCCTCTCCTCCCTCATGTCATTCATCCGTCTATCTATCCATGCACTCCTCCCTCATTCCCACCCACCCTGAATCATGAGGACAGCGCTGAGTGATGTGCCAGTGAGACTCTCTCTTGCCCCATCCCCTTCCCTTCAACAGACACAGACACACTATTGATCTGTTGTATGGCTGATCAGAGAGTAATATACTTCCTGTAGAACAAACAGCAGCCTCTGGAAAGAGAAATCTGCTCCAAATGTCCTGGGCACATCAAAGATTTTTGACTCATGCTTTGATCTCAGTTTTTTATATTCTATAGTGACTTCATTTTTCACGGGATTTGTGTTTTTCCAGCACATTGACTGTAGCCTTCTGAGATGAGAGAAATACAAATAATATTTTTTGGTGTTTAACCAGTGTTCTAATTTCTTACACTCCTCTTAATGATGTTTCACTGACTACAAGTCAAGGCATACACCAAATACCTCTTTTCCAAATCAGAGGTATATAAACCTGGGGTATTTCTGTAGTTGCCATTAGGGACATTAAAAGGTTATGAAAAAATTAATTTAAAAACAATCTACTTGCTACAAAATATAAACCTGGGGTATTTCTGTAGTTGCCATTAGGGACATTAAAAGATTATGAAAAAATTAATTTAAAATCAATCTACTTGCTACAAACTAATTAAAAAAAAAAAAAAAAAAAAAAATTTTAAAAGCATGACACCAATGATGCCTCTATTAGGTCTGACAGCTCTTCTTGGCAGATTAAGGACGTAGCATATAAAAGAATCTTACATCATTTCTGTTCACAAAGACCAAACAGAGGCAGAATGATAACAACAGGAACAACACAAAATCACCCAACTTTGGCACTAAAGCTTTAACTCCTAAAATTAGTGTTTATTAACATTTGGAAACCATGCATTAACCAAACAAGGGACAATTCAATTCAATGAACAATCTCTTTATTAGTTTCACAGACAGCAGACTGAGTGCATTCATTCACTCATCCTGGCTACATGAGGATCAAGCCAGTTCTAACTGTTATGTTTGTTCCATGTACAACTTGTCAGGTACAGTACTTACATGGGTGGCCTGATGCTGATTGGCTCCATTACACTCTGTAAGGGAGACCAAGTGATCATGAAATAACATGATAGAGAGTGACCTTGCTTAACCGTGCAAAGAACTACTTGTCTGTGTCCTGCTCTTCACTGTCTCCCTGCTCTCCTCTTTCCCCAGAGCTGTATTACCATTAAGGTAATGGAGCTGCTGGAGCAAAGTCTGCCTGCGACTTGGATACAGAGAGTATCTGTGCCCTAAATGACCCTGGCATCGCTCTTGAATTTAGAACGGAATCCATCAATCTTGGTGTCCGACTGCCCATCCAGCGGTACACACATCACAGTGCTGTGTCTGTATCTCTCTCTCCCCCTCTATCTGTGTGTGCCCTGGTGGGGATTCTGCTCAAGGCAAGAAATAATGGGGTGTAATGGAGATGAGGCTTAGACCCTTTTTTCCTCTTTAATTTCCTGTATGTACTTCATTCTCTCTGTCTTACACTTCCATCACCTTCTACCCACAAGAAAGGCCTGTGTTTCACTCTGAGTGACAGTCAACATTCCACAGTTAATTCTCCTTCACCTTGGGCAATGGCCGAACATAAATCTTAAATATTCTTTTAGGAACGCTGCTGCAATCAGACAGCCACTAAAAGCAAGGAACTATTTCCAGCCCGACTCCGTAAGGAAGCCGGATCTCATTAGGATGGTCAAATGTATTCAATTTACCCATCTGCTCTTTCCTCATGCAGGATGACAAGCTTTTAATCCACTTAGCATTTTGATTTTGTCAGTTAAAAACCCCCAGTAGTGATTCATAATCATATACTCCACCCCTAACAATTTGTGTATGATGTAAAAGTTAAAAAAGTCACACTGATTTATCTTAAATATCTACTCTCTGGTGATAAAACTAAACAATTAAAGAAGACTCCGATACGAAACACACCCATGTTGAACTCTACAGTTCAACATGGGTGTGGGGAAAATCCCTGGATTAATAGACAGGGATTTTCCTGTAGGATTTACTGTAAGAGCCCAGTGATAAGAGAGAGACAAACAGAGAAAGAAACAAAGAGTAAACTGAGCTGCAGCTCCCAGAAGCAGTGTTGTGCACGGAGAGCTAAATTATAATTGAACTCATTGCTTCCTTTTCCCCTTCACACTGTCAGTTACTCTCAAAACATTACAATAACAACAATAACAATGCAGCTCTATGTTACATATTCGCCTGAACAAGGTCCATTAAAACCAGTGGTATGACAGCATGGTCAGACAGGGCCAACCATAATCATTTTAGAGTGCTTATCAAACACCATTAGACACCCTGTATATTCTTTTATATGATCTGTGAATGGACTTCACAGAGAACCATGTCCAGTTTGTCCTTGGTTTAATGGCATTGTAAGTTGATAGAGTCGCTGCTACAGACACCATAATGTTCCTGATGCATCATATTTGTCTCACTTTCTCTCTAAGCAGGCAGCAGTACATAGTGTGTACCATGAGGTCAACCCCATTATTTCACCGGGGGGCACATTGCAAAGAAATGACCCATGAACCTTGGGCCGGTGCCATTTGAGAGTAAATTCCATTCAAGCTTGTCAAATTACTCACAGCTTTCACAAACCTTTGGGGAACATTGGGGAACAATGGGAATGGGCAATTTTTACATCCAAACAATATTTTCATGTCACCTATGCAGGCTGCATTACCCATAATATTATTCCCAGAGAGGCTTTATTCTTGAAACCCACTGAAAGTTACATCAAACATTATTGGTTAAGGTAATGACTTATTGGTTAAGGTAACGATAATATACTCGTAATATCATTAACAGCAGTGCAATTGCTGTTATGTTTTTGGAAGCCAGTTTATGGAGTGTGTGTTTACAGAGCTGCAATGAGATGGAAAGATAACTGTACGCTGTAGTCAGCAGATGTATTTAGCCTGACAACCAGTCTCTGAAAGCAGATGATATTTTTATACATATTCATGATTCCCATGGTACATCCTTCTCATGACCTCTCTGAATTGCTAACTCATCTACACACACACAAACACACACACACCCACACACACTTCTGCACTGGAGCCAACAAACTTTTTTTTTTCGGGCAAATTGGTTATGTTTCATTTTAAAAGCATGATTATACAGAAAAGCGGTGAAATAGAAGTGGTGAGAGGTGAAATAGAAGAATGGAGGGGAGAGAAACTGGAAATTTGTTCAAAAACAAGTAAAGTAGGGAATAAAGAAGTGCAACTGTAAAGGGGAGAGGGGAAGGGGAACAAGGGATCAATGAAGAGGAAGTAATGTTAGTCAAATGAAAAGAGGGTAAAATGCACAGGTAAAGGAATATTATTTTAGTGCTAAAGTTGGGTCAAAGCATCATTCCAAAGAAATGTTTCACCGAGAATAGAATAGAGAGCAGGGAAGGAAATTTGCCAGAGGGAGTGATGACAGAAATAAATACAGCAAGAGATATTCAAAAAAAATAAAATAAATAAAAACAATGTCTACAAGTTGATTGTTGAACCGGCTGCCTGTTTTGATTATCTGAGGTCAGAGAAAACTAGCAAATACAGTTGAACATTCCTCCAGATTTTACTTGTTGAACAGAGGGGAGACAGTTGATGGTTTTACCATATGATGCAACTTGGATTGCAAGAATAAGTAAGTCATTATTAGACAGATAAAAGCATTAATTCCCCACCTTGTGCATGGCATCAGAGGAAAACGGCCACTGTGTAAACACTGCAGTGGTGCTAAGTTACCAGGATTCAGCCACACACCACTAACCCTTGGGATCAAATTTCAGGGAAATTAAATTGTTGTCGAGATATTTACAATTCACGATCAGAGTGGTTAATCTGACACTCCCCACAAGCCACAGCAGACGAGCGTCAGCATCCGCATCACTCTTCGGCACAGGAGCGGAGTGCACATGTAACTTGTCTGTGCTGATTTGGAGAAACCGAAAATTCTGTCTCTGCCAGTGTCACAGCCACTTGAGGGTTTCTGTCACCTCTCGTTTTCTGCTCTCAGCTGTTCTTCATGTATATGCTTGTGAGTAACTAACAGGGAATTGATTCAGGTATATGCAACTCCTCTCATTACAAGTCAAGAACCCTTATTATTTTAAAAATGTATACATTTTTTTAACATTTATACTACAGCAACCTGAGCAAAAAAAAGAGGATGAGGTAACATTTCTCTTAGAAACAGTCACATAGTTTTTAGTAATATAAATAACACAAATATAAATGCTGTATATGACCTAATGTATCTTTTAGTAGTTCTTTTGTGTTTTTCTGAGGGTTTTATCCCTGCTGAGGACAACAATCTGCTGCAGCTCCTGTATGTTGATATTATTTGTCAGGTATAATTATCTCCACTGGAAAACCCAGGGCAGAGAAACACTGAATTTTCAGCCATCAAAGTGAATCTTAAATATGCAGCATGTTGCCTCTCTGCACATCATAAAACCTCAGATCTGTACCTACCTAAATCCCTCTTTACTCAGAAAAGAAATTCAGTGACATGAATTGATTAGACAAGGCACCAAATTAGAAACAGACAGACTGACTGTTGCTGGCTATCAATACTTGTTGCTAAGCTGTTAGTGCTGGGTTGGCGTGCTCTTTGGAATGAATTTTCCATGGAGCAGTTGCCCTTCTGCAAATAAAATCTGTTCCCTCAGGTTTTACTTTTTGCTTTGCAAAACAGTGGGCTCACTTTCCATGGAGTTGAATGCACACGCTGTATATTTAGATATACCATGGAGTGATGGTGTACACAAGAGAGATGACTATCTGACAAGCACAGATGGTATGAAAAATCAAGTGTGAGAATTGCATGTGCATTTAACCTCAACACTGACAACCATATGGATTTTTTTTTTAGAGGCCCTCTCCCATATATGCTCATCTCTGACTAAGATCTAACAGTTAACACAACTCAGGGAGAAAACTTGCTGACATCGTAGACACACCACTCAGTCCCTGCTGTTTTGGATTGACGATGCTGAACTGTGACTGAGGAGAAAGCTAATACTTGCCACTCAACCAGGCAGGAAAGCAGGAGACTCGTGATTGCACTGCTGATAAGAGGTAATGGTGCACAGTCAGAGGCGGAAGGAGGATAAGGTTTCCACTATTAACAGAATGCACATGCTGTGTGACTGACAAATATATATTCTAAAAGGAAAGCTCAATATGGATGATTCTTCCATTAAAGGTCCATTTTGTAAGAGTTAGTGACACCTATTGGTGAGTCTCCAGATTTTAAAAAACAAGTTCACCCCTGTTTCCCCTGCCAAGAGCCAAAATTCTGGCTGATTTGTCACTTTGGGCTGCGGTAGATGAACACATAAAGAAAAACCAAAAAAATTTCCTTTTAAAATAATACATTCATATAATCAAATGGTTAATATATTCCATTTCTGCCAGCAAACCTTTATTTTTGGCAAAATATCATTCTTCCTGGGTAGAATATAATACAGTGGCAGAGAAAATATTATGATCAATGAGACCTTGATTTTACATGACATGGTTAAACAGCCAATGACCAAACAAAAGGATTTGTCATAACAAATCATGCACGTGATACTTGGCTCGGGTAAACAAGAAAATGTCAGTCTGCCCATGCAGGTGAATCTCTATTGGTTTGGGTTATGACATTTGTAGGGCAATTTGTGCTCCCATGCGTAGAAACCTTTTAAACCTGATTTCTGAAATGAATAAAGCATAAAAGCTCAAGGGTGCTGTTTTGTGCACCTGCTTGTTTATATCCTCTTTATTTTCTAATCTCCGCTCAATTTATTTTACCACATTTCTTTCCCACATCTACTTAGAAGAGAAGAGGAGAACGTCTGAGGGAATTTTGAGTGCCAAATAAAAACTATCCACACACTGGCGGCAGCAGCTTGTGCCATGATGCACTGTTCATGTCCAGTCTACCTCAAAGCATCAATCTAGTTTTCTGTCAACAAAGCGTAGCTCAGATTATTGATCTGATGTCTTAAAAAGATCACCGCATCATCCAACACAGAGAGGGGATTCATAAAAATGGACAGAAACAATAAAGAAGAATAATACATACTGCACGATCATGATATATTTTTAAAAAAAGAAAACGGTAAATACATGAATTCTGCAATCTCCAGTAGCAGACAGCATTGTGGGTTATGTTGCTCAGAAATAAATCTCACTAGTCCCGTGCTCGTTGAGGGCTTTTGGATATCTGTGGGAGAGATAACGTGCTCAAAAACCAAAAACTGTGTTTCCCCCAAGAGAATATACAGCATCCAAGGGAAGAGGACAGGAGGAGGGAGGGAAAAGATAAGAGGACCAACTCGACAGACAAGCTCAGGCTGTGTGAGAGAATGGTAAATGGTAAATGGTTTGCACTTATATATAGTGCTTTTCTAGTCTTGATGACCACTCAAAGCTGCTTTACTACAGTTTTACACTCCAGTTTTTGCCATTCACCCATTCACACCCATTTACACAGTGCCGACACAGTCTTGAATCCTCAGTCTTAAGTGAATGTGTGTTGGTAGAGGGACGGCTGTGATCCTACTTTAGAGCTGTGGAAAATGAAGCCATATTTCTGGCAAGAGGAGGACATCCAGTGGTTACCGTGTGACTAGCAGGACTCTTCTTGTGGTTTAAAATCCCGGTACAGCAAATGCAGAGATTCTACACCTCACACATTATATATGTTAGAAATAGTGACTGAGTACACGTGGAGTGAACAATTATGGAGTAAGGAATGAAAACAGCTTCTCTCCGGTATTCTATTTCTTTAGATGTGTTTAAAAATAAGGCTTGATGATGCTCCAGAGCCATAATGTCACAATCATAATTCCTCCTGAAAGGCTGTAATGGTATGAAAACCCTCAGTGTGGTTTGTCAGCAGTTAATTTGTGCAGTCATGAGCAACTGCACCTATTCTTAAACTGTGTGTGTGACCAAATATAAACCATAGGGAGTGAGGACATTTGGGGAAAGTGGGGACATTTTGTCCTCACATTTTTAATAGGGCTTTTAGGGGGTTAAATCCTGGTTTTAGTGTTAGGGGCCAGAGCGTGCATTATGTCTATGAGGGTCCTCTCAATGAATGCTGCACAAACAGGTGTGTGGAATCACATAGAAATCTCTAAACAGGCATCTAAATTAGTAAAGTGGGATCATCTAACTCATTGATCAGTCCAACCTTTAAATAAAATCCCATTAATGTTCATTAAACCTGCATACGACAAAAGCAGCACATCTCTGCTTTTCTGTAACTCAAAGTTTTTGTTGTGAATTATGTCATTTTACCATGAAAAATTGCAAATGCATAACCTGTCACTTACTTGATTTAGTCAGAAACACTAAACTTCTATTAATCTGAATTCACAGTGCTGTGAACTGGAACACAATTCCAAAACTCAACAGAGAACCGATCACTTTGCTGAATTATCAAATGATAAATTGGCTTCAGGTTTTTTCCTCATACAGCACCAGCATTCCAGCCAAGTCAGCTGGGCTGACTTATAAAGCCTGTCTCAGAGAGTAATAGATGATTTATAGGAATACAGACCTGCTGAGACAGAGACATATTTGTTGCACAAATCTGTAACGCAGACTGTAAAGATTCATTTCCAACATTACTTTTCAGAAGAGGAATAATGAGTCAAATTGAGACTAAATGAATCAAGAGAGTTAGTTTTTAAATGAATTCTGTTCGACTGGTTTTAATTTCCCATTAGACCTAGTTGGACAAATTTTGGCTGAAAATGAACTTCATTTTGAATTTTGTCTTTTTCTTCTAACATATTTTTCCTATTGAATGGGGCAAGTGCACTTTTCCTTAAAAAAGAAAACTTTAACACAAAACTTGAAGATACTAATCCACGTCTATCCGATTTTGTTATTTAGCTTAAATGTAACCGACTTCCTTTTTTAATTTTACTTTATAAAACTGCTTAAGGTATAGTATAGATGACACACTCAGAAAGGCAGTCACGTGCATTTATTTTTGGTTTCATGTAAAAATTTCCAAGGTTCACACCAGCTATTCGAGTCATGTTGTGTACATACTGTACATACACATCATTACTTGAATTACTTTGAACTCTTTTCTGTGCAGTAATAAACAAGCAGAGACATAGGACTGTGGATTCAAAACACAGAAGAAAACACCAGCTTTTCATTTTGTGTTTGTTTTTGACTTTCTCATTTAATTGTGCTTTAATGCAATTTCAAGAGGAGTTTCTGCAAATCCCTCCACAGGGGTTTAATTGCAGCTCACAGGTTTAAAATCCCATCTGTCTAAACAATCAGAGCAGCTGGACATCTTAAAAATATAGTGAGATTGGTCAACTGCTAAATTAGCAGCTAGATGTTGTTCAACAGCAAATGTCAGACTGTTCATGAACTGTTCATGAGGGCGATTTCCATGAGTCCCTCTTCATAGATGCGTTATTTCCACATCAAAAGAGGGCAAAAGCACCGTGGTGTCGAACCGGCTGCATCCACAGGTCTCTACAAGCTTATGTGTGGAACATGAAATGACAACTGAAACCAGTGGGTTATTAAAAACAGCAGAGCTGTCCAAGAACTATGGAGAATTCAGACATCACAGTTGCAAATTCTACCACTAGCTGCCACTACCACAGTGTAGTGACTCAACTACACTGTACAAAACCATATTAAAAAATATGAGTATCGCAGTCCTCCGAGAAGACACTATCAAATTTATAAAAACCGACTATTTGACTGTCTGAACCCCCTTCTTTTCTCTAGATACAGATAAAGTTGCATAGTAATGTCAGTGGTTTAATGTGATGAAAACTATTAAGAGAATAAAAGTATTTTATGAACATGGCATTATCAATAAAATGTTTTTTTTAATGAAATAGCAACGTATTTTTCCAAAAATATCCATCTTTCTTATGTTAAGGGTTTCTTAACCAGCACTTTCCTACATTCAGGATCAGTGTTTTTTTTTTTCTTATTTGTGGAAACTACCACAACAAACTAAGTAGCTCTCGACTTTAGCGTGAGCTATAATGGCTTTATTAGCACCTCTGAAAGTACTTTTAAAAACGAATTACCAATAAGCTTGTTGTGATGTCACTGTAAACTAAGGACATTTGTAAAGGGCATCATTACAATCAAGTTCTACGTGGTCCTCCACTCATTATGTCTACTTCCTTTTGGTCTTGGCATGTTTGCAAATACTTCATCAAACGACATTCTTTCTTGGTCTCCCTCGGCTCTTATCACTGCTCTGGCTGCTGCCCCTCTTCTTCTTTTCTTTTTCATTTCCTGGGTGAAAATCGGAATCACTGTCATTCTTTGGTCTTTTTCTTGATCTCCCCGTGCTCCTCTGCATTGTCTGCTTCTCCTTTTCCTCTAAATCGGAGGATGACATGCTATTTATCTGCTCACATTCGCTTTCCTCAGCACTGGAAGCAGTTTTCTTTGACTTAGAGGTCTTTCTTTTGGAACGCTTGTTTTTGTTGCCAGCAGTGTTACTTTTCTGTCTTCCTTTGGGTCTACCTGCGGACCTTCTGCTACTTTTAGGCATTTCTGTCGTCTCCTTCTGAACCTCCTCTCCCGTGTCTTGTTCTCTCTCTACATTGTCAGACTCACAGTCTGTGCCTGTGTCGCTTGCCCTTTCATTGATCTCTTCCTCCGCGGTTTTGTGCCTAGAACTGGACGTGTGGTAACGCTGGACATGACTCTTCAAGCTCACATTATGAGTAAAGCATTTGTCACAATGCTGACACTTAAAAGGCTTCTCCCCTGTGTGCACACGCATGTGAGATTTGAGGTGACCTGCCTGGTTGAAGCTGCGCTGGCACACCGAACACTGGTATGGCTTCAACCCCGTGTGCACAAGAGCATGTCTCCGAAGATGATGGAGATTTGTAAATTTAAATCCACAAACTTCACATTTAATCTCTTTTGCCCCATGTTTTGACCGATGGGCACAGCGTTCTTTACGGGAGGCAAACGACTCCGGACAGTCTGGACATTTATAGGGACGTTTTTTATACTTATGGATCTTCTCATGTTTAAGTTTGTCCACCCTTGTTTTGAATGCAACATAGCAGTATCTGCAAGGATGCTGATAAGTTTCACTGTGGATCATGTTGTGACGTCTTAGAGACATTTCGTTAACACATCTTTTGCCACAGACACTGCAGGAATACGGCTTTATTTTGTACTCACATGTGTGGGGCTTTAGAATATTGACAAAACTTCCGCACTCTGTGCAGAGCTCTTTAATTTTGAGGCCACCTTGGGTTTTACCTTCTTCCTCTTTCCCTTCATCTTCCATTTCCTCCTCAGAGGCCTTTGTTAGCTTCTCAGGCAGAAAACCTTTCCCAGTCGGATTCCACTCCCCATCTGAACTCATACCATCTTCGTCACTTTCATCTTCTTCCTCTCCTTCATCTGAGGGATCTTTTTCTTTGCCGCTAAAGGAAACAGTCTCAGAGAAAGCGGCACTGCTGGGGTGATCGCCTGTTGGTATTAACTGTGAACAAGACAATGACAAGTTTGGCAAACTAAATCTTTTTCAGCTCAATGCAGCACATATTACCTCCGAATAATAAATCAGTGTTTTTTTAAACTGTGACAGAGACATGTGGCACAGTTTTATTAACATTTCTACTCCTCCTGTGAATAAGTAAAATGTAAACAAATTGACCCTGGTGTGGTGTGGTCCTGAGAGTAAAATATCTGCTTGCTTTAGATTTTATTTTCCAAGTTTTACCCATTTTATTTGTTCACTGTTTTAAACTTATATTTTACATTAATGTTTATAATTTTAACTGTTTTCAACCTTGCACAGCACTTAGGGCAACAGTGGTTGTTTTGAAGCGTGCTGTATAAATACATTTGACGTTAACCTTTATACTGTCTTCTGACTGTGAAACCTTTAATTTTCCACAATCAAATAAACCTACCTTTTGGGTTACTGGAGTTATTTCCTCAGCTGCTGGGACCCTGGCATTGATCTGGCTTTTCCACTGGTATCTGTACTCACACTGAAGACAATGCTGGTTCATAAAAATCAATGGCCCATAGGTGACTTTCTCCATGTGAAGTTTACAGCCACACAATGGACATTTCTGGCGAAACAACTGCAGCAGGCAGCTCTCATGAACAAAATGTTTTCCTTTTATCTGGAAACGTGGAAGTCTAAAAAAAATAATAATATTAAGTAAATCAAGAAAACAAGTCATGTTAACTGCTTGTTAAAAAAGGAAAGGTGGTGATGTAATTGTAAGCAAAGATTACAATTACATCACACACACACACACACCCCTACACACAAACTTACTTTTTCTTAATTGAATTAGAACTCTTTACATTTGGTTCCTTTGGGCCAAACCCAGATGTGATGGTAGCTGAAAAATCAGATGATATTACTGAGACATTACAGTATACCCACTTTAATTTAAAACACTGTGACTACATTTTAAGCTTCTTAAAAGGTCCAGTGTGTAAAATATAGGGGGATTCACTGAAAGACATTGAATATAGCATTTGTGTGTTTGCGGAAGTGCATGATTGCTTTAAAAAATGAAAAAAATAAATAATTTGGTGACTGTAGCTTTAGGGGAAAAAAAAGCATTTTAATTGTACTTTAGGCAAGGGCTTGCTTTTCATCTTGTGTTGCCATGCAGAAGCTTACTATACAAATAAAGATGAAGAGCATTCTTTCTGGTAGGTGATGGCAGCAGTGCTGTTCTGCTGCCTTTAGTTCACATTTTTACATGCACAGTTCACAGCATTTCTGCATCAGAGCTTCTGAGCAGCTTCTGCTGTTTTACATTGGTTGCATTTGAAAACTGGTAATTCGTTTAAAATAAAATCTAAATACATTTCCTTTCCCAACTACAATCCAGAATTATTCAGTATGAGGACATAAATATTTAACAATAAAACATTATGGAATGAACATTATGGTAACATACTGCGCGCCTAAATAAAAAGACCAAAGCGCGGCAGATGCATCCAGTGCAAAACAGACCTAAGGGAGGTATGATTCTTAGTCGAGAGCGTTTTGATCTTTCAGAGGAGAATTGGTGGTTCGTTACCTGTTTTATGGTCATCCTGCTGACAAGTGATTTCTTTCGTTTCCACAGACTCCTGCGCATAATCACAAAAATGAAAAGCTTTTAGTTCATCACACACTTTTTACTTACTTAAACAATTACTGTTGCCTCTGTCTGTCCTGACACTTTACCTCTTTTGAGCGGCACAGGGATGTCACTGGGTGACATGAGAGCCAAATACCATTAAGTCAGGTGGAGCTGACAGGCTTAATCAACATGATGTTAACTCTTAAAAATAGTTTGAATGCAACAGACATGAATTAAGAATTAAGATAAAACTACAGTTTTATACTGTGGTCAAGCTATCTGACGCAGAATTTTTAACACCCTTCTTACAAAGGCTTTTACAGTATCAAGCTGATCTGTACCTACCAGTACTGGAAATAAGATATTTTACTGTACAATTTTTGAGAAATTTCAAATAAAAAGTCCCATATTTGCACTTTGTAATGAAAAGGATATCAACATTGAGATGCAAAAAAAACTTTTTCATTAGGTGTATTATTTTGAAAACCGGATGTCGATGTCTTTAAAAATCAGCTTGATACCATAAAAGCCTTCGTTGGTGTTTTATTTTGAAAAACAGATGTCAATGTCCTTAAAAAACAGCTTGATATCGTGGCTTGAACGCAGTATTTTTATGCACAGAAACAAAATACTTGCCAAAATTGTAAATTAAACCAGGTCCACTGGGCTGGACGTGTTGGATTAACGTGACACGCGTAACAGGGACACACGGGTGTTCGCACAGTTGTCACTCCGTACTCACGCTCACATTTCATCGCGCGCGCGCGCGCACACACACACACACACACTCACCACGCTCTGTGGGAAGACCTCAACAGTATCTTCTGGGTCTGACTTGATACGCAGTGATGGGACGGCACCGGACTTCAGCTGCACCGAGCCAGTCGTGGCCGTGTATTCAAAGCAGTCATGGGCAAAATGTTCTCCGCAGACCGTGATGTCAGTCCACGAGGACTCCGTTAGTCGTTGTCCATTAACTTCGAGAACAAACTGAACCCACTCTAGCCTCTTCTCTGGATCCTCCGGTAACGCGAATCTCAGCGCACTGCGACGCCACGAATCACATCCGACGACGGAGCACATGCCGAGTATAAGCGCAGTTCGACCTTGTAGCAGTAATAGTCGGACAAATGTCGGGATTAAGGTCAGGAAGCAGAGTGAAACATAACAAAAACAAGCCAATAAGTCTGTTTTGCTGCTAGCTGGAGAGACTGGGCGGGGTTACGCTGCGGGGTTCGCTTGGTTTAATGTCAGGCGTAGCCCGGCTACAGGTTCAGTGTATGCAGCTCATATGACCCAGTGTTTTGTCATAACTCTTACAATTTGCTTACGTGGTTGCGCTTATAATTTGTTTGACACTCATTCACTCATTTTCTACCGCTTTATCCTCCACTGAGGGTTATATTGTTAGACAATGAAGAGAAATATGATCAGGGAAGGGTTATTTTTCTATTAAAAACTTTGACAACAAACTTTTAAAATAAATATGTAAAACAACATGTTCTAACAATCCATGCTATTTATCGAAATCTGCTACTTTGCACAGTCCCCTCTCTCATTTCCACGCCCATAAATTTCTGCAACTTCGTGGTGTAGCCTATTCTGACATCTGGATTTCATAGGGGTAACTTATTCTTCAACACCCAATAACACCCATCAAATAATGCTCCCACTAATAAATATAGTCATACCACTAGTCACTCACTATTATCACTGTAAGTTCAAGGGGAGCATATTTTTATTCTCGCATCAATAATCTATACGAATTTGGATCATTTGGCAGAAATCAGAGATAAAATCATTATACGTAATTTTCTATAAGAGTATAATCTAGTAATGTTTTCATAACCAAAGCCTTTTCAGGAGCCGGGTAAGCTCAGCCACCATGTTTTTACAATGGAAACAAATAAACATTTTTAGTTCTGACACTAACTAAGGCTACATAGGTTCTCCAACATACTTAGAAGGGAAGATTGTGGTGTGACAGAAAAAGTGATTTAAAAGCATCAAAAGTATACAGCACAAGGCAACATACACTTGCTATTAGTCCAGTTTAATTTACATGTACCCAGTGTGAACTGTTAACAAGACTCAAAATATCATTTAGGTATACTGACATTATCTCTTAACAGTGGGCAGCCCATAACCAAGTGGAAAGAGAACTTGGACTGTGACCAAAGGGTTGCCGGTTCACTCTAAACTGACCCGGCCACAGGGAGGCCACATCCAGACATCAAGTGTACACCTCATGTCTGTCCCAAGCCTGGATAAATGGGAGGGTTGCATCAGGAAGGGAATCCGGCGTAAAAAAAAATTAAAAAAAAAAAAAATCATATGTGCAGATCAACACATGAGGGAGGGCAGAAAGGCAGAATAAAACCCAATAAACCATTATCTCTTAAAAGTGACATATATTGAATTTTGGGAAAGAAAGTCCAGAAGTATATGTTAAGTTTACCACAGATTGTGTGATGAAAAGTTCTGTATTTTTCTTAAAAGCTCAATAAGTTTCCATCTCAATGTCTGTGTCCTTTTTGTTTTTTTGTTTTCCCCTGTGCTGCTTCCCTGAGTTTTTAACCACTATTCTTGTTGCCGGGCCTCTTTTTCTTTGAGACTTCTGGGTCAAAATCATTGTCAATATCTGAATTTTTTGGTTTTCCTTTTGATCTGCTTGTGTTCAATGTTATTCTCTCACTCCTCTCATCCTCTTTTGAATCAGAGGATATGTTGCCTTCGGTCAACTCATCTTCAATTTCCTCATCAGTGAGTTCTGTTCTGTTTAACTTCCGTACCTGTGATTTTCTAAACCTGGAATTTGAACCACAGCCTCCATTTTCCCCGGCAAGGCCCAAGTTGCCTGCAGAATTTCTCTTCGGCCTTCCCATGGGTCTTCCTGTGCTCTTCCTTTTCCTTTTTGGCTTTCTTATTCTCTCCTCCTCTGCTAGCTCTTCTCTGTCCTGCTCCTCCTCTGTGTCATGAAGCCCAGAGCCTGCACCTCTCTTGCTCACACTCTGTGAATCCATAGTGTTGCTTAGAGAGTTGTTGCATCTTTGCTCAGAGTTGGATGTGTGGTAACGCAGGACATGACTCTTTAAGCTCACGTTATGATTGAAGCTTTTGTCACAGTGCTGACATTTATAAGGCCTCTCTCCAGTGTGCAGACGCATATGAGATTTGAGGTGACTTGCCTGGTTGAAGCTGCGCTGGCACACAGAACACTTAAAAGGCTTCAATCCTGTGTGCACTATTAAGTGTCTCTTAAAATGATTGCTCATGTAAAACTTCATGCCACAGATGTGACATTTCAGACCCTGCTCGGGGTCTATGTGATTCTTCATGTGGACTTGGCGTTTCTTACTTGCAGCAAATGTCTCTGAACATTCAGAACACTTATAGGGCTTTTTTTCAGTCAGGTGGATCTGCTCATGAGTGATTTTGTCCACCTTTGTTTTAAATGTTGTGTGGCAGTATTTGCACTGATGCACATAGTTTTCATCGTGAATTCTGCTATGATGGATTACAGCAGCTTCACTAACACATCTCGTGCCACAAATGTTGCAGGGATAGGGCTTAAGTTTGTGCTCACATATGTGAGGCTGTTTGGTGTAGAACTTCCCACATTCTACACAGAGCTGACAATGCCGAGGGGGGGCTTTTTCCTCTAGTTCATCTTCGCTGTCCTCATCGGAATCTATTTGCAGAAGCTCATCTGAGGAAAAACCCTGTGTTGGCACCCATTCATCATCTGAATCCACATCACCCCGATCACTTGATTCCTCTGTATCATCCATGAAATCACTCTCCTCAGACATCACCTGTGGGTAAAATTACACATTTTTTTAAAGGCTGCACAGCAGGATCTATGTCCTACACATCACAGCCAAATAAAAAATTGGTCCATCACACTCTATGAGACAATGTCATGTATTTATTTTGTAACAATCATTATTAAATGATAAAGAGCAAAATAGGGTTTTGATAAATACATAAACAAAATACTGGACATTATACATTGTGTATAATTTACTTTTCAAAGCTTTGTTGGACACACAATTTTCATTTTCATGACATAAATTTTTACAGGTCACAATAATTATGTATCTATGGCTTAGTACATGTGACTGTTGATATCTTACCTCTGAAATTCCTAGATCCACAGCTGATGGGACAGTGGTGCTGACCTGGTTTTTCCAATGTTTTCCATACTCACACTTAAGGCACTGCTGATCAATGATGATGAATAGGTCAAATTTAACTTTTTCAATCTTGACTTTAGAACCACACAAAGGGCACTTCCTGCTAAACAGCTGGAGGAGCCGTTTTTCATTCACAACATACTTCCGCTTCATCTGAAGAAGTGCAACCCTGAAAGACAAAAGTTTAAAATGAGATTCTGGTTTAAAAGGGATAGTTCACCTCTTTAAAAGTGAGTTTGTATTAAGTACTTAATCAGAATCTCAAACGCAGCTGTGCACACTCCCTGTGCTGAGTAACACAGACAGGCACAAGCTCATTGGAAATGTGTCTGCAAGCAAATCTTAGCTACTTAATAAAAGTCTCACAAAATATCTACACCAGCTTACGTGTACAGTATCTAATCAATTTAGAAATAAAAACAACAAAGATTTTAACTTGCAAAACACTGGAGTTGCTCATCTACTGCTGCTTCATTTAGTAAGATTGTGTTACCTAAGTAAATCCAGGTGAAAGATACTGAAGTTACAAAATAATACATTTGAACTTAGTAAAGGAGGCAGCAGTAGATCAACAACTCCTCTGCACTGTGATGTGCAAATGATGATTTTCTCCATGGACTTCAGTGTAGTGGGGAAATACTATGCTGACTTTGTGTACAACCACACTTCAAAATAAATCTGAACTATAACTTTAAAATATGACCTGACGCAATAGCAGTGGGTGAGTACAACTCTTAATCTAACTTACTTTCTCTTGATCACGTCAATATTCTCAATCTTTTGCAGCATCTGTTCATAATCAAACGTAGAAACAACAGAAGTGTCACTCGGCACTGGGCTTACTGGGATATCTGAAACACATACACACATATCATTTAAGGCTATTAATCTATTTGCATGTAAATCCAATTCACATTCATATTTGACAAACAATTTTAAATAACAAACTTACCAACGGAAGATTCATCAGAGCTGTCAGATTCTGTGTCACCTGTATTGACTACAAACTCCTCAAGCTCCTAGGTAAAAAGAAGTACAAGCTCATGGCTGAACACAAGCAGAAAATCACAGTAGCGCCGTCCTAGGTTGATGTTATTATCCAAAAGTGTTGCAGAGAGACAAATGGCACCCAGATTTTGTATCATCTAAACCCAATTAGTTTTGTTTAGGTGGAGATCAGGATACCAGTATAAAAAATTGCCATTTCAAAGCAATGAAATTCTTGGTTTGTAATATGTCTTCGAGGCAAAAAAACATATATGTAAGAAAGATATACATTCATCAGCCACAACATTAAAACAGATAACTGCTTTTCTATGTTAGGATGCATTGATCAAAAACCACCGAGTGTTATTTCACCGAGTGTTATTTTACTGAGTGTTATTTCACTTAGTGTAAGGAAGCCATTGTGTTGTTAAAGATGAGGGTTGAGGAAAACATATACGAAAACTCACCACAGATTCGGGATTCACATGTTCAGCCTCGGGTGGATTTACATGTTCAGCCTCGGGTGGATTTGCATGTTCGGGCCATGGTTCCTCAACCTTTACATGTTCTGGTTCCGGCTGTTCTACCTTAATATGATCGGGCTCTGGTTTCTCTACCTTGACATTTCCTGGTCCAGGTTCTTCTAAAATTACATGATCTGGCACTGGTTCCTCTACCTTCACATCTCCTGGTCCAGGTTCTTCTAAAATTACATGATCTGGCACTGGTTCCTCAACCTTCACATCTCCTGGTCCAGGTTCTTCTAAAATTACATGATCTGGCTCTGGCTCCTCTACCTTCACATCTCCTGGTTCAGGTTCTTCGAACATTACATGATCTGGCTCTGGTTCCTCTACCTTCACATCTCCTGGTTCAGGTTCTTCTAACATTACATGAACTGGCTCTGGGTCTTCTGGTTCCGACTTGACACATAGTGATGGGACAGCACCGGGTTTCAGTTGCGCCAAACCAGAAGCATTCGTGTATTCAAAGCAGTCATGTGTAAAGTGTTCTCCACAGATAGTGATTTCCGTCCAGGACGATTCTTTCAGTCGTTGTCCATTGACTTCAAAAACGAACTGGACCCACTGTAACCTCTTTTCTGGATCCTCCGGTAAAATGTACCGCTGCGCGCTGCGACGCGACGAATCACACCTGACAACGGAACACATCCCTGATATGAACTTTATGTGTTGTCCAGTTTTTCAACTAGGTTACTGTTTAGAGTTTACATGTGGCGCAAAAACTCCACAATCACCATTTTCAGCCAGTAGGCGGGGCTTCGGGTTGAGGAAGTACGTAAGCGTTTTTCTTCTTCCTCTGTCTTTTCAGGCAGACAATACAAACTTTTAAGTGTACATCGCCACCTACCGTTCGTAAAAAAGCAGAGCAGGCTATTTTCGAGTTAGGAGGCCATGAGTGTGCATACTGCATAAGTATAATATTAGAGAAACCGTAAGCCACAGAGACACTTATACTAGTATTTATTTTCTCTAGCAGGTTTGACCAGCAAATAAGACTTTGTTTTGACATAATGTAACAAAGTAACAGACTAGCAAAAGGTAACACAAGCAGGAGTGAACTGCTTACAACTTTAAGTCATAAATTGCACACAAAACTTATAAAAGAATACCATTTACTTTCTACAAATTAAATTAACAGCTCAACACATCTAGCTTCTGAGTTGCCCCAGTCATGGTCATCTTGAAGAGATGGCTGTGGGCAAATGGACTATTTGGAAATAAATTTTGAGTTACTGTGTGGCTAAACACTCTCAAATACACAGGTCCATGTTGTGATGTGTGCAAATTAAGGCTCTCATTGTTGAGGTTTTGAAATAAACGTGTTGGATATTTTAGATTCCATCTAATCAATCAAACCAAGTAGCCCATGGCCAAGAGGCAATGAATTGGGCTTGTAATCCAAAGGTTGCTGGTTTAAGCGGTTTGAACAACCTCGAGAAGGAAAAAGCACCAGCAAGTTGCAGCCAAAGAGACACTGGCAGTTAACATTAGTCCTTAGACTAAGAAAGTCACATAATAATTATTAAATACATTAATCTGTTACAATTTTAGTGTAAATATTGTAAGTATCTCTGTTCTTTTCAAGAAACTTCACACCACTGGAGTTTTTCTCGGTCTTCCCCTCTGCTTCCCTGGGTGTTTACCACTTTTCTTTTTCTTGCTGTCATCTGGGTCAAACTCAGAGTCACTGTCAAAATGTTTTTTTCTTCCACTTGATTTTGTGGTATCGTTTTTTGCCTCGCTTTTCTTCACTTCCTCCGCTGCTAAATCAGAGCTGGTCCCATTTGTGTCAGTCATTGTCTGCAAAGCCTGTGGATTTTCGGTGTTCGTGCATGACCCTGGGTCTTCCAGTTGAATTTCCAGCACTAAGTCACTTGATGCATAACTCTTAGGCCTTCCGATGGGTCTACCAGTGTGTCTCTTATTCCTTCTCTCCTGTTTACTCACAAATGTATACTGTTTCTGCTCTGAGTCTTCCCCTATTTTATTCCCCACACCCTGAGCATTACTAGTGTCCCTTTTTTTTCTTTTTGCATTATTATTTTCATTGCCTGGTGTGTGGTAACGCTGAACATGGCTCTTCAAGCTTACGTTATGATTGAAGCATTTGTCACAATGCTGACATTTATAAGGCCTCTCTCCAGTGTGCAGACGCATGTGAGATTTGAGGTGACTCAACTGGTTGAAGCCGCGCTGGCACACCGAACACTTATGAGGCCTTAAACCTGTGTGCACATTTAAGTGTCTCTGAAGAGCAAGAGACCAGAGGAACTCCTTCCCACAGATATGACATTTTAACTGCTTGGGGCCTGTGTGATCCTCCATGTGGATTTGGCGTTCCTTATTGGTGGCAAATGTTTCTGAACAATCAGAACATTTGTAGGGCTGTCCTTCTGTTTGATGGATCTGCTCATGATTGACTTTGCCCACCTTTGTTTTGAATGTCATGTGGCAGTATTTGCACCGGTGCTCATAATTTACTTCATGGATTCTGCTATGGATGTTTACTGCATGCTCATTAGCACATCTCTTGCCACAAATGTTGCAGGAATAGGGCTTAAGTATGTGCTCACATGTGTGAGGCCAGCGTTTTCTGTAAAACTTCCCGCACACTGTGCAGAGCTCATTGGGCTGGGGAGGAAGCGAAAAATTATCACATGCTCCCTCTGCTTCCTCGTCTTCAGTTTCTTCATCGTCATCGGTTTCCTCGTCATCATCAGATTCCTCATCGTAATCAGTTTCCTGATCATGGACTTTTTGAAGCACTCTAGATGGAAGTTTGCCCTCCTTTGTTTCCCAATCTGTATCCATTTCAGTCTGATCGCCTGATTCCGCTGCTTCATTGACAGAGTCGGTCTCCTCATCAATACCAACATGAGACACAAGGGAACCCGAGTCTTCTGTTGGTCCTGCCTGTTAAACAACGGCATAAATGGGTTTCAGTGAAAACAGCACCACCAAAAAAAGTCTTTCAAATCTGATCTAAAATCTATTTCTCGAAGCTTGGATATGATTCAGTATATGTAACTGCTGATTACCTCTGAAATTACCTCTGCACCTTCTGTCAGGTGTTGGCCTTCAGCTGTTGGGTCACTGGCACTGACCTGGCTTTTTCTCTGGTTTCTGTGCACACACTGAAGACACAGCTTGTTAAAGAAGATTAACCCGCCCTGTGTCACTTTCTCCATTTTAAGTTTACAGCCACATGACTGACACTTTTTGCTAATCAGCTTAACGTGACTTTCACTCACAACATGATTTTCCATCGTCTTTGGCTCAGGTGCTGCTCTAAAAAAGATGTTTAAATTGTTTATTAAATCATAAGTCTGTGAAATATCAAAGAACCTACGACAGAAAACTTACATTTTCCGGTTCAAGTCAATATTTACATTATTTGGTACCATTTCAGACTGTGAAGTATCTGAAATATCTGTTGAACATAAGACACTAAGTGGGACTGGGCCTCCTGAAAAAAAAGACGTAAAGAACTTATGTGAAATCACTTTATTTTACTTAATTTCAATTAACACAACAATAAATTATTTTACCTCTTGCAGGTAACCTAGATTCATCATGAAAGGAGGGTGGATGATTACATGTCATAACTTCAGTATTTTCCACAGGCTCCTACACAAGGTAACAAATGTACAGACAAAGTTTGCAGTAGGCAAAACACAATACATTGAAAAGTGTTAATAACTTGGGTTTTTTAAAGTACAACATAATAAAGCCTTGAAGGCTGAGGCAATTACTCGATCATTAATCGATTACTAAATTAAATCGTCAACTATTTTGATAATCGATTAATCGATTTTTCAGCTTCTTACGTGTGATTTTTTTTCTGGTTTCTTTGCACCATATTACAAAGAAATCATTAAAACCGAATCATTTTGGTTTGTGGACAAAATAAGACATTTGAGAATATCGTCATTTCCAGGATTGAACAACATTTTCCAACATTTTCTGGACCAATTTATTACTCGAATATAATAAACATACTACCAATAACATTAATAATAGTAGACGTAGTAGTAGTAGCACTAGTAATGGCAGTAGAATAGGAAGAATCAAAACAAGATGGTTTTTAGTAAAAAAAATAATAATAATAATAAAATAAAAAATAAAATCATGTATTCATAAGTTGAGTCAACATGATAAAACTGTGTGTGGGGTCACTCACCACCTCTGGCTCTGACTGGACACACACAGATGGGACAGCATCGGGCGTTAGCTGCGCAGTCCCAGTCGGAGCTGCATAAATCAAACAGTCACGTTTAAAATGTTCACTGCAGATAGTGATTTCAGTCCATGACGATTCTTTAAAACGCTGCTTATTAACTGTGGCCAAGAACTGAACCCACTCCAGCCTCATCTCTGGATCCTCCGGTAACTTAAACCGCTGCGCGCTGCGACGCCACGATTCACATCCGACTACGGAGCACATCCCGGATAGAAGCTCGGTTCCGGCTGTTCAAGTCAGCAAAGCACGTTATTAGTGTTTATTAAAGCAGGAACAAGGGTGACCACTGCTATTTGTCAATCACGAAATAATAACAGGCAGCTACTTTAGCCACTCGTTGCTGCTACGGAAGTCGAGACGGCTCAGTCGGCGTGAAAGTGTGGATGGGTTCGCGCGGTTTGTTATCAGGCGTATACCGATTGGTGCGGCACCCGGTTGACTGTATTAATATAACTTTTTAAACACGTGAGTGTAAATACATTTACATGTTATTACAAATGTTTATGAAGTTTCCTGGATAGAGATGTGCATGTCTGGAAATGTCCAGCAGGTGTCACTTTTTAGCTGTGAAGTTTTGCCACATGACCTTTTACACAGCCAATTGCTGTGTAAGCATTTGGGAAATAAGAGGTGTGTGTGTGTGTGTGTGTGTGTGTGTGTGTGTGTGTGTGTGTGTGTGTGTGTGTGTGTGTGTGTGTGTGTGTGTGGTGCAGTCAACTGAAAATGTGAAAGTGTGTGTGTATACCTGCTATTCCTTATGTTGTGGGGACTTAAATCACAGTGACATTATGGGGATTGTCTTCATTATGGGGACAAAAATCAAATCCCCATAATGTAAATTACTACATTTTAAGATGAAGAGATGTTTTATAGTTAAGGCTGAGGTTAGGATTAGGTTAAGGTTAGGGTCATGGTGAGGGTTAGGGGACTAGTAATTATGGTTAAAGTTACAGTAAGTCTCTTCTGAAGTCATGGAAACCTCTCTGTGTGTGTGGGGCAGATAAAGGTCCAGTGTGTTACCTTTAAAAGGTTTTATTGAAAAAAGAAAGAAAGAAAACCCCTATAAGTATGTTTGTGTAATCACTCCAAAATAAAAATAAATTAGTTTTTATAGAGCTTTAGAAGAAGACTAAGCCAGGGCCTTGCTTTATGGAGGCTGCCATTTTGTGTTTCTCCAGCAGACTGAATGGACCTAAGTTTACTTTTTTTTGAAGCGGCAGCTATGCATACTAAGAAAGGCTCTACCCACATATCCAGTATAAACCAGCAAATAAGAAACAAACAGAAGAGAGAGAGTTGAATAACGGACAGAGAATTGTGCTAGACTGTTTACATCCTTTTTTCTAAGCAAAGGCTACTGACGTTCCCTGACATGCTTGGTGTTCAGACTCCTCCTCCATTTGTTGCGCTTTGCAGCCTCATCTTTACATGTCACTAATTCTTGGACACTGGACCTTTAACAGATCCAGTCCCCCAAGTTAAAGGGCACATGATTTTAAGAGGCAACTGTAACAACTGCAATGATGATACGGAGATAGACAAAATCATATTCATGTATAAAGGACAAAATTCTCAACTGTTTCAATACAGATAAGATGAATACACAGTGGGGAATACAATGTATCAAGAGGAACGATTATTAATCCCTTAGACTTAACGTTTAGATAGATGCTCAGTCAGTAGATTTCAACAGTCTCTTTAACACCAGCATACTTTAACAAATGGAAGCCTGAATGATGCAGATTTTTCACTTCAGCAGGGATGCGTTGCTGAAATATGGGTCTGCCGTCATGTCTGTGGTTTTAAATAAATGACCCCTGAACAAACAGGAATGCCATTCACAACTGCCTTTGCAGCAGTTTTGCATAGCAGGTGTCGACAAGTTACACTTCTGGTAACTCCCCAAAAAAACAAAGCTGCCAGACAAGTGAAACATATGACATGATTTTATAGATTTATGATCTCACTGGATGTTTTCTTTCACATGAAGTTATTCAATTTTTGCCCAGAGGCGGCCAATCAATTTATCATCACACTCCTCAAATTCTCCCATATTCTTGTGTTTCTTTAAATGTGTATAGATGATTTTGATATGTGCTCGGAAGCATTTATTGGATTACTTTCCCTACTGAGTGTTTGGCCCCATAAATAGAACACATACAACCATGTTAATTACCAACCAATGTGAAGCAAGGCCAATCTGCATTCCAAAAACCACCTCTTTATTTTACTACTTTGATATCATCACTCACCATCAGCATATTTGCTGAATGTGCTTATACTTCACTGAGTGTAACTCAATCAGGAATGGGTGTAATAAACCCAGCACAGCACACATAAATGTTTGCACAACAACAAACCCAATTCCTTTCATGGTTGATTGTGAGTCCAGAATGAAGTTCCCATATGAGCGAGCCAGATAAAAGAGAAAAAAACTGGAAAGACCAAAAAGTGTACAATTTTTTTTTTAAATTTTCTAGAGTGGAAAGGAATTTGACCCCAGACTCCTTTTTATTATCTCCCATTCTCCATCACTGAAATTCTGGGAAAAAGAGAGTCGCAGTCAGAACATGTCAGCTGCCTTTCACATTCACAGTGGAATGTTGGCAAGTCTTCACAATGTTGTTCATCATTGTGCCAGATAAGAGCTCACAATTCATAAATAAGATTGATAATGTTGCATACCACCAGATCCTGCTCTGTGTTTTCCCATACAAGCTTCTCTGTCAAAAGCATCCGCATAATCTCACCAGCTCATATCCTCTCTGACCAAGTCCAGGCTTGCTTAGGTGTTTTAACAAATTTACCCCTTCCATTTATCAAACCACTCGCTGACTTTTCTCGGTTGTGCAATAAAATCACGCATTCAACTCTTTCAAACCTGGCACAGAAAAGTGACATCTGGCAGATTGTGTTGTGTTTTTAATCCTCCAGATTGACTTTAAAACCAAGTAGCCTGCAGGACACTGACATATCAACAAATAATTACATCTTTTGACATCTTTTGCTAACCTCTTGCTCACAATTAAGTCTTGATGACAGGCAATTTGAAACAAAACAAACCAGAAAATCCTGCTCAAGGTTTGTGAGGTAAAATGTCGATTAAGTACAGGATATTTAATGGTGGTTTCAAGTTATCAGGTCTGCCATTTTAAAAGGTAAGCTAAGAGTAGTTTGTTATTGGTTTTTGGTTCGAAAGTACTTTTCGTGACCTGGTGACCCACATGTTATTATAATTATTGATAACTGAACGTATATGTAATTGATGAACCCAGAGTATTTAATTTATGACTTAAAGTCTTTCTAGGAAGCTGTGGTGTCAAATAAACTAAGACAACAAAAACAATTCACAGAACCCCAGCCCAAAACTAAGCACAGCCAACACAGTAACACAATGGATTTCCCACAGTTGTTGTACATACAATTTTTTAACATGAATAAATAAAACCAAACTACAAATATAACCAAACTACTGGCAACAAGCAGTCTCCCTGTATCTCAGTCATTAACTAGGTTTGCCCTTTATAAAACGTGTGAAAGTGAAAGTTTTTCTGATACACAAACACACACACAAAAACACACATTGCAAGTGGGTGGATGACTGATGAGCCATGTGACCATGTGAGTGGCAGTAATGACATCATGACATTCACTATTCTTATCAGTCATTTATATTGTCCCTCAGCATGAATAATAATTGTCATGCATTGACAGTGTGTGTGTGAGTGTGTGACCGATACCACATAACTCCTAAATCTCCTAAAATAGTGCTTAAACACCACTGGGCGTGGGTTAAATTGGAGGCAATAAAAACATTTAGGAATGCAGCACAGGCCAGTAAAGGTGGATGGCAGTACGAAGGAATTTTAGAGGGCATTAGCGACTAATCTGGGAGAAACCTGTCTTTGTCATGCATAGGTTTACGCGTCCTTATGAGAATGCGATCTATGTCAAGCATGCACTTCATGACAAGAGGAGAACAAGAGAGCAGGCCACCCGAGTAAGCTGAACCCAAAAGAATGCTTCTCTGGTATTCATTAATGAAGAGCACTCTCTGTGGAGTAACAAGAGGACAGGAATGAAGAGACTGTGTTACAAGATGAAACAAATGTGGGGAGGGAAGATTCACAGCATTTGGCAGTAAAAACCACAGCTTCCTCGCTTATATTTTAATATTAACAACACGAAACAGCAAGATTTTTTTTTTTTTTTCAAGAGAAAAATCCATTGAAAATGTAATCACAAGCGATAGAGCCTGGTATTTTAGAATATTTTATTGCTTTATGAAATGTTGCATGAATTCATGAAAAACCTTCATACTGTTTGAAGTTCACAGAAATGCCTGTTTGAAGTCAACACTTGGTTGGTTGGGAACAGCTTGACATGACCATGATTGTCTGCACATAACTTACATCAAACAACAAACATAAACTCTTTGGGGGGTCTTTCTTAAAGCACTATAATATCTAAAACAACAATACAGACATCTGTATAAAATATATAATAACAGTAAACAACATTAATAATAATAATAATTATAATAATAATTAACCTGTTTGTTAGTTTGAAACTAACAGCAAACACAAAACCAACATGATGTAGTTTTTCAACTTTCATCCTACAGTGGCGACCAAACCAGCAGAATCACCACATCAGGAAACACACTCACATATTGTAATCACACATGCAAACAGACTCTGAGAAGGAAAAAGTGAATTCAAAAAAAGATGATGAAATCAACACCATGACACTACACCCTCCCAACATTACAAACAACACCAGGTCTGTGTCAGTTTGGCAAAAACATACCAAATATATTATGTATCTCAACTGCTCACACCCCTCTAAAGCCTTTGTTGAACCAGCTACTCAGGCTGAATGAGTGTGGACAGCAAGAGCGTATTTAAAATCAGCAGTGTTTCATGAGTTATCAGCTTAAATTATTGAGCATAGGAAAGTCTGCAAAACAGATAACACCCATGTGATGGTAATGAGGTTTGTCAGATTAACATTTTCTGGAGAGGAGGAGGGGAATGCAGGTCACATAGACTTCTTCTACTCGACTCTTGTATTGAGTATTTATCTAGAAGAACGTGAGGCTTATCCCCCCACGACCCTCATGTGGAGGATAAAAGCAGTAAAAGATGAGTGAGTGAACATGAAGCTTAATATCTGGGGAATGTTGAAACCAGATAAGATAAATATGTAGCTTCTTAATTTACCAGACTGGGAAAAAAAGAGATAAAGATGGAATATACAAAGGGGAGCAGCAATTATATATCTATATATATATATATATCTATATTTATATAAATATTGTGGCATACACTTTCTGAGAACATGTTGCCTTATTACAATCCACAATACTGTCCAGGTACCTCAGAAGGTTCATCATTTCTCCCTTGGCCAGGCAAACTGCCTGCAGCTGCCTTAGCTTAGTGAGAGTAAGTGTGTCGGGGCACAGCTCTGTCTCTTAAAAGTGAAAACAGTCCTTTTTTCGTGCTTTGGCCTTTTTTCCACAACATTCTTGCATCCAACATTTTCTTCCATTCACTATGCAAAGACACTCATCACAGATTCTCAGAATTGCTTTTCACCCCTCATTTAAAATCCACTTCTCAGTCCATTTAAATGAAGATCTCCACTGCCTCTGACTCCAGCTCTTCCAGGCCTCTGAAAGGGTTTAATAGCAACTTCTTAGGAGCTGCCTTGTCTGGGGAGAAATAGAGAATAAATGGTCAGAGAGATGTTTCAAAACAGTGGAAAAAAATATTCCAGATACAGCTCAGCTATCAGCAAGCAAAGGTTAAAAGAAATTTTCCACAGTCAAACAGACTACTCTGGTGAATGTGCTCAGTCAACAGATCCACATTATTTTCTAACCATGCACATTCCACAAGGCCCGCATTATGAACCATGACCTGCACTCAGTGGTATCTGATTGGCTGGTAAAGCAGTGGCATGGTTAATCAATGTGGACATGCATGAAGTTGAGGTCCAAAGCTCCTCTTATGTAGACAAAACGTCTAATTTGTCTAATTGCAGTGTGTATGTGTTTGTGTGTATATGTAGGTTTACTGTTCCTCAGCGTTGCATGCGTCCAAATAATTTATCATTCTGGTTTTAGGGTGAAAGCTGTAATTGATTATTGGCCCATGTACACAAAAACACTGCATATTTGACAGAACACTCACCACTGTGGAGTTTAGTTGTGCCGGTGGCCTCTTTGGCGTGGGTTCCCTCTGTGTGCCGCTCTAATGTTCCAGGTTCGGACTGAGCAGAGAACAGACGGTTTGGCAAAGTCTGATCATCGGAAAGACTCTTACCTAAAAGACCACATCATAAACAAATGTCGGTGTCAGTTCGTTCATTACAAGGATATTCGCAGAAAATCCTCCATTTAATGCACAGCAGTGTAGCTATTTGAACAAGATCAAAAGTATTGACAGCTATTGACACTGTTCTCCTCACCTCTAGTCTTCGTGTTACTCTTGAAGGTGCAGATGGAGGGAGTGGAGGAAGCAGGTCGGAGAGGTGCTCCTGCTATGTTCAGGTGACTTGTTCGGGGACTTAGCTCATCCTTCCGCCCCTGGTCCTGGTGCAACCGCTGGTTGAGGATCTTGATCACTGCATCCTTTTCTAAGATCTGAGCGTAAAGGGCACGGATCCTGAAGCAAAACAGAAAAATAAACCATAAATCATAGAAGCTTATAGTGACAAAAACCTTAATTTTGTAATGACGTGTAAGGCTAAGGAGAGAGTTCATTCAGCAGTAGGCACCTGTTCTCCATCTCTTGATTCCTGTAGTCAGCAACTGGCAGGTCTTCGTTGAAACTGTTGTTAGAGGAGTGGCAGGGTGAGTGATTAATGATGGTGGTGTCTCTGCAAAAGGTAACAAAATGGAATTAAACTTCGAGTCCACTGAAGAAGTGAAAATACATTTACATGTATTTGTAACATCCTAGCAAAAATCAAGCCCCAAATTTACCTCTGTGCAGCAGCAGTGGCAGCCACCTCCATGGCAAACTGCCTCATGGTGCTTTCCTCCAAGTACTTCTGCTCCCAGCGCACCATGTCGGCCTCAAGTGCCAAGATTCGCTCCTCACGCTCATGCAGACGCTCTTGGAGGGAGCTCATGGTCACTCCTGGAGGCTGGGACTGCCTCTGAGGTGGAAAGTGAAGTGAAACAGACATTGGTTAATGAAACTCCTCTTTTACATTTCATGCCATATGACAAAACACCAATAGGGTTGAGAGTTTAGAGAGCGTACCTGTTGTGCCCTCAGACTCTTCAGCTCCTGCTCAAGTCGTGTCCTCAGCTTCATCTCCAGACTCTCCCTCTTCTCACAGGTGGACTGTAGCTGAGTTAAAGCGCTCTGAAGCCTCTCCACCTTCTCCACATATGCTCTCTTCCTCCTCAACTCCTCCTCAAGCTGACGGCCTCGTCCCCGAGCCAAGTCCAGGGCCTCCTCGAGTCGTTTGGCCCTGAGGCTCTGCTCCTCTGCCGTGGCTCGCAAACGCTGCACTTCTCGCTCTACACGCTCCCGCTCAAAGTTCTGTTCCTCATCTGATGCAACAAAATAAAGGCCAGGTTAATTGCAAGTTTGCTATATTTCTGCATTGAATTTAAGACCAGAGCTTAAAGATGCTGCGGTCCTCACAAAAGTAATAATGACAAAAACTTTACAAATTGTCCCTCCAGAGTCTAACTCCAGTAATAAGTCACAGAGTTGCTACATGGTGGCCAGTGTTCTTCATTTAGCAAAACACTTCAGGAATGCTGAGCAGAGGAAGGGGGAGAAAGCCGCCCTATCCCTTTGACCCACATAGCACAGAGCATTCCTCTCATCAAGGCCGTACAAACACCATCACTCTGCTTGTGTCCAGTTCCTTCAACAGGCAGCATAAATCAAACTAACAACAGGTGGGGGAAACCTCATTTCTACCACTTCCACTACTGCTCTGTGATTTAGAGCCAGTTCACTTCCCTTTGCAGAGGTGTGTGTGTGTTTGCGTGTGTGTGTGTGAGAGAGAGAGAGGGAGAGAGAGAGAGAGAGAGAGAGAGAGAGAGAGAGAGAGAGAGAGAGAAAATGGATCAAATTCCCTATTTTAAAGCCTTCGTACCAAATAAGCTGAGGTTATGCAAGTGGAATTCCTAAACAAAGGAAGCCTTAAGCTTCCAAAAGGGCACCCTACGATGTCACAGTCCAGTTCAATCATGCTTGTTGAGGATGGAAAAGAGGTGGAACGGAAATCTGGCCAGGTCAAGTGATATACTTACTTTGTTCAAGGAGTTTGGCCATGATTTGCTGATTATGGTCAGCTGCTTGAACTTCTTTTGCAACATGCATCCTAGCATTTTCCAAGTTTTCTGCAAAGCAACAAAACAATGAAAATCAAAATCAGTGCTTGTATTAATATTAGTATTATACTCTGTTGTTATAATGATATTATATGGAGCTATTGTGATGATTTTGTAGCTATACCTCTGAGGTCTCTGTTGAAATCCTGCAGCCTCCTGATCTCATCCACCAACCTCCTCCGCAGTGTCTGCTCTAGATTTTCTCTCTTACTGCTGCCCTGCATCAGTGTCTCATAGGCCTCTGAAATTCGCTGGATCTCCTGCTCCAGCTGAAATCAGAAGGAGGAAGGAGGAGGGAAGGGAGGGAGGAAAGGAAGGAGGAAAGGAAAAGGGTAGATAGAGAAAACATTTTTTTGGGTTAACCTACTTCACATGTCAGGGAGGAGCTGGAATGTTGATTCATTTTGTTACAGTACATAAATATACAGTGCACATGGGTACATCCATGACTTTGTATATACAGTATATTCAGTGTGTGTGTGTGTGTGTGTGTGTGGTATAATACTGAGAAGGAATTCAAGCCTGCACCACTCCCTGTGAGACTGATTTATATCTACATTCCTGAGGGCTGATAGGTTTAGTTCCAGGTGTGTGAGTGCACAACAGCATGCACAACACACATCAAGGTTAAAATGCACACAACGACAAACACACACACATGCACACAAGTCCGGGAAGGATGCCAGCAGAGGGAAGGTGTGCATGCCTGTGCCTGGGTTGTGGAAATGGCAAAGAGACACCCACCATTACAGCAGTCACACAGGCATGTTTACTCTGGGCTGCGGCCTGACGGAGAAAACTTTCCAACCCCAGCAATTATCATTCTTTTAGGCTGAGAGAAGGCAAGAGCCATGTGACATAACTCCAGCAGAGAGTGGAGTGGATTTTTTTTAAGATCTGGCGTCCAATGTCTCTACAAACCATTTCCACCATGTTGAACAAGAAAAACATTTCAAGGCCTGTTTGGCTGGACATAACTGGGGTAAAAGTGAAAATGTGAAACAGAATAGTGGGTGGAAGAACAAAAGAGAACTTTCTCTTTTTACACAACAGTTCAACACCTGCCACGGACCCTCGCCATACCCCCCCCATCAGCTGTGCACCATTCAAACCCCATGGACAACTGCAGGACAAGCTCTAGAAAATCTATGGCCTCCCTGGAACTAAAGTACACATGCACGCACTCTCTCTGGCCTCCACTAGGTCAGTGAGACAATGAAAGGAGTGTGTAAACACAGTGGCAGGCAGTGACCTCTTGTTTGTGCCTCTGTGGTACTAAGGTAGCAGCTGCTGAGCTCATCTGGTCAGTACAGATGAGGGAGTGTGCCTGGAGTTGGATGTCAGCGAGACAGCTGTCCACTGGGGTTGTGTTTCAGAGACAGGTGGCTGTGATGGAGGATGTGTCGGGCTATTCAGCAATTAAACGACTTTCCATCTCAATTCAGTTTTTGACATTTTTAAGCTGCAGTGAGCTGCTGTCGCTACATTTGACCACGACCGCCTGTGACATTTGAACGTTTTTGTTTTTTTTTTAGTGTTCTTGCTGATAGATTATGTCAGGTGTGTTGAAATATGTTTTTACCTTCTCAATACGCCCACTTTTCTCCTTGTGTGCCTCCACCTCTTGCCTCAGCCTCTCATTCTCCATCAGCAGCAGTTCCACCTGGTTAGGCTCCTCCAAACCAGCAAGTGGCAGGCTGGATAAAGTGTTGTAGCAGGAGACATCAGCTGGCTGACCTGATTGTACATACCTATATAACAGAAACATTATCAAGTTAAAACAGGCCCGTACATACAATATGTGAATTACCTGAACTCACTAAGGGAAAACATTTTTGCGGCAGTGAGCTGGAGCAAAGCTTCCGAAATATCTCTCTATTTCTGTCTATTACCAGGCAGACATGTAGACTCCAGTGACTGTAAAGAATGTTGACGTCTATATGAGGAACATACTTTTATAAAAGAATCCAAGGTAACACAAGCGTGTGAAACTATCCAGCAATAGTATGCCAAGCATTACAGACACCTACAGGGCTGGGCTCGTTCTCCTTTTAAGTATTCGAAGAAGGAAATTGCTACACAACCAACGGTGTGACTCACAACGATAAGTATGTGCTAAAGCATCTGAAACACAATGACGAGCTGTGGGAGATAATTATGATGCAGTTTCTTGTACAAAAACATAACAGCATATTGTATGATGTAATGTGAAGTAGATATGGCCTCCTTGTACCTGTGCTGCTGTGCCTGCACTGGTTCCTGGACCTGGTGAGGGATAAATCCTTGACCCTGAGCAGGGACTGAGTACTCTGGAGGGGGGCTATGTTTGCCCACACTCAGCCCTGTGCTCTGGTGGGTTTGTGGGCTGTAGTAAGGCAGCTCGGGGTAACTGTGCGAGTTGCTGTTGATTGCCTCTGCTTTAAAGGTTGCATCATTCCTCTCCAGAGATATCTGCAAACGATGCTCACTGAGCGACCGCACATGGCTGCACTTGGGCTCCACCATATCTGCCTCCTCGTGGAAGGCCCCCTCATGAAGAAGCTTCCCTTCATGAAGCTGCCTGATTGGGCCTGTGGGGGCCCAGTGAGAGGCAAGATACTGAGACTGTGCTTTGGCCTGCTCATAGGTTGGCAGCTCCTCTCCATGCAGCTGGTAGAGCTGATAACCACTTTCTGAGTGGTGGTAATCTCCCTGGTGCTCTTGGCCCTGAGGCTCCTGCCTTGCAGAGAGCTGAGGGAACAGAGGGTCCTCTTGGGTGAGACTCTCCAGAGAGGATCTTGGGCTTCTGCCCATGTCTCCACCACTGCTGGGTCCACTGTTGCTTCCACTGCCTCCACGCAGGGCCTGCTGCTGGATGGCTAACAAGGTACGGGTGTCCATTGGGTTTCCGTAGCGTAGCTGCTCCTGGATGAGTCGGTGCAGGACCGTGCCAGACGGCTCTTCAGTGGATGCCATGTCGCTTTGTGTGCTTTATTACTCTCTCTTTAAATCTGCTGAGCACTGTCTCTAAGCGGAAGGGTTAAAAAGTAATCAGCTATGAACCTGAAACACAACAGGATGGGAAAATAAAGTGGCATCAGTCTTGAGGCAAATATGACAGTGTAATATACAGTACAGTGCAAATGTATCAGGGCACCACCAGCTTTGTTGTTTTTGTGTCTGTCAAATTCTCTGATTATTGGCATTTGAATGGGAATGATGTGACTGAAAGTTGAAACTGTCGATAAGTTTAATTCATACAACGTTTATGCAATGCTCAAGCATGTCTTGAATACAGAGAGCTATTAATCCAGTGCAAGGGTAGTTCTCACTAAATACTTGTGACTTTAACCTGTAGAAACTGTTTTTATTTCTGAAAATGCTTTTATAATTTCTGCATAGATGTTTCCCATATTTTCTGCATGTTTTCCAATAAGGTCACAACAAACCTAATGGTGGCTTTTGCACAGTAGAGTTAAATACATGAATATGTTCATGAACAAATGAGGCTCATAATAAAGTCCCAGACATAGGGAAGAAGCATGTAGGCCTTCACATTGGACTAATATCATACTAATATCACACTTTTCCATATAATTATATGCAGATTAAATTTAGATTAGAAGTCTTTATTATCTCAAGGCACAAATAAGTTTCATTATCCAAAGCTTTGCAACAGTAGTTCATACACCAATAAAATAAATATAGTAAACAGACACATAAAATGCATACATAGATGCATCAGAGTCAACAATAGTCAAATATGGAAAACTCAAGGTTCATCATCACATCGCATATATAAACTTCAAATCACATCACAGTGAAGCACTGTTTTTACAGAGTCTGCTGTAAAAACAGCGACAACACAGAGATGTGGAGACATCTGCCACAGCAGGCACATAATGCATGCGCCAAAAAATTCCAGTCTCACGGGGGAGCAAACGCGCACAAAAACCGCACCGTAAAATAACTTCATCTTTATTCTACTCTACACAGGATTTAATCCCAACAAACTATATGTTGTCTAACGTTTAAAGCAGAAGTGTACTGGGGCTGATTTACTTGTTTTAAGTGCTTTGTAAAAGGGGGGGGGGGGAAAGGGAAAAGGAAACTCTTACCAGCTCACGCTCTCATCATAACAAAACTTTCCTCTCGACCTCGACGTGGGAAAAAAAAACAATGAATTCACAGTAAAATCCACTTTTGGCCCTTCTCAAACGAGTCTCATCGTCCTCATCCACGGACGACACGCCGCGCTCCTTCCACGTCTGTTACTGTGAAATGATTGTGGAGAGAACAGGAGCGATAATAAGTAACCGAGGAGGGACTGAGGTCGGAATGCCAGGAATGTAAAACGCGAGGTCCCTCGGGGATCAAAAGCGTAAAACCACACGGGAGGGAGAGAAAGAGAGGGAGAGAGGGAGAGAGGGAGGACTGCCATGCGCCCTATCATTACCATAAGGAGGTAAAGAGCAGTATAGAGAGAAGAGCGTGTGTTTTGGAAAATGCGTAAAGTTTTCGAATTCTCCCCCTAGATTTTCAGCAGCATCCTGAGTTGCAGTTTTTTTCCCCGTGTGAAATCAACGATAGTATATTACTCGACTTATCACATAATGACGCATTTATCTTTAAAAATGCAAGTTGTATTCTAACGTATCATCTTTAGTATTGGACCTGGTTCTTTGTTAAGTCCTTGCATAAAAATGAGATACATGAACGTTGTGTGGAAAACTATACGTTCAGTGCACCCTCATGGGGAATAGTAGGTCTTGCATGCATAGTAAATGTCATCAAAAATGTATTTAAAATCAATCAGTCAGCTTTGATATAGATCTATTTATCTAATTATCTATTATTAGTTTTGCAAGGCAATATTCGCATATGTAGCTACATGATTATCTGCCTTTTGTTGTTGCTGATTGTAAAGACAAGAATTTGACATTGCGTATAATAGTACTCAATGTGACAAAAAGCAGTAAAAAAAATGTTGATAACAAACTAAAAAGTGATGGTAAAAGTAATGTACAGTACCAAACTAAACAATAAAATGTAAATGTTTTACATTTTTCTAACTCCTACAAAGATTCTATGGACCTCCTGTGTTCATGTGATATAGCTATAAAGTCATCTGACATGCTCTATGTTCTCATTAGAGTCTGAGGAAGAAGAGCTCTGCTCTTAGCTTTTACAAATCCAATCCCCTGGCATTCACCTCAGGTCAGAATAGGTAAATGCAACTTGTCTAAATTGTACATGCCTTAGTTCTCTATGTTTGTGTGTGTGTGTGTGTTCATCTCTGTGGTGCGCGTGGCAGCTGTCCACTGGAATCTGAGGTCTGTGCTTGCCCCATTACTACAAACACAGTGGCTCTTTGTACCCATCATCACACTACATGGTGCAGAACAGTGCTTGGAGAATGCCACACATGGGCATGCCCTCCTACTGATATACTAGTCCAAATCTCAAACATGCAGGGCATGTCCTCCTTCTGAGACGGGGTTAGACTGTACGGATGAAGACTAATCCTTTTTTTTTTTTTTTAAATAAACCCTAATTTCAGTCACATTTTGTGTCATCTAATTGGTTACTCAATTGAATTTCTTTCTGCACACTCTACAGAAAATGGCCCACAACTCAACAAAACATCCAGCTTTGTTTTCTTGAAATATAAACTCTCTACCTTGGAGGAGAAATGAAATCTCACCCAGACGCGCTCAGACTGAGCTGCTTAGACCAAACCACTGCTATATTGAGAACCTCAGACAGGGACTTTTTTTCTGTGAGCCTTTAAATAGCACGTACATCATAACGCTAAGGCTAATCATATCTATTGGTGTATGGAAAGAAAGAAAGAAAGAAAGAAAGAAAGAAAGAAAGAAAGAAAGAAAGAAAGAAAGAAAGAAAGTTTCAAATATGATCTTGCTTTAATCTAGTTTCCTCCAAAACAGTAGAATAAACATCAGACTGCAACAGAGTCAATAAACAAATGTAATCAGAACATGATTGGTCACATGAATTGAGCGTTTTACAGTATGTGGCCTCTAGCTTCAGCTGATTATCTCATTACACCTAAAAATCTATAGGCCTGATGAGATGATATTGATGGTATGTCACAGTCATCTCGCTGGCTTAATTAAACGCACATGCACACGCTCAAGCGCACGCACACATCCTCGTCACGTTTCACATGCTGTGTATTCGCAAGCTGTCTCTTTTTAAAATGCATGCAGACACTGCGTCTCTGTGGGCGGCACTCACACGGAGGCGACTGGTCAGCTAAGTGGAACATGTTTGCATTTCCCCCCCCCTCACGTTCACACTGTGAAGCAGCACAGCCCCCACCTTTTTGAAAGTATGGTCATGTCATTTAACACCACCTCACAACTTCCTCTACTCCCACTCTGTTTGTGTGTCAGCGTGTGTGTGTGTGTGTCTGTTAATGGACAACGCCTCAAGCCATTTTGTCCTCTATTGTATCACACTTCCTGTGAACTTCCAGAGGAATGCAAAGCTGACCCTTTGATAATTATGGATGCTTTCAAAGAGCCATTACAGGAGATGAATATCTGAAAATGGCGTGCCACAAAAATTCCTCAGACTCTGTCTGTAGGTGCTGAAACCCCACAGCAGAAAAAATTTTTTACGAAGAGTGGCAGTGAGGAATATTTGAGGACAACCTTGCTATACACAGTAATTCATATTGCTGTTGAGGTTTCGCTAGAAACATGAGCTCAAATGAGGCAACAGTCAGAGTACGCAAACTACCAGTTACACAAATGGAAACAGTCTGACTCTAAATTTACTCATCTGAGCAGAATGTTAACACTGATGTAAAAATGTGAAGGCAGACAACACACGTGGGGGGAGGCAAACCACCATGTCTGTGAATTAAAAAAAGCTCTGAACAATCAATTTTATACACCTTTAAATGATTTTAAGATTATGACACACAAACGTTTAAAAAAAAGTCCCTTTATTCTCAAAATAAATATTCTGTTATTTAATGATATTCCAGTATAATTCCGCATACACAATTTTTAGTTGACAAATCAGCATTAAAAGAAACTTAAATGTATCTCTATGTCCCAAGAAGTTAAAGAACAAAAATATTTAAAAAAAACTATTCACAGGGTGACTGCAAGTTCATGGCCTGTGGTAGAAAGTGTTGAATGACACAGTTCTCATTGCATTACATGCTTTTTTAACAAAAGGAGCGACTGAAGTTCATAACTTTAGTTGAAAGCCTGTTTCAGGTTACAGAATACTGCAAGACACCATCAGCCTTAGGGCAGTCAACCATTACTTTGGTCTTAATGACTTATGACACATGAAGGTCTTCTTTTTTCATCTTCTTTGGGGTTTTATGGCAGTTTGCATCCGTAATCTTGAATTACTGTCTTACACAAAGTGGTCTACAATGGACATGGTGGCAGGAGAAGGGGTCCGATTCTAAAAGCACGGTGAAGAAGAGAGTTCAAACATAAGAGACACTGGGAAATGACCAAAGACGAGCAATGTCAGTGCACAGGAATAATTATTTTTGATTTTGTGTAACATTAGTGGTTGTGGCTTATAAATCACACCATAGGACTTTTTTCATATTTCATAGTTTAGAAGTGATTATATGAAGAGAACTGTAATGTCTTGTTAAACTGCAGACAAAACAAGATATTTGATGTCTGTTTTCATTTCCTTGTGCACATTTATATCACTAGATAGTAGATAACAGTGACTGCATCCATCCTGACTCTGAGATAAAGGGATTTGATGCAATAGGAAGCATGTTGGACCGTGTGGGAAAAGAATGAGACAGAATGGGAGACAGGGTCATGTGATATGGCAGGATTGGTGAGGAATGTAACTGATAGCGTTGGAAGGAGTGAGATGGATTCTTCTCCTTGGCTCTCATGACCAGGAATGGCTTCCTCATTCACACAATACACAATAGATGAAGACAAGGTGCGTTCCTCTTAAGTGGTATCCTGTTCTCAGGGAAACACTGATGTCAAGCTTCCCATGTATTCACATTTAACAACAATTTAACTTGTGATGCCAGGGTTGGTTTCAAGATATACTGTATAGACAAAGGTATTTGGCCACACCTGTTGAGTACTGAATTCAGGTGTTTCAATCAGGCTTTGAGCATGGCCACTTATCTCCAATGAAAGGCAATCTTAACACTTTTTGGACAATATTATGCTTCCAACTTTGTGGCAGCAGTTTGATTGAGGCCCTCTATTCCAGCATAATAGAGCCTCTGTGCACAAAGCTATAGGACTATAAAGACATGATTTGAGGAGTTTGGTGTGGAAGAACTTGAGTGGCCCACATAGAGACCTGAACTCAACCCCACTAAGTGCCTTTGGGATGAACTGGAGTAGAGATTGTGATATAGAAGAAGATAAACAGAAGAAGTGTGGAAGCTGCAAAAGGGGGACCATCTCCATATTAAAGTACAGTATATTTATTTGATTATGTCATTACAGGCCCTGTTGGTTTAATGGACAAGCATCCAAAAACCTTTGTCCAATAAAGTGTACATTTTTTGTTGAGGCAAGCATGGTCTAAATTAATTCCTCTTTGACACCTGTTAACAGTAAAAGCATAAAACATAAAAAGGTTATCTGCTATTTGTTTGAAGTGATGAGTTGAAACATCCCATTCGCGTGTATCAACAAGTCGAGCTGAACTCGAGGGAATTTCCAAATGTTCATAGCAAACAGACATGAGTCACAAGAGGTGAATATATTGAGTGTGCAATGATATGAGAAGTGATGTGGAATGCAGCTGTATCTGGGACACTGGTTTTTGTTTGTCTTCAGAAAGTGATTGATGGGAGATGAAAGTATTCCCATTCTGAAAATCACCACGGTCATGTCTATACAGTTCTCTTTGCTTTAAGAATGGAGAGAGTAGAGAACTACACTGCTAGCATTCACATTAAGTTACTGTATTTCCAGTTTGGATGCTGACAATATCTTCATACCTACCTTACAAATTGATATCCATATTTATATATATACAGTAACTCTCATCAATAAACCCAATATTTTTTAAATTTTAATTCAGACTATTAATTTAAGTTGACCCAGTGATATAACAATTTACCATCAGGTAACAAAATGATCATGATCTAAATTTCTGTGTTTAACTGCTTCATTTAACCCCAGCTGTAATGTGAAGGTGTATTTTCAAAGTGATCACATGCATCCAAACCCTGCTCATTTGTAGAACTGGAAAATCCACATTCTTCTCCTTAGCCATGATATCTGAGAAGTCCCCTTGTCTATTGTCCTTGGCTGTGTTGGTGTTGCCAGTGTTTAAAAGTGAAAAGATGTTATGTTATCCCTGTCACTAAAAGCTGTGCTAGTATTATGTTATTATTGACCTCCTGTTGGTTGCTTGTGGACCAGCTTTACATTGAACAATACAACATACTGTAGACTGTAAGTTTGTCAATAGCAATTGAAAGTGACATGCACAACAAAGAGGGATTTAAGGAAGTGAACTGGAGCATGACAGATACAGCCCAGTAAGTGAAAATGTGGATATGGGTTGTGCTTTTTACAAAATGTCCTGTGACACATTTTCACTTAGATGGGCAATGATCAAAATAAAGACTGTAGATTAGTAATCTATCAATAGAACATATATAAAAATACTGCAAACAATTTATCAGGACAATTTTTGTAAATGTTGTTCTCATTTAGAGGAAACTACAGTAGATACGAGTTTACACAAGTGTGGCTGACAGCTGGTATCTTCCTGCTGGTGCCTGGTTGTAGGTGAAGTCTATAAACTTCCAATTGCAAAACTTAAACCAGTGTCAGCATGACACTGGTTTAAGCGTCAAATTTTGAGGATACAAATTGGAAGTTCATATTCTTATGGGCAATGTCACTACCAATTGGCACTTGGATCTATCCAATTGTTAGCGCAAGTATTAAGCAATAGCATTAGATTAACAGGAATTCTGTGGTGCAATAAAGCAATTACAACGTTAACGCATGAGATTAATATGTTGATGTCCCTATGGCAACCTTGCTGTTTTCTTTTGTCTCACAACACTGAATACTTGGCCTGTGCTCTCAGACATATTACTCATACATTGCTGAGGGCAAATAGCTGAGTGTCACTGTTCCTCTTCCATTTTTTCCCCAACCTGTGTTTTTTCACTTCTCATAAGGTTTGCTTCATACTATACGTGTCATTTCTCTTAAGTTGACTGACACGTCATCTGTTAAGGCAGAAAGCAAGTCATAAAGTTGCCACAATCTGCTAAAAAGATGGATGCTCAGGATGGTGACAAATATTTTACTATAGTAGATCTTACAACTAATACACTACAATTACACTACTTGGAGTAGAAAAACTGTTTTGTATCACAGGCCATCAGGGAGAAACTGAAACAAACTGAACACCTTCACTCGGAGGTTTAGCTCATGAGGCTCTTTATAGATACCAATCCAAGCAGCCCTTAAGAGGTGTGAAAACATTTTGCAATGTTCTGCCCCGGAGACAACATGCCTTCCCAAGATGAATGACACATCAACAAGCCATGTCACCCTGTCCTTTAACAGTCTTCCACCCCAGCAGCCCACTGGCATCCTGGGAGGTCACCAGAATGCCAGTCATTTGGGCCCCAGCATGTGTGCCCCCTAGCAAATAGCTGCACTTGTCTGCTGCTGAGGCTGCACATAGCATGTGATCTGATGGCTGGCTTTGGCCAACGGCACCATGGAAAGAGAGAGAAAGAGAGAGAGGAGGTGCTGTGTCTGTGTACAAGCTCAACAACTTTGAAAATATACCAGGGGCTTTCCATGCTTCAGAAGCAATGAGGGGGGTGTGGGCTGTGCTGGTGAGCAGAGTGTGTGGAGGTTCAGTGAGGGGACCGAATGAATAAGCAGGTAAAATAGGTGACGGATGTGATAAGGTAGAGAGAATCAGGGTGTAATGAGAGGAAGGAAACTTGTAAGTACATTTGAACGCCCCAGAATTTAATCAGAAAAACTCAGTCACAAAATTGATTGATTGAAAATCACAACATATAAACCTGTGTCTGAGTTAAGGTCCAAACTTGGTCAATATTTAATGAAGGACAGCTTTAAATTAAACATCTTTTTACAGATGTATTATGACACATTCTTATACAGACAAATGTACAAGAAAATAGTCTGCTGCGACACCAGCCCTTTTTCATCTCTTTTCTTTCGTGCAGATTCAGCTAAATCCTTCTACTTGTTCATAGTCAATAGTGTCATCTTGCTTTATATTCTTTAACTATGGCCAGAGCAGCTCTACACACACAGGACAAATAGGTTTACCCTTAATGATAGTGAATAGACAGTCTGCTTCCCACCCGTCTGGCATCAAAACCCTCCTTTTTTTGTACATTTCTTTAATTGCTGACTTAAATTATACAAGTGACTCGTTGAGCCTCGATGTCAACAGAGGGGCAGGAGACAGCTGGTGTATTCAGGCCTTGGCTGTATCAGTTAATCTGTATGTTACAGAGGATATAACAGCATATACGATGCAGAGGTGCAAAAACATCAACGTCAATATGTGATGAATGGTAAACATAATAACACACAGTTAATCCAGCAATGGTTACACAAATACTGTTTTAATCTTTGTGGAGGAGATTATTTTTCCTGCAGTGGGAATGTTAAGTGTCTTGCATTATATGTCAAACTATTGTTATACTGTTAGTATTTACATTAATTTTGTTGGTACAGCATTCGTGTCCCTCCATACTTATAAATACTTTGGGTTTTTTTGCACATCTAAAACTGTCAAACTTATTTTGCTTCTTTGCCTGTGATATGTCCATTGTCCAAATCAAACAATTTCTGAAAATATCAGAAGAAAAAAATCCATTATCTTACAGATGACTTACTACCAGTAACTGCTGATGATTCAGCTGTAAAATATGCTAATGGTTGCAACTCAAGGCCTGCACTGACATACAAAGACGGTATTGTGTTGAATAGAAGAAGGTCATTGTCGTATTTTACACAGACTGTCTATTTTTAAGGCGGGGAGAGGACAAGACTATTTATTCTATTTTGGGATAAATTGAAATGGACAATTATTCAAACTAAGGGGAACTATTTCAGTCCCTTTATTTGAATCCTGTCAAAAAGTTGATGAAAAGTCACTTTGTCCATTTATCCTGATAAATAGAGCTGTTAGTGGATCAGCTGTGTCTGCATTGTACAGTTCATATTCATGGAAAATGTGCAGACTCATTGTTGATGGGACAATATCATTACATATCTCTTTATATCACTTTGTCCACAGTGACTGCTACTGATCTGCGTAATTACTTGACCAAACGTAAACCTCAAATTCTAAATTACATCTGAACAAGATGACCCAGTCTCTGTTCTGATGTGGTGAAAATGTCAAGATACATTTCATTCCTCCAGAGTTTAAAAAAAGAAAAAACACAAAAAATATATATCTCATCCAAGAGACTTCTTTCTTCAGAACAGTTACTACTGGCTCAATGTGTTTTGGATAACATTGACCTAGATGAGTGAGAATCTACACAGACAAAGAGAGTCCTGCAAGTTAAATCAAAATCAAAACGTAGTAGCTGTAGCAACTAATTATATTTTATAAATTAAACTGATTTTGAAAAGATTTTGAAGTTCGGCCTCAGAGTTATCATATCCACAGGAGCTTTTGAAACAAATTTCAGGCAGTGTGACTAATAAAACCTGATATTAACTGTGTTATAAATGTACCACACGACACAATTTCACAAAGGGACTTTTGAACATCTGTGTGCACAGTCCATTTCATGCCCGCTGCAGATATGTGAAATCAGATATACAGTCACCAAAATTATACAATGAAGTTCCTATTGCTGTCAAATTGCACAAGGCCACTTGAAGCATGAGAATAAACTGTAAATGTAGTGTACACAGCCATTAAAAAGCAAAGGTTGCTAGTCACATGATGATTGTACACGCACTAGCCACCTCTTTTTAGGAAAACCTGTTCAGCTGCTTGTTAACCCAAATATTTAATCAGCCAATCACACGCCAGCCACTCAGTGACGTGGTCAAGACAACCTGCTGAACTTCAAAACAAGCATCATCAGAATAAAGGTAGTTTAAATGACTTTTAATGTGGCAGCTAGAAACTACTGATCTACTGTTTTTTCACACCCAAGCATCTCTTAGGTTAACAGAAAATGTTGAAAAACAGAACATATCCAGTTGGTGCTGTTCTCTGGCCAAAAATGCAATGTTTGGCAATGATAACTTGCAACACCAACAACTCAATAACACACCTCTGAGCACACAGCACAACATGCCTTGAAGCAAAATGGGCTAAGGCAATAGAATAACACACTGCTAGTTGGTTCTGCCACGGGTGACCAGCAAGTGTTTGTCCTACTACTACTCTCTTTTAAGCTCTGATTTGTTCTCCATCTGTTTATGAGAGCTACCATGAGCTAATGCAAGCCTTGCTGAACTGGATTGTGCGTTGCTTTTGCTCGCATTGCATGCAAAATGTTCATTTTTCCAAGTGGCAGCATGAGCATCAGCCAATCAAATCACATCCCGCAAATATTCCAACACAAGTGCTGGCCAATCAAATCATGTTTGAGTTTAGTTCAAACACTACACAGTCCCAAACAGAGCTTTCAGTCAAGGTCATTCTACCCACTGCCAATGTTTATTGTCGGACAAAGTACACCAAACAACAGTGGACACAGCAGACGTCACATCACCATCATTTTAGCAACATCAGCAACTATTACTATGTAGTTAGCCACTGCAGACACTACTCTGCCAACCTGTGATTTGCCACCTCCAGCACCATATGTCAGGCCTGACATATGTCAGACCATCAAGCAGACGGTTCTACATATTGGTGCTCTCCCAACAGCAGCAACGTTCATAAATAAATAAAATTATAAGATAAAATCAGATATCAGGATAAAAAATGTGACTACCTGCACAGCTCAAAGTGCCATTCAGTATAACAGCTACTGTCTGAAATCCCTGGCGGGATCTGTGTCACATCTGTGCTGTTCACAGTGTGCAGTGGACAACATCTGATTGTTGTCCACCCATATAATTCCTGCATGGGACGGGGCAGTGATCACAGGAGACCCCATTAGCACCGCTGTCTCAAAACAAGAATGCAAACGTCCAAGAAGCTCTTCCAAGAATCCCCAGTTGAGGACTTTTCATGAATGTCCTAATGAGACTTCACCGCTGTGTTTACAGTTTCAGACGATTGGCAACCCTGCAATCTTCCCTGTCAGCGTATCATTATCTCACTTCTTCAGGGGACAAACAGTGGCGCAATGAGATTTAGACTTTTTTTTAACTCCCTGACCAGTAGTTTAGATATTTGTCTTCAAACCATAGAACTCTAAATGGCAAGTGTGTGTGAGATAAAGACAAAAGGAAGTCACAGACAGTGACTTCATGTGTTTTGATAAAGTACTGTAAAACACTTCAAATTATGGTGATGTCCAGACTAATTGCTAGATGCCGGGGAGCCACTGTCTTGTTAGATTAAGCTCAATGTTTTTTCATTTACTAACAGTGTTGGGTTCAAGCTGCGGGAGATAGTCCGAAACAATGTGACCAGTGTTTTTAACTGAAGCCTGGTATGCCGTTACAAAAGTGTCAGGAAAAAAGAGTAGAGCAGAGGTTTCTTGGTAGAAACATGTGTGTGTATGTGTACATATTTGTATATCTTTATTTGAAAATGTACAAACCTATCTTTGTGGGGACATTTTGACCTTGTGAGGACATTTTGTCTGGTCGCTATGACGGTAAAGGGCATTTTCAGGGTTAAAAACTGGTTTAAGGGTTAGGGTGAGGGCTAAGGGGCTAGGGAATGCATTATGTCTACTATGTGTCCTCTCTAAGGTATTAAAGGTATAAAAAAAAAAACAGGTTTGTGTGTTTGTTTGCTCCAGAAAACAGTATGTTCTGATCTACTTTACTTAGATCAGAAACGCAAATATGAGTTCAGACTTTAGTGACCTCCTCATACTTCTCTTATGTAACAAAGGAATGTTGGAAGTGGACAATCTCACTAAATCAACACACATAAGCAACCAATAGAGGTTGCTGTCAGAGCTGTTGTGATCTCAGATCCCTCAAACTGTTTTGGTCAAATACATGTTCAAAGAATGCCTCCAAAGTCCATTTTCTTCTCCTACAGTAATTTGGTTATGTGTTTATTAATTGACACAATTTTGACATAGTAATCATCATATAAAAATGTAAAAGTAATATTAGCAAAAAAATTCTTACTATTTTTTATTTTTCACTGTATCTTATTTACATTTACACATTGTATGTATTAATCTATGCATATATATGATGTCAGTCTCCAAAAACTCCTGAAGCCTTGTGAAAAATGGGGTAGTGCAATGTTTCCCATCTGATAGCAAAGACAAGTGGTGATTTTATACTAAAGTAAAGTGCAAGTGCCTCATAATTGTACTGAAGTATACTATTTTAATAAATAAAGTGTTTGCTTTGCATCACTGCTGACTAGCTGCAGTGTCCACACAGATGTATACAACATGTCTTCCTTTTTTAACAACAGATGGGCTGGCATACAAGAAACCTTTACTGTAAGTCCTAAAATAAAAAAGTTGACTGTGCATATAGTTTCAACCCAAAAGGTTACATTTTCTAACCTATGATAATTTCTTAAACATGTTAAACATGTTTTCCTATGTTTCTCATCTCTGTGAATTATTTGTCAGCACAGTGCAACATTTAAGTATCACTACAATTTTATGAAAGTGTTACAGGGTGGGGATATCAACTTCACCGCTGAGAGTCCCACCATTTCCATTCCTTCTTTTTTGTCATAAAAAAGGTTTACAACAAAAATGGCACATGTTACATGAATGTTGAATTATCATGATTACACATTATTTTATTTTTTAACATAAAGAGGTATGGCATATAATGGTGTGTAAACAATTTCAAAACTCTCTTTCAGCACCATGTGCTGTGATTACTCATTGGTTAAAACTGTCTGTGCTGGTACTTCATGCCAGGACAATGCAGGGCCTCTGGCAATTTCCTGCCGACCAACAAAAGTCTGAAGAGAGAGTCAGGTCTCTTGACTGGAAGTCATCCAAATAGGAAAACAAAGAGGAAAACTGCCCACAGTTATTAAATGCCAACAAAAATATAGGGAGAGGATGCCCAAAGTGTGGGAATATCACCTATCATATTTTTCCCAGAATTCCAGGCATGTGACCAATAGAGTAGTAACAGGATGCATGTAATGGTTTGAGGAATTGCACAACTGACGAACACAAAGCTGTATGTATTGTACAATATAGAGGGGGAAATTAGTAATTTATACAGGAGGAAGGAGAGACAACTAGAAACACTGAAACTAATTAAGCAGACAAAAACCAGGGAGTGATGAAGTGACAAGAGACAAGCAAAATTGTCAAAATAAAACAGGAAATCAATAAAAATCAATAAAAAAGAACAAAAACACAACACCAGTAAGTGTAGGAGTCTGACTTAGTCAGCATAATCAAAGTCCAAATAATGCCAAGGCATGATAAATAAAATAAAGTTCCAGGTTAGGAATGTGGCAGGAACTGTAATAAACAAGATCACAGAAAATACTACAACACATTACTGAATAGGATTCAATTTTTTCCTCCTAATACTAAGGATTCCACACATCACTTTCTTTCTCTATGTCTTTTAACACAAATTAATAAATGCTCATTATTTGACTTCAGACTTGGTGAGTCTGTTTCTGAAGATGCTGCTGTATTTGTTAAGAGATTGGAAAGACAGAAAAACAGGAAGAAAGAGATTTCTCCAACTCTTAGTAACACTAGTGACTATTGCTGCCTCTATATGAACTACCATGCTCATGGTTGTAGCTCATGAGTTGCTTTGAGTTCAAGGGGGTTCTGAGAATAACACTGTGAAATGGCAACAGACTAGCAGTCAGGAATTATAATGGCAGAAAGGAAAGATGAGGCCGTCGGGAATAAAACTTTTTTTTTCCCACATTTCCCACAGACACTGTATTATTACGACGACAAACATTGTGTGACTTAAGTCAAAGCTGGCCTATTGTGAAAAGAAAGCTGTGATGTTTTATGTCAAAGTGAGATTTTTTTGAAAATTTCACCCAAATAAGACATTTATGCTGCTCTCAAAACAAACCAATGTAGTCAAAAACATAACCACCTTGGCTGAGGTCATAAATGCCTAACACTCATTATGTTACAGTAGTTGAGTGGAAGATCATAGGAAGTGGTTAGCACTGATGCCTGTGTGGACTTTGCATGTTCTGTGCATGTTGTGTGGGTTTTTGTCAATCTTAAATTAACTGCAGATTTGAGTTTGGTTAATTTAAGATTAAATGCCTGTAGTTGTAAAAGTGATTGTCAGTGAGAATGCTGTTTGTCTCTGGTCCTGTAATAGACTGGTGACTTGATTGTCTCCACCTTTTCCTGGAACCCTCAAATGATAAGTATTATAGTTACAGATGGATTGATATTGCTGCTTTTAGATGAGGTAGTGCTAACTGTATTCTATATAATACTTTACGATAAAAATATGCAGTAAAGTGTAATATGTTCATCTACTCAAGTGTCCCTTCAACTGCAGTGCAGTACTTGAGTAAATGTATATTTAATACATTTATGGTCTAATACTAGTCTGTTTAAAGTTGATTTTGTTTTCTTCCTGCCTTATTCCTTATAGTGCAGTAAATATATTCTGATGGAATCTGGGTTATTCCCATTTACAGCCTCTCCAAACACAAACAATGTTTATCAAGGAGTACTTCCTCTTATTCATTGCTGCAATGCTAAGTTGAGTCTCTGCCTCACATTCACGGGTGGGTGCCATCTAGTGGCCAGAAGCGGTTAGTCTTTTCCATACTTTTTTTTTAAACAGGGAGCCCTTGGAATCACTTTTCCCATGTGGTCGTTCATGTGGTATGCAACTAGAACCAGAATGAATCCAAGTGTAAAGCAGGAGTAATGTTGGTGTAGGCAGATTTCTATGAAAGAAAGAAATTTTAACATCTGGAATTAGGAAAAAACAATCAGAGCATTACAGCTTTTGCAAACTTTATGCCAGACTTGTTGGTCTCACTGATGGGATTTACAAAGACAACTATCTCATGAACCATTAAGAAAGCGGACAGATGAGTAAACAGATGCACATACTGTACACACACCCTGAAACAAGTATGTTTCTCATCCTCTGTTTTGGGCCTGAAGGAGTTGGGGGCCATGGCAACCAAATACCGATGGGAGAAAAATCAGCGCGCTGCCTGGCCAAGCGCCATCCTTCTGGCAGTTTTGCTCAAACTCTTGAATCCCATGACAAAAACAACATTCCTCATCTAAGTGATAGTCTTCAAGGAATTCCTGTTTAACAGAGGCATTTCTCAGTGCACATACTTCATTGTATTGAAACCATCTGGTGCAACGTGTGAATGTAAATTCCTCAGCAGATCCACACAGGGAAAAACTCTCTCTGTTGTGTGTACACATGTGAAAGTTTGCATTTTTTCAGCAAAAACACGTACAATATGTATACACATGTTTTTTGCTGTTATGAGACAGTGTTCTTGTGTAGTTTGTGGTTTGATATGAGATTAGTCTTCTATCCTCTACAACACCACTGTTTCCTTGGATTATAAAAACATGTAACATGGTGAAATAACAGGCTTACACTGATGAACTAATGATAAATTTTGTGTTGTTGTTCTGAAACTACCTGTGTTCCTTATGATTTACAGTTATGCTACATGCAGTATAAAAGATTCTGGTAGAGATTGTAAAGATTGGCTTTTGTGCAGGCTCATTTTAAAGCAGAGTTTACTACAGACTTTGTCACTGGTAACATCCTTGAGAGTCTGGAAGAGTTCGAGATATGTCGTTGAAAGCCCATTGCAGGATGCCATCAATGGAGCTCTGCAGAGATACAAAGAGCAGCATAAAAAACACACAATCAATCAAGAGCATCATGTGTATATACACTTGTATATCAGCACAGTTAGAGCAACAATCTTCACTATCCTCAAACTTTATTTATCCATTTTATTATTGTCCATATTTCCATTTGGCAGAAAAGGAATATACAGTATGAAAAAATGCTGGACCACCACCATGTTTTTAAGGGACATACTTAACACCTTTTGGGTTTGAATGATACCTGAAGACTAGAGGTCACCCTATGCTTGGAAAGGAAGGCTGAGGTGAAAGATATTTAGCTGCAACATGCAACTTCACCAATGGATGTTGTTATGTCCTACACAATATACCATTAACTGTCATTACATGGGGGCTAAAAACACTTTTTAACATCCATCAAAGTTCAGTATAAAAGAGTTAGTGATATCTAAAAGTGAGATTGCAAAATGTAGCAAATGGAGGACACCATTTGCTACATTTCCATTTTGTTCATCACCCCTCCCTTTCCCAAGTGCATCCAGGGCTACAAAAACCAAACACTTTTCAAATTTTGTGCACATATACAAACATACTTACAGGTAGTATATTCAATTTCTGCCAATGAAAACTTTTAAATGTGAAACACTGAGCCATTAAAAGAAAATAAAACTGTCACTGCAGCAGAGAGAGGCTTAAACCTTATTGGACTTACATACATGTCAGGCGACACACCATGACACATCACTCTATCACATGCCGTCTGGTCCTTAAGGCTAATTTCCTGTCTTTGTAATGTGATGCACGGTTAGAACTGTAGTGTCTACATCTGCGGAATCGATATGTAACTGAGCTACACTCACATCTGCCAGGATGGAGTCCAGTTCGTCCTTATGGAGGATGGGCTCAGGAACTGAAGAGCTGTGATCTTGACTGAGTGTGTTCTGACCAAGTGGATATAAACACACACACACAAGGCATAAGGCTTGAATATTAAAGAGGTCATCAAAGGTTGTTTTTGCAAAGTACAGTTGCATGAAATATTGTGTGATTTTAAACACAGGAGTTATTGATACATTGCTGCCACCACAGCACAGTTTAAACACAGTTCAAATGTGTTATTTCAATGTTTGAATGTGTTTCTATTTTGTGACTTCAGTATTTAAATTCCTTTATTTGGGTTTACCGACACAAACATGCCAAATAATGCAGCAGTAGACCATAAGCTCTTGCACCCCACAGAACGAAAAATACCTATTTTCTTTATGGCCTTTGGTGCAGGAGAACAAATCCTTTAGCAGTGGCACACTGGGGATTGAAATCAGCTCCCACTATGCTTCAGTATCTCAGCTACAATAAAAAAACAAAACACTAGAACTATCACTTTATGCTTCATAGTTCCTTTGTACAGACTGAGACTGTGCAAACCTGTACGCCTCTGGATTCAGCCTCTTTTTCTGCAGAGCTTGCCCAGGATCTGGAGCAGGATAAGCAGAGGGATCTCCCTCTAGCAAACACACACACACAGAGTAAGTGACTCAGACTATCCTCTATAGTGTGTAATGTTACTGTCAATCTATATTCAATTTGTAACACTCAAGAGGATTGCAGAGGAAGACACACTTTCAAATAAGAACAAACTAAACTGATTACACAGACTTGTCATGTAATACTATATAAATGCTATACACCAATAGGATCCAATAACCAATTCAATTTCAATTTCAATGGAAAAACTTTTATGGATCATTAGACACTAAAACTATTTACAAATACAGTGTCAGTACATTCTGGTGGCATCACAGAACCAGATTTACTGTATTTTTAGAATCATTCTATATTACACCCAGTAAGCAAACACAAACAGGAATCTATGGGACTTTCACTAATGCCCAACAATGTTGATGACGGTGCACTGATGATAAGATCAGGATTTGTGAACATGCATGTGGGAGGTAAGCATTACCATTAATATTTTTTGTAACAATTTCTAAAATTGCTTCATTACAAGTCTACTAAGCGGGTTTTAAAAAGAAAGTAGTGGATGTCTTACTTGGAAAAGAGGCAGTGGACATGGAAACGCTCCAAACACTGGAGGCATCGAGCCAAGTCTCCTCCTCCAAGGCGACAAAGGCCGCACACTTCTCTCACAGTGAGCAGATTCCCACCTGAGCACTTCAAAATGCATTTAGTACACCAAGGAAAAAATACCAAATGGGTTATCAAGTTAAGCTGCAAGTAGATGAAGACTGCACAAGTGGAGCATCATCAGGCCTTTACTTGGTTTCTGGCCGTAGGATGATTCTTAGAAGCTGCAGAGATGCTTGTGAGGGAAGATGATGACAACGGTGAGTAGAAGGAGGCGTCTATGATGGAGTTGGTGGAGCTGGTGTTTGTTTGTTGAGGCTGGGCTATAAGTGACTGTACCAAAAAGATATTTTGACTTTGATTATTGTTGAGTGTTCATTACAGTTTTCCTTCAATTCTTGTAAAAGCTTTTCAGGCAAATCTGGGATTATGTGTATTTACCCCACAAAAAGTGGAAACACATTTCAAGAACCTTGCAATCTTTTTACCAATGTGCTCAGTTATAAATCAGTTATAATATTCAATTTTAGCCATTCTAATACAGTAATAATTGATTTAGATCTGCAGAGAATGTCATACAAAAGAGCATTAGGAACCTATGTAAAGTTCCTTATCTAATGTTTGTTCTTTAGAACCTTACTTGTAAAGGTTGCAGAGGTTCTTCTCTTTTCACTCTCTTCTCACAGCACAACTCACACTGCCATGTGCCACTGCAGATTAAAAGTTTAATATGACAGGACAGGAAAAACAGGCAAACGCTAATTTAGACATTAAGACAGATACACGTACAGTATATGTACATATTTTGAACTTTTCAATTTTCACCTTGGTATGGATGTGAGTGGAGGGTCAAGGCAGGTGAGATGAAAAGCTCGAGGGCAACCGTCACAACAAATCAGCTCTCCTCCATCCCTACATACTGTACACTCATCGTCATTATAATGGACCTAAACACACACATACGAGATACATATACAAGGCAAATACAGACTGTATATAGAGTAATGCAGAATAACAGAAGCTGTGAGTTGTACCATGCCTGTGCTTGTCTCCACCTTGTGGTTCAAAGTGGACCTAGAGGCTGAGCTTGCCTCCTCTAAAGGACCTCGTGAGTAAAAATCTCCCCCAACTTTAATGCACTTCCTGGAACTCCCTGTTGAAGGATAGCCACGTTTACAGAACTGATATTATATTCAAAGAGTTGAAGCTGATTATATCAGACAGTGTCATCAATATTTGTCAAAGATGAAATGAAATTTAATCTCCGGACGTACCATCTGAGCCAAACACCTGCTTGATGAGGATCTTCTCTCTAGCTTTGCTGCTGATTGACAGCTCAGTGGAGGAAGAGGACAGGGCGACTCCCCTCTGGACTGAGGAGGACACTGCCTGCACACCTGCGGCAGAAATGTAGTCACATTTATATGTAGTATGTAGTAAGTACATTTTTATTATAACTGATATAAAATTACTAGTTGTAGATTGCAGCTGAGGTGCTGGAGCTTCACTCTTCACTCTGTATAACTTTACTTTACCCCCTGGAGTGAAAAGAGAAAGACACCACATTAATGTTTAAATACACGGTTTGAAATGTTTCATTCTCATTGACCAAGTTGTCTTTTAATGTTCCTTTCCTTTTTCTCATAATCTGGAAACACAAACGGCTGAAGTTCGAGTTAAAGCAGATGTTTTATGGCTAAATAAAGAAAGGGGCTCAGTACCCCACAGTGTCAATATACTCCCCCTATCTTACAAGTGTAACAATTGTTTTAAGATAATCCTGAATCCTGTGCCAAAATTTCCACCAAAAATAATAACCTACATGCCCAGAAAATTTGATCAAACTCCATGGTTTACTTTTGGAGTTATGCTGCTCAAAAACAAACATACAAATGAGACCCAAAAACATAACCTCCTTGGTGGAAATAATAACCTGGTCCATCACTTGTCTTGGCGTGATACTGGGAGAACTTGTTGGAACTGGTCTTTCTTTCTTCATGGCTTCTCTTCTTCATGTGAGGAGTTTTGTCACATCCAGACGACTTCTTCTCACTGCTGGAACCTGTAGCTTTCCGTTCTGTCAAAAAAAGAGTCTGAAAAGCTACTGCAGATTGAAGACTATTGACCTGGAAATGTCAAACATTTCAAAGTCTGTCATAAAAGCTGCTGTTTCACTGCTGCTTTCGAGGTCGATAGATAGACAGTAAAAATATAATATAATATATATAAAAAAAAACATAATAAAAAGTTTTACTGACAGAACATGGACTTAACTGACATTATTTAATAAAATACATACAAAAATACAATATGAAAAGTACCTATTCATCTGTTCTCTCCAAAATGTTTGGGGTATAGTCAGATCATTTACAACCATTAAAGGAACTGCACAAATATTATTCGGTTCCATAACTGTTATTCCAGCTTCTTATATCATGATCGTTACATACTCGAGTGCAGGTGAGTGATCAGTGTCTGCAGCTTGGGGTAGCTGTCCAGGTTATAGCCTTTGGTCATGTTGCTCCAGAAAGCCTGGATGGTGGATCTGCTCTGCTCTAGGACACAGGACAGGAGTGAGTACATGGCCTTGTGGATCCCTTCACTGCTCTGCTTCTCTAAAGTGTCCTGCAGAACCAAACACCACACCATAAGTAAACCGTGGAGTCAAAAAGCACAAGTAAGAACACAAGTAGCATCCACTTCCTGCATTTTTGTTTGCTTACCTTAAGCATTTGGTCTGTGATGATGTTTTTGTCTGCCAAACCGTAGACAAGAGGGAAAGGGTCGTCCACAGCCATAGCAATGTCAGTTCGTAACTCCCTCAGTAGGGAGCGAAGGCTTTTGTCCCTAAAAGCCTCTACTCTGGACATGATCAGCTTTGTAAATGAGATGCAGAGAGAAGCAGATACATATGGTGTTTTGGATATAAGAGGTGTGTCCTATAGTCTGGGACGGACACGTGGTACAGCTACGGAGCAAGCTGATTTATTTTGGGATCAAGAAAATGATAAGATAATAAAAATGATATCCTTTTATCAGTAGGGAAATAAGTGATAACTAAAGTTCATTGCATGTATTTGTACCTGCACATTAGAGATGTAAACAACAATTAACTTGTGATTTATATTGAAGAAAACTCTTCAATATAAATTACTGCTCCTTCAAGACACTTTGTAGGTAGTTGGGTGTGGGATTCTGGGAAATGAAGTGAATGTTCTTGTTCAGAAGAAAACAAAACATTTTTTTTTTTTGATCCATGAGGCAGAATCAGTATTTATAAGTAAGTACAGTGTTTGATTCTACTTCAGATTGGATTCTTCAACCCTATACAAATGACAACACCAATACTGTGCTGTAGTAAGTGCAATACTTGCATTTACCCCACACTAAAGGTTTTACCTGTGGGAACATCTGAGCAGACCTACCCCTCGACCTCTATTCTCTGTTGACTTCATCTGTTGACTAACAGCACTAACGGCCTCGGTCCGCCTGCTGAAACCCTTAGAGATCATATGACGTACTGTCAGTCTAGGGGAATACCTGTCCTCTCTCATTAGAAAAATGAGTGACAGTGGCAGTGACACTAACAGTTTTCTTCCTAAAAGGTTTTTTCCACCTCAACTTCCCCTGAACTATCAGGTTTGTAGACACTGACTCAGTATATGTAGTTCAGCATTAGTATCAGTATGACTCTGCAACAGACGGGAATTGTTCTTATGTGCCACTGTTTTCTCAATGAGTAAAAAAAAATTATCTGATAAGCCTGTCTAGTAAGTATTTATCCAAAGTGTAAGTAAGCTACTGAAGTTGTAGTAGTTGACAACAAAATTATAACTTAATTAAAAATAAACAATAAAGTCAATTTCAGCCTTTGTCTCCATATTTGTAATCCATATTTTTAGATCAGGCTATTGCTCTTGTCTCTTTGTCTCTCACTGTGCTATTTATAATTTTATTTGTTTTCATTAAAACATTAAAAACAGAACTAAAGAAGAAGGTGTACAATCTCCGACTGAGCTCAAGCAAGTCCAACCGCCAGTAGCTACATATCTAAACATCCACCTTGTATGAAACAAGCAGAGATGCATTGTAGTATACTGGCAGCCTTTTTGACAATTTGACACCAAACACAAACTTCCCCAAAATTAATTACAGGCTCGACCTCTACAGGAACAGAGCCATTTTTGTTAATTAACTTCAGGAGAACTAAACTGTGAAGAGGTTAAAGACACAAAATCCAGAATTTATAAAATCTTACCAAAACCCTTCTTTATATTAAAAATAAAATACATGATATGATCACTATACTTCATGAAAAGAAAAAAAAAAATCAAGGTAACATTTAATAGAGTAGACCATTATACTACCTAGTAAATGTTAATGGTTAGGAGAGTGAAGCCCTTTAATTTGTAATTTATTAATCATTAAACATTATTACATTATTCATACTGGTGAACAAGGACCACTTCTACAGAGGGACGTTCACAACATACATATTACATTATTATATACAGTGCAGTGCATTACAGTGGATCGTTATAGGTGTATTACCAGGATGAAGGGATGGGGGGAAGATTTGAAGGAGAAAGGGCTAAAGATGGGAGAGGAGAGAGGGGAAAGGGGAGAGGAGTGGTTTGGAGGGAAGTGTGATAGTAAGTTATTTTATTGTTACTTCTTTTTTTTTTAAACCACAGTACAGTTTGTTCTATAAAAGTTAAACCCATAGAGATAGAGTGCCACGTTTTCACAGCTACTGTTAAGTGAACCTACTAGAAGTTGACTCTTGTGGGAATATCAAATGAGATACGTTTCGTCATGAGATGCTATAGAGAGATGCTATAAAACATTCTAAGATAATCAACCTGCTTCCACAGAGCAGAGACCCTGGAGGGCAGGCCAAAAGTCAAAGATCAGATCAGCGTGCATGCGTGCTGCAGACATTCAGATGTGTTCAGCCTCCACCTTTTCTCCTTCAATCTTTAGGCATCATTTTTGGTGCTTTCCCATTTTATATATAAAAAATACAAAACTTAACAGCGAAAAGAACGTCATTGGTTGTCACGTTTTTTCTCCCCTTTTCATTTTTCCAAAACAGTTTTTTGTTCATTTTCATGTCAATGTTTTTTTGTTTGTTTTTTTAATCTTCCCTTTTCTCCACCAGTCACTTACATATTGACAAAGTATACAATATTTTACAACTGAACAAGACTGAGAGATAACATTTGATTTGTCCAATCAGATACAAGGCCCAGATCCTATATCCAATCAGAGAAGTCAACTGGAAGCTAACCAGTAGTAAGCAACACAACAAGCCTATGGTGTGAAGGGAGCTGTTCGACAGCAGCTCTGCATTAACATGAGCAACCGCCCTCGGGGACACTAGGCTCGGCCGGTTTGTCCAGCTTGATGTCAATCACTGAGAATTGTCAAGTTAAGGAAAAGAACTGTGCAAGTTGTACAAGATAACATAATTCTAGTGCTTCCAAAAACAATATACTCAATAGTAAAGAAAACATCTGAAATAAGACAGCTGTTATAAGACATATTAATAAATATAAGATAAAAGTTAATTCCTTAAAATAAAGGAGTAGCACCTATTGTTATGCTTCATGAAACACTCTTCTTACTAAGAAGCTAATGTATTTTCCAATAGAAATTGCCAGCAAATCTCCAGCAAACATGATTTTGCTCATTTGTGACATTGTTATAAAAAAATAATTACATGGATTCAGCAAAATGCTGCAAACCTTGAAGTTAATATCACCAACATTATATTCCACAAATGAACACAACTTAACACAATGATTAACACAAGGATTAACACATTTGCAGAAATAAAATGCCTTTGTAAGGCTATAAAACTATAAAATACAATCCCACGACATCACCACCATGACATCACTGTATCACCGTTGCTGGGTTGTCAACGTGGGATTTTATTTTTTCCACATGAGCTCTTCCTTCTACAATATTAGTAACAGTTTGGAATAGCACACGATAAGCCTGTTCTCATGTAGGATTATACTAATACCTGTCAGATTTACTTTGGAAGCTGTAATGTAATAACACATGTTAGCAAGTTGACCATTTTAAAATATAACAAATATGAAGATTTAACAAATCAATTTAATATGATTAATTGCACATTTACTCATCAATATGTCTCTTTTCAACCAGTCCCTCTCCATTTTCCATCAGGCATCCAAAGCACATGTCATTTCCCATACAGCCCACAAAGTGGTGCTATAACTGTGCATCAACACTATCTTCCTGGCCCTGTGCATTTCTTCTTTATTAAGCATAAGAAGATTTAATAGCCTATGGCTGAGCAAACAGTAGTCTGGGCACTTCTGTTTGTAACAGTGCCAGCAACCACTCAGAGATTAAAAATAAGCTGCCTGTTTCTCAGCCATTTGGCTGCATCAGAGTGTCAGAGTCACAGCGGTTAGAAAGGATACTGCCTTCAGGATTTGCATCGTCCAAGCTTTCCATTCCAGGTAGCGCTGCTGCAACTCGACGAAACAGCTAGTGTGAGAGGAGAGGAGAGGAGAGGAGAGGAGAGGAGAGGAGAGGAGAAGAATCTTTTATTTGAGATGATATATTGTAGGTGAAAATGTTGTTAATAAGCAGTATATCCCATTGCCATTTGTCTGATATGAGACCTATATGATCAACATATTGTATCAGTAATTCTTATTATATTCCAAGTGAAGTAAGTTCTGCACATAAAACTGTATATAAAAAAATGCACACATTAAAATGTACTTTAAGAAAACATAAATGTATAATTACAAAACATAAAATAAAACTGAATGAATGTGTGAATGAATGTGTGAATATATGCTATTTTTAATGGTCATCAGGCAACTTGTAATCCCACCTTATGTAATTGTCTTTAAAATCCAAAAATAAGATTGTTCACACTGACATTAGATCATAATGTAATGAAAATGTATATATGGGGGGGGGGGCATGTATGTCCAGAAAAAAATAATAATAACAATTAAAAAAAAGAAAATAAGCAAAGAAATGCATAGCATTTCACTTCATTGTTGGTGCATGAAGAGTGAGCAGTATTTCACTGCAGTAGATGCTCTAGCACTATGCTTTAAGTTTTGCAGCTTTATCAGATGTTTTCTGTGTAAAATCCACATTTGAAAAATAAATGCCATAAAAAATTAAGTAATAAATAAATGTGAAGAAACATGAAGAAATGTAGAATGTACATACCAACCATGTTTGGGAGCAAATAAAGCTCAGTCAGTTTGATTGTGCATATAGTCTAACACGTCTAATCATTGTTTGCCTACTTATATTTACATTTAAATTCCAGTGTGTAACATTTAGGAAGGTGTATTGGCACAAATTAAACATACCTCCAATAAATATGTTCATATCAGTGCATAATAAAATAATGCAATAATACAATATGAAGCAATATTGTTTGATTTAATTTTCATAGCCTTAGAACAAACTTTTGAAAAGCTTATAATGCAAACAAAAATTGGATTGATGACTCGATCACCTTGGAGGAGCAAAAAGATGCCAGAGGATCTGACAGCAAATGATGCACAAAATGCAGTGAAATATGGAGAAACTGCAGGCATCACCTGTTTGACATTGGAGCCTGTTTTGGCACTTGTCTCGATGAACATGACGTTGAGCTCTTTGGCTCTCTGCTCCCCTCCCTCGATCGATATTTGCCTGCAGGAAAAATCGGGCCACACTCTGCATTATGAAGGCTAATCACTCATTATGTTGCTTTCAACAACATGATTTGTGCTCCCTCAACAAAATATCTCCATGCCAACGACTAAATTAACTGCAGCTTTCATACTCACCTCTTCTCCTCCAGATCAGTTTTGTTGCCGACTAGCATGATGATGACATCACTTCCTCTCTCTGTCCTGACATCATCAATCCATTTGCAGGTCTGCTGGAATGAGTTCACATCTGTGAAGGCCACAATTAGAGTTTATATTCAGTTTCTCCTTTTTTTCAAGAAAAATTATAATGCATATTAAAGTAAAGCAAGGTGAAACTCATCAATGCAAAAATGTAAGTTTGCATGTTGCTGCTCACTTGTAATGTCATAGACAACCACAGCTACAGTAGAATCTCGTATGTAGCTTGGGATGAGGCTCCTGAAACGCTCCTGTCCAGCTGTATCCCACAGCTGAAGCCTTACCTGCATGCACACACACAGAGAGATCAAACACACATTGAGCAGCTGTTTCTACATCATACTGCATAAGTACTGCACAGAAGTTCACTTTCAAAGAGATAAGCCAGTATCAGCTGGTCTGCAGGCTGACTGAACATAATATCCTGACAAAGACTCTGTATTAATACCAGCTTATGTAGCTGGGATGATCCACAGAACAGGATTTGACGTCTTAGGGCAAGACATTATATTTTTGACTCTTATAAATAATCTTAGGGTAATCATGTTAGTCTATGAAGAGAGCAGTAATGAGGTAATCAAATCAAGGATTAGTCAAAACACAGTGGAAACTGGGGCATTTCTAACATATTGGTTATTGACTGACTACAAAAGGTAGAAATTCATCTTCATGTGTCCACTTTTGAAATTTCAAAGACAATCAAGGTTTCCTACTGTTCGGTCTTCCAGGTACATGGTCTTTGATAGGAAGTCAATTCCAATAGTTGCCTGTGGTGGAGAAAAATCAAAAGGAGGGAAGCACATCAGTAAAAGCTACATGTCTCTGTTGAGGCAAACAAAGAGATGTACTGTGTGTTGAATAAAAGGGAAACATAATAAGCTAAAATTAAAAAAAAAAAAAAAAGAATGGCCACTGAAATTTAATCAGAATGAAAAACTAATTTCATTTAGATTTGCCCCAGGGGCTCAATCATTCAGACTTCTCCTCCTAATAAGAGAAAATCAAGAGAGTAAATAATCTGCATTATTTTCCTTTTTGAAGTCTACTTTTGCATATATATATATATATATATATATATATATATATATAATATATAATTCCAACAATTAGTTGTTGTTACCACATAAGTGAGTTAATATAATGTAGATCAAGTGGGACTAGTCCCAATAATATATTTAGCCAAATCTAACATTTGAGGATAGATCATTACATATAACATGAAATGTTTATACATTTCTAGCCACCATTACTTCTTAAAAAACAGTACTTAGACTATAAAATATGATATCATATCAAGCATGGAATTCTTATGAGTTTTAAGTTGTGCATCCAGTCTTACCTGATATGTGTTGTCAAAACTGTCGTACATGAATCTAGTGATGAGAGATGTCTTCCCCACTAGAACAGAGCAAACACATGTAGTCTCTTAGTGTAGGGTGTAAAAACATTAACAAGCCATTTCCAGAGTGATGTGAAATCTGGTTCAGGGCTTCCTCTCACAAGTGGATCAAATAGTGAAACTCAGATGTTCATCAATTATCACCGTCAATTGTCAGTTGCAGCCCTAAACTAATATATCACGGTGTACATTTATGTTGAAAACAATGCTGATTACAGTAAAGCAGTCATTCCCAGTAACTGTTTGGAATCAGCACATACAGTACATTTGGAAAAATATATTAAACAAAGTTCCTTCCTTATACTTAGGGTTTGTTAAAGAACATAAGCATAAATTGAAGATATGGTTCATTTATCAAATCTATATCTTGGTCTATTCAAATTCACAGGAAAATGTCACAATGACAGCAAGGGACAGAAATGTTACATTACAGACAAATTAGCTGTGGTCATGATTTACATTGTGAATTTGGATGATCATCTTTAAGAATATAAAAAAAATGGCTTCCCATATAAAAAGTCTGGTAAACACTGCTGTAAAATGATTACTGAGAACATGAGTCAGAAATTGTATTTCATGCGGGAAGATGTGATGGGGGGGGGGGGTATGGTTCATTTATCAAATCTATATCTTGGTCTATTCAAATTCACAGGAAAATGTCACAATGACAGCAAGGGACAGAAATGTTACATTACAGACAAATTAGCTGTGGTCATGATTTACATTGTGAATTTGGATGATCATCTTTAAGAATATAAAAAAAAATGGCTTCCCATATAAAAAGTCTGGTAAACACTGCTGTAAAATTATTACTGAGAACATGAGTCAGAAATTGTATTTCATGCGGGAAGATGTGATGGGGGGGGGGGCAGTCCTATGTGTCAACAGTTTTATTCAGACAGAAAATATGTCCACAAATCAAATGTTCTCCAATAACAGGCAGACACAAAACCCATGATGACTTGAGACTTGCATCAAACCCAGATGGTTACTTGTCCAAGGATCGAGGTGAGGTGGCCTGGTGAGCTCCATTTTTATTTACTGTACATCCCACCCAACACCATCTTTAGCACCATTTTACATCAGAGGAACGGGACCAGCACACACACACAAAATGTCATTTTTGAAGCCAGCTACAAAGTACATGGGCAGTGACCAGGCCTCGATTCAGCACCATGGACAGCTACGTTGCGGCGAAGGCCACACAAACACACATGAAGGCTTTTAGTCGACACACACACACACACACACAGAGTGTGAAGCTGCTGTCACAACAGGCCTAATTATGTTCGTCCTGCTCTTTGCTGCTCTATAGTAAGAAATCAGCTGCTGCCACACTCACACACATCTGATGTCTGAACACGTATCCAGGCTCTTTTACAGCACTAAACCACTATCGATCTGCACCTCCTCAATCTGTGTCATAACACCGAAAAACAAACACACACACACACATTTCAAACCTGAATACGCACATTAGTGAATACAAAACACGGTCTTGACAATGTCAGTTCCGTCTTTTTTTCCTTACTGGATTATTTATGGGACTGAACCGGACACTGCGAGGTTTGGAGATGCTGTGCCGACATCGCCAGCCTTGGGTGTGTCCCGTGCTGACACATGGAGACTGTTGTTATTTTCTCTAAAAACAACAGTGGTGGTCAATTAAAAAAATATATAAATCGCACATAATAACGTGAGGCCAAACGAAATACTGCTGATTTTTATAATGAAGACATGGGAGTTCAGTAAAGCAGTAATCTGGAGACAGACTGTGCGTATTTGTCGGTCACTGCAGCACATCAAAACACCCCGAGTCCATATCGCCTACCATGATGCGAAATATCACAATTTTGCGGGTGCAATATTACAATTAGCATTATTTAAAAGTGGTTATGACAGTTATAGTCAGTCCAAGGCTCTAATTTATGTGCATGCAGTTTTTTGTTTATTATTATTATTATTATTATTTTCATCCTTGGTGTTAATCTAATTGTCTTCATTCATACATGTGCCAGAGGTAACATGGGCGCCAGGTCCACCAGACTCAACCTCTGGATTCATTTACAACTTTCCAAATCAGCTCAATTACATACATGGCCTTCATCATACAGCTAATACGCACGTTAACCATTAAGGGAAGACAGCCCCAACCCAAGCACCAGCTGACTCACCGCTCTGCTCTCCCAAAAACACGAGTTTAAATTTCCTCAGTGGGTTCCCCAGATCTCCTCCAGCTGACATGGTAGCAGATAATGAGCACAGCGTGGATTATTTTTGTAGGTTCTGCTCTTTTGGCTCCTCTGCGTCTCCTCCCGTGTTGTGGCTGCGCAGGCAGGGGATCCTCCTCTCCTTACAGAATGATGGGAATGCAGCTCAGCATTCTCCTGTCAATTTAGGAAGCTTCTGCGCATGCGCGACCTCACCTAATTCTGTCCCTTACCTTTCTTTATACGCATGTGTGTACATACTGTATATGTATTTATATAACACAGTATATATGCAAGACATGAAATTCTATGAAGTAACTCCCTACAAGTGCACGATCCTACTTTATTATTATTATAATAAACCCAATATATTTTACTTAACTTATGACTGCTCAGTTTCCCATAGTGTCAATACACTTCCCTTTCTCATGTAAGGTTAACAAATGTACTTGGATCATCTCCAAAATCTGGTAATTTCTACCTTGGGCCTAACATACAAACCCAAAAAAAGACCCATCCTTTAATTTTTCAATTATGCTGCTCACTCACAGACAGAAGGACAAACACAGCTAATACCATAACCTCCATGATAGAAGTAATAATAGTACACCAATAATAGATTTCAGTATAATTTTATTCTGGTCCTATCAGTTTACCAAAATACACAAACTTAAGTAACAACTAAGGACTATTGTTCAAAATCAAAGAGTTCTGCCTCCTTCTCTTTCCAAAAAGCAAAACTGCGGTCAATGTATTTACAGATGTCTTCATTGTTAAAACCAGAGAAGTCTGTGTTACGGCTGCTTTCATCTGAACAGGCAGTTTGAACTATAACTTTAGGTACGAGTTGAGAATCTGGCAATAGTGACGACGATGGTAATGATTGCGAAAATGGACTGCCGTGGGCTCTCGAGGCCCCAAAGAAACGAACTTTGATGTCCTCAAAGCCGTCGCTCCACTGTCGCCTCCCAGTCTGGATTTCCTGGAGCACAGCCTTGTGGAAATCCCGCACTGTCTCCCAGGAGAAACTGCCAACATGGTCAAAGACTTCAAAGCAGAGGAGATGCCTCATCTTCCTCTCCTCAGGCGACAGTTCCTGCTCTAAGATGCGGAAGTATCCCAGCATGAAGTGATTGAGGGTCAAGCTGTCATGGCTCACTGCAACACCATTCACATCAGGCAGGAATTGCTCTGGGGAGTACGTTACTACTCTAGACTGGACAGTTTGTGAACTAGAAGTGGACATCTCTTGCATCTCTTTTTGTTCCAGTTTTTTCCGCCACGTGTTAAGTATCTTGTTCACAGCAGCTCGTTGTTGACAGAAGTAATACATGGTGGTGATTCTACTTCGTCTCCCTGTTTCTTCCTCATGTCCCCTTTTTGCTGCTTTTAATGAAATAGCATACGCAGACTTCTTCCAGTGGCTCAGGAACAGCACCACTATACGCTCTTTCCTCAAGCTGGTAGTTTCCATAACAGGAATACATTTTTTAGCAGCTTCACAGCAGCTCACCTCACAGCTGGGGCCTGTGCTGGATTTGTCATAATTTACTCCTGAAGCCCCAGCCACAGTGCGGTTCTTTAAGCCATGGCCCCCTTTCACAACTCCAGCGAGGGGAAAAATTGCACCAATCTGACCTTCAAAGTTAGACCTGAGGTTTCTGACTGACACCCCACACTGCTGGATCTCCCTCTCTACCTTCTCTCTCCGTTCTCTACTGTAGTTGTTGGTCTGCAAATAATGGCTGAAACCAGAAGCCATTCCTATGTGAGGTATCTTATATCCACTAGAGGTCTCCACATGTTCTGGCCCCATCGCTTGGCCTTGTTGCATGAGTCCATGGCCTAAACCAGTTCCTAAATCTTTTACACCCTGCAAAGCCTCTATTTCCTTCTTCGTGCCTTCCACTATTCTCCTCTCAACACTATATTCTCTGGTTTGGGTCAGATTACCCACAAGCAAAGACATACTCTTAACAATCTCTGAAATACGACTTAGGTGTGTTTTCCCCTCTGCATTCATCTGTTGCAAAACCTCTTTGTTGAGGGAGATGTTGACAATGGGATCAGGTAAAATGGCCCTCAGCTCCTCAGTCAGCCTGGTCAGCTCCAGCTCATAGGCCTGACAGTGTTTCTGGAGGGAAAGAGTCTCGATCTGCCGCTGCAGGTACATCAAGTCGTCATCCGTTAGGAGTTCGCCGAAAGGCCCCAAGACTGCGTTGTGGACTTGGCAGTATTTCCAGCCATCCACTGCTGTATAGCCATTAACCATTTCCTGTAAAACGCGTGGACATTTTATTGAATAATCTTTTTTTAGGGAAGAGTTGCAGAGTTGATGTTTTGTCAAATTGATGAGGTTGAACATAACAATTACCATCCAATTATTTGTCCATTATATAACCAAAACACATGGTCTGTAATAATGCAATCTGTTACACACCGTTTAATACTCTAAATATTAAATGGTCAGTTCAGTTTTTCCCATGTTTTTACTGTCCTAAGTTAAGTAGCTACTGGCTTTAGCTTCATAGTAATTGGACAGCTATGATAGTGTTATCAACAACTATTAACAAGAAAACAAATCAGTGTATTTTTTTAAAATATATTTTTATCTTTGTAAACCATCCTCATGTGATATCTCTGTTTTGATCTAAAATTAAAAACAATAACCCTAACCTTATAAGTATGTAGTACAAATGAAATATGATAGTTTAAGTTACACAAGCCTTTAGTTTTTGTACACACAAAATAAAAAACGTTGCAAGGTTGCTTTCTTTTGTGGATTGCTTTACATAATTTGTCATCAGAAATCTACCATTTGCCCCCAGCTTATATCACAGTTTTTCACTAAGGGTGTCAACACCCCATATACTTTAAAAACCAGGATGTTCTGTCTGTGCAGTTTCTGCATGACTCAAAAATTAACAAATATGTTCTCATACAGTAAAAGGTACAAATGAAAAGTACCTGTCTGGTCTGTTCCTCCTCAACCTGCAGCCTGACCTGCAGCTGCTTTACCATCACCTGCCGTTTCCACTCTGCTATGGGCCAACCAGCTTCATCATGAGTGGGCACCAGAGAGTCGATGTCAGACAGAATCACATCGAGGACTGGCACCTCGTCCGAAACTTCCTCACTGTCAAGCCTCTGCAGCTTTCAGCAACATAAGAGAGTCCACTGTGTCACAGCTCTGCTCTACGTCTGAGGCCACAGTCGCAATATAACATCAAAACATCTGTCAGCAAAACCATGTAAGCAGCCATTCTGTGATTGTAATATATAAGCTGGAGATGGAGTTGTCACCCACTCCATGAATAAATCATTAATTAGTAAGAAACAATAACAATGATACTTTTATTTTTAAAACATTCATTAAAGTTTTCAACACCACACAATTTAAGAAGCGAATAATATACAGAAAAAAATGGATGAACATACAGGGAAAGTGCAAAGTAAAATATCACATCCAATAAAAGGCAGGGATTTGAAAATATCCAATAACAGGGCAAAGTTTAATTGTAACCTAACTGTAAAAGGCACAAAAAGACAAGATCATTCTGAATCATCCAAACTACAGTACTTCATCACAAAAAGTGAAAACACCTGCAATATGAATATGAATACTATCTACTTTGTTCTTTGTTCCTCATTCACCGTTTCAGCTGTCTTTACTCCACCTAATCTCTTTTTTCCAGTATTTCCTTGAAGGGTGTGCTCACCGACTGTCCAGTGAAGACCGCAGTGAAGCCAGCATGCCGCAGAGACTTGATAGACTTCACATGAGGCATGAGGGTGAGATCTCTCTCTGGAGGCTTCAGGTGGTTAAACGATGTCACAACTGTAACAGTAACAATACGTGCATGTCATAGGTCAACGTTTCTCTGACCTTTCACCTAGTGTTTTACAATAATTATACAATTATAATTTTATTTGTTGTTTATGTAAAGTCAATATTTTTATGAATGTATTATTATCCATTATTTTTTTCTGTCTTTTGAATTATTACTTGTAACTTGTATAATATGCATGGTTTGTATGTTAAACCCCTCGAAAAACAAGATGGCTCGCCTCAAAGGGAGTATCCCGTTAATAATTCAGTTTAAAACAACAAACGGCACCAGCTTATTACATTTTATGCCCTTCAGAATAAGGTGACAGATGTTGGATCACATTCAGCTAAATTGTTTCAGGAGCTATAGTCTACACTTAATCTTAAAAAAACTGAAATCCAAAAGTGTGTTCATCACCTGATGAGGCCAACTGTAGGTGCTGCATGGAGCCTGTGGTGTGTTTTCTGGACGTGGAAGCAGCAGTGCGAGAGGAACAGGACGTAGGAACAGGGGCAGGGTGCTGAAGCAAGGGGGGCCCCTCTGTCACTGGCTGCTGGACAGACACACACACACTTTACATACATAATACATTCCCTAGCCCCTTACACCAACCCTAACAATCACAACATTGTGCCTAACCCTAAACTAAACCCAATTCTAACCTTAACCTTAAGCCTAAGAAAGCCATTTATAGTTCCTAAGGTCAAAATATCCCCACAAAGATAGGTTTTTACATTTATTTGGACTTGTATGTGTTTGTTTGGAAGATTTTGTTTCTGTGCCACACAGTCACACCTTAAGTTTTGCCGGGGGGGGGGGGGGGTTTGCCTAATGTGTCCTTCAAGAGTACATCTGTCCATCTTGAATCTTAATAAATAAATAATAAAAATAAAATAAAATACCACTTCTGTGTTTCCACAAATTCAATCTGGTTCTCACAAAGATCACAGCACAAGCTCATCACTGCTCTAAAATACAGGTAGTCGTTATTGAAAGAGGCAAAAAAAGTGTCTCCCTGAAAAGAATTTCATTTAAGCAAATGACTGTTTATCAACAATCATAACACACATGCATTCAGTACTTACACCAGAGCTCCAAACATGTGGATACATCAAGAGAGTGATGACACAAAATAATACGTGATGAAACAGAAGGTGGTACCTCTTCACTCTGAAGCAGCCAGTATACAGTCAGACCAAGAAGCAGCATCAGCTGGAGCTGGACCCAAGCCTCAGATGGGGGGCCTTCTTTGTGTGCATAATTAAACAGGTGGGATAGAGTGACCCGCACCAGGAAGTATAGAACGATAGCACACTGTATGTGGGAGATGACAACTGTATGGGACTGTGTGTGAGAGAAGGAGAGAGAGAGAGAGAAAGAGAGGGTTGGCGTTGAAGCAAAATTGTGTTGTTTTTTGTTGAGTTGATTTACTGTTCTGGCCTCAACGGTTGAACATCCTGTTGCCATAGCAACCGCTGCTGACAGGGTCCCTTTTCCTCAGAGATTATGGTTTTATTTGACAAAAAAAAAAAGCTTGTATTAGCATAATATGTAACCTACCTCCTGACTTTTAGTACTTAAAAAAATGCAATTTCAATTTAGAGTTTTGTTTTCATTATGTTTGACCAACATAATTATTCAGCTGATTAACTTTTGCTTTATTTCTATTGTTTAGTTTCACTATATTTTACTATTTTTAAGATTATTTACCTTGTAGTAATGCTTTTAGTTCTTTAAGTATTTTTGTCGTGCAAGGAGTTCTTTCTCAGTCAGACATTTTTCACTGTTCTAAGACCAACTGCTCGTTTCAAACCGTTATTGGACGTGTTGGCTCATCAATGCACATGCAATGAGAGGACATGTAGACAGAGATATGGAAACAGAAACACAGCACATGGTTAAATATTCAACATTCATTACAGAGAAAAGACCTACAGTATGTTACCAAATATATTGTTCAGTGTTCTTGTGTAACCATAGACTGTAGCTCAGTGCTTGATGGGAGGTCGCTGCCCCTCACTCAGCCTGGAGCCTTTGTGTCAAGCCTCTGGTACTAGTTGTACCAGTATTTCTGCCTCTGGTACTAGTTGGACTGGCTGCGCTGCTGCAGCAAAGAATATGACAGAACAAACCCAGCAATCTCACAAATGCATAGAGTATATACTGTATGTCTGTGTAGATTCTCAAACGTCTTCAAGCTCCAAAAAGAAGTCCAGTTGCTTACAACTTAACTCCTTTAACTGTACTGTATGCATTCACTCGGTGCAAACTGTTACATAACAGACACCTTGACCCTAATTCAAACTTAGATTACAGTCTTTGTGGAATCAAAACAGACCAGGCCAAAGAATATTGGGTTCGTTGTGGACTTTTTACTGTATGTACTGATGGGTGTTAACACCCAGTGGGTAAAATGTATGTTTTTATTTTTAATTAAAATCATTATGACAGTAAAGATATTTCACTTTTCTGATCAGTGTAGCACTTTGCAGAAATCAACAGAAATCAAAGGGCATAAATGACAACAGCCTCTGAGTTTTGTGTCCAAGTTGCAGGAAGATGCAACATTCCTTTACTGGTATGGATATAATATCAGTAGGGATAGGAATTGTTATGATAATATTGGTACTGGTAAGGAAGCTGGGGATGTTTATGAACGAACAAGGTGTAGTGCTATGAGAGAAGAGGATTTGAGGTGTCCCTCTGACCCCACCATCAGAGGGCAGGATCCTCTGTTTATACCTATATTGACTTTGGTTAGAGCAGGCTTCAAATCTTTTATAATAAATACGGTGACAGACCCTTTCCTTCTGCTTTTCCCTGAGTCATTTTACCTCCTTTACAAAGGAGAATGAATTGAACTGATTTCCACTTGTCCTCCATTGAGTAAAGAACACAGTCAAGGCAAAAGTGATCACCCGACACCGGCAGCTTTGTCATCATGAAGAGATGGTTGAGGATCAGAAAATGCTAGCACCACATAAATATTGATAGCAGGACAATTTGTCCACAGACCAGAAACCAATCCCTGAGGAACCCCTTATATGTCAGTCTTTTTAGAGACATCTGGAACAACATCATTGTACGTGAGACATTAAGGTGATTTAAATAGCTAACACACTATTCCATCTTCTCTTAAGATGTACCATTAAATATACAGCAATAAAAAGACACAATCCTAAAATGCTGCTTAAGTTTCAACACTTGTTTATTGATTCGCCTTACTTTGTTTTTTTTCTTCACAACTTTTGTTACATATCCACAGATATGAGAAAAAAAACTCTAGAACACTCAGAAGATAAATGTGAGGACTGAGACTAAGACGTCGTCACAGGCCGGAACCTGCTACTGCTTCTGTTTGTCAACTCAGAGCAACAGTGCAGACCTGGGTTCATCCAAATGCTCCGCAACCACCATCTCATCCACACCGAGCTGAAAGGTGCAAAACTGATCTGGGATCAGCACCATATACTCTGAGGTGACACTTGACAAAGCACCAGGCCAGTCAATCTTATTCATCATGGTATACAGAGGAACAGAGAGTTAGTATGATCTGTGTGACGAGACGCGACACAGAAATTCTCCATTTATATACAAGACAGAGCCAAGAGGAAGGTTTCCAGTTAGTCATTACAAGGATCATGAATGACAATACTTTACAAGCAGCACTTGAGGGGAAGGGGAGCTGTTGTCATTAGCAAGCAGTAGTAAGGCAGGAGAGAGGGACAGAGTACAGCAGAGGATAACTGGACCTGCGTGCTTTGATCCAGATGACAATTAAAAAGCAGCCAAATATGAAATTATCATTTTGCTTTCCACAATCTTTGGCTAGTGCACTAAGACTGTCTAGCAAGTGTTTTTTTGTTTTTTTTAAAATGATACCCTTGAACAATTAGGGCTGGAAGCACTGCACAACATCTGCCAGTTAGAAACTGAAAAAAAAGCCTGAAAAATATCAACGCCTTTTGTTGCAGTGCTGTTTGTTTATATTGCCAAAGTGAAAATGGCGTCTAATCTTTACACCCTTTCACGACATTTAAACACAATCTAGTCTTTTCTCACATTCTTAAAACATTATCATATCAATAAACTTGCTTTATGCCTGGGTGCAATATAGAATATAATCTACCCTCCAAAGCTGTATAAATAAAACTTTCTATTTGTTTTCTGTTCCAGCAGACGGTATACATTATACAACTCTCTACAAAGCTGTTTATCAAACAAATTAAGTTGAATATACCAAGATGACCCAAAAGAAGTGATTTTTTTGCTCACAGGTACTGTAACTAGCAAAAAATATAAAGTAAATTGTGACAGACTTTATATTAGTCTGGTTTTAACAGATTTTAAAGCATTAGGCTGCCTTGCTCAACAGGTTGGCTGGCCCGTGGCATAAAGAGACCTAAATGCTTCTTAGTGGTTACATTTAAAATCAGATTAGACAATAAAGTGATCGTGACCAGGAAGAGATGAGAAAGACATAATGGCTGGCCAACCATGTCTTTGGTGTAACCTTTATAAACAAATTATTGTAGTAAATGATTCACTACAATGAACTGAACTCCAATGTCTAACTGAAATGTTTTCTGGCAACAAATAACCAACATTTGGGGTCAACTTGGTACAGTGCAAAATAACAGCAACTAGTCAAAGTAACCAGAAATCATCCCTGACATAGACATAACAACACCAAGGCTGATCTTACTGTACTGGTTTGTGACACAAGCATCAAGCTGTAAAATATGAAGCATTTACAGTACAAGAGTGAAGAAGGACAACATTTACAATAAATCATAATGGGATATATATATATATATATATATACGCTGTACTGTACTGTCACTGTAGCAACATACTATAAAGCATCATTGATAATATTCACTCTCCAAGACATTGACATACAGTAGTTCATCAATATAAAAAAAAAAGATCCATAACATCCTCTACTGCTCTACGTATGTGGTTCCTACCAGACATTTGAAAATAACTTCAGTGTTAATGTCAAAGACAAGGATGAAGAAGGAAGGGAGAAAATAAAAAGAGGTGAAGAAAGGGAGGCACTATCTGGTGCATGGGAGCAAAAGCTCTTGTCCACTCAAAGCAACTGCCCTTGACAGATTACAGCTCCTGGGTCATTTTTAACTTTCCACCAAGCTACAGTAGGGGACTTAAATAGTAAATGTAATACATATAACAACTCTGCTGGCTCAAATCCAACACAATGACAGACTGAATAAATAACCAAACATATTAAATCGAGTTGTTCAATGTAAGTGTAACTGGGTGGTTTTAAGAACTTGTTAGAAATTTTAACAAGTTGGACCCAAGCCTCAGATGGGGGGCTCTTCTTTGTGAACTTAGAAAACCACCAGATTATAACAAATGTTCCTGAAAAGAAAGAATCTTGGTACAACACTTAGAGTGCAAAACAGTGGCTTTGAAAATACATTGAGATAGTTAACATAACAAAAATATACAGGAGGAAAAGCCTGAAGCTCACTAATAAACAGTACGTCTCATTTGTCTATTAGTATGAACATATGAGAGATATCATGTGAATCAGTGCACTTTAGAAGCAGACAGGAAGATTCAGTTACATATAGAAGCTTCGTGTATGTACATGTTTTAGCACACAGACCTCAAAGGGAAGTACTGATCTAATCTTATTCTCACAAGAAGGCAAAGAGGTCGAATTCCCCACAATTTCTAACTATTTGCTTGACTTCTTGTTATTCCCAAAAACTGTCTATTAACACTAGTGCACAGAAGACAAAGACTGAAACAAATTAAAGAAGACACCCACGCTTTTGGTTAAAATAACTGAGTAAAAGATATAAGATATGAACTCAATCAAGATAACAAAGTACCATGAAACAAAACAGGTCAATGGTCCCGTCATACAGTAAATGAGAAACTATGAGAGCAACAGCACAGGTACAGCTTACCCTTCTGTCCCAAATCCTTCCTCGTGCTACTTCATTGTTGAAATGACTGTCCATTTAACTCTGTGAAACCTCTACAGTCAAACAAATACTCTATAGTAGAGCACCAAGCCATTCCAAACTGAGATAATATACAGTATTTCAATAACAGTTGTATGTTGAATTACACACTTTTACACAGAGAAAAACATCCAGCTTGGAAATTTTGTTTTCACCCTTCTCCTGGTGTCATTATTTAGAAATATACGAATGGTTGGGACCTTATTTGGTAACACTTTACATTAAAAATATGGTATTAACATGGTAATAGTGTGTAAATAATTTTGTAATAGGCAGGTAATAGTATAGTAACACCACCAACATGGTAATAGCAATGGCAATTGTTTAATATTACTTTAACATGACATTAGCAAGGCAATATCCTGGTTAAAGCTCGGTAATGATGATTACTATAATTTCATTAATTTTTTTAAACTTTGTTTATTAACCAGGAAGTCCTTTGAGAGAGAAATCTCTTTTATAAGGGAGACCTTTCCAAGACAGCGTCCAAGTTACAGTTCATTTAAAATAATATTGTACACATATACAGTAGAGAATATAAAACAACAGTCAGATGTATTTACAGAGGGTGAACAGTGACATTTCACTTCAAATTGATAGAGTACTGATACTGTCTTCATATTGTTTGGCAGTTACTTTTAAAATAAGATGGTATTACCATAATATTACCTCCTATTAGCATATTGTTATTATACCATAATGTAAAGTGTTGCTCCTTATTTCAGTTATACTAGATAAAGCACATAGTAACTTCCTATAGGGATAGCCTCAAAGATTTCTACAGGTATATAAAATCATAGTCTATACACTATAGTCTATAGTAGACCTATAGTCCAATAGTCCATCAGAGGCAAGTTAATTAACATAATAATAAGTTTGGGTGGTTAATATTTCTTATGTACGTATATTTGTAATGGTCAGGAGGGAGCACACCATGCAGGGACTGAGGTGTAGACTGTAAAAAGAAAGAAGGGACTGTTGGAATGAGTGACTGAGTGATGCCACATAGACAGGTTTTATAAATGTACAGTATTTGTTTGATTATATGGTCAGTGTTCATAAGAGCAGGATTTTGAACATTTCAGATTTTATATTTGTATTGTTATGTTTCAATTTCCCATCAAGCTGGTTCACCTCTCACATCCTCTGAGCAGACGGAACCGACTGCACTGACTTTCTCCGAGAGAGCTTTGACCTGTGGAAACATAAAAACATTTGGAAAAGGGTTTATTAAAAGTTAAGAGTCAACATAAAACAATATTTAACATCTAATTTTTCTCTTTTCATCAGTTACTTAACATTTTCTTGGGAATGTCCTGGGGGAATTTCTTCCTGAGACAGAAATCTGCAAAAACATTTTTAGCCACTTGAGGGTGATAGAAGCATATTATACAACTAATAGTTGGTCTTTTGGGGTTCAAACACTGGTTATGTTTCCATCTTGCTGTAAGCAGCACAACTCAAAATAGGAGTATGGACTTTAATGAAATTTGTGGGATATGGACCAAGATTAGAGTTAATTGGTAATCTGGATATTGATCCAGATTTATTTATTTATTTTTAAATTGAGACAGGGGACTGAAGGAAAACAGTGGCAGGAGTTTCAGCTCCCCGTTTCGTTTCCTAGTAAGAAATGAAAGTACAGGATGATTTTATCTTTTCAGGCCTCTAAGAATACGTAAAATCCAACAAACTAAAAAAATTCTGAAAGGATGAATAATAACTATTTGTATAAACTTTGTATACAATATCTTCTGTTCTCACTAATGTCTAACCTACAACGACTATTGAAAGAATGACATTACTTTCTTTTCATAAGCCATAAAGCTTGGCTTATGTGGACAATTATGTGTAGTATCAAATTTACAGTGATTAATATGACATTACATAGTTCTCCAGGCAACACTGCAATTATATGCAGTTGCATACTGTATCAGTTTTTCTCTAGGAGACCAAGGATTAAGATAGAAAACTCAGAATCCATTACCTGTTCAATATTAAGCTTGGGTTGCCCTAAGAGTTAAAATATGTTTCTCTGGGTAATAGATGATTTACTTTTTGATGAATATAAGTTTTTATAGAACATTTTTTTAAAGTATGTTAGAAGCAGCTACCTATTTAGCACCCATGGCTTTTAATGTTAAAAAGCTGAAACAATAATAGCCTTGCAAACAGAGGACACCATTTTGCACCACCATGTTTCTACAGCAGCCCAAATGAACAAACCAGACAAAGAAGGTTTTTTTGTGTTTTGAACCAGAAGCTTACTATGCAAACAAACAAGAAAGACATCCTCTCTGGTAATCAAAGGCCCTCATAGTTCCCCTTTGCCCTTGTAAAAAGGAGCAGTGAGCATAGAAGTCCTCTGTTCCTTTCAGTTTCATTAGATTTCATTAATTCTTACACACTTGACCTTTAGATGACTGGTGTTCAGCTGGTTCTTCTCCACCCACCTAATAGTTCCTGCTAACAGAGGATTGAAAGCATACAGCCAGTCATGCATCTCTTTGTCATTGGCAGCCTGCAGCAGTATCCCACGATGTTCAGTGCACACAGCAAATGTGTTGGGGGTCTGGAGACATTTAACACACTCAGGTTACTAAGTCATATGAAGTTAATTCAGGTTCACAAAAAGTACTTTTTTCTGCTTGTATTTTATCCGTACCCGTAGTAAGGTTTGTTTGTCCTCACTGTATTCCACCTTTGCACTGGACAGGTTGATGACAGCTCTCTCCACACTGTCCCTCTCACTGCGGTACAGGTAGACGTAGGGCCTGCGCACAACCACGTAGCGTTTCACCCAGCCACTGGTGTGGGGCTCCAAGAAGTGCAAGTAGCCCTTCTTTGACACAATGGGGCTATGTTTGATAAAATAATAGTTTTAATAACTAAGATTATGCTGATTTCCTGATTTTTGAAAGAAAATTGTGTGTGTATTCTGACCTGACACGTATTTCCTGTATGTCAGGAACAAAGCTGTATCCTCTGAGAGCTTTCTTTCTGTCCATTGGACTGAATGGGTCCAGATCTGGAGTTGATGCCTCTGAACAGGGTTCAGCATGCCTTCAAAAAGAATAAAATATATTAATATTTTCATAATGTGACAGAAATGGACTCCTCTGATGTACCAGTTTAAAGAGGACATTCATGGGAAAAAAAAAATTCTGATGTTTTTTTGGTATGTCCCTGGGTCCTTCCCATATCTAAACACTAAATTGTCACAATAAGTACTTCTTCTTTCTCAGCCACTTCTGAGGCTTCTCTGTTTACCTGCGCTCAAGCAAGTGGTTTTGAAAAGTAGAGTTTAGTTACATAACTAGCACATTTGCCGTGCAACGAACCCTCCCCCAACAGCTACTCCCAGTCATGGGTGTGAACATTCAACCTGAAGAAGAAGAAAAAGCACCGTGGAGCAGTCAGTCAACTGGTAGCTGGCCAATCACAAGCAAATGGGAATGCACTTGGTAGCTGGCCAATCACAAGAGACAGTGTTCTGGGGGGCGGGCATTAGCTTAGAAACAGAGTGCCTGTTCAGAGGCTGGCAGAGAGCAGCAATAAACTGGCTTAATCTGAAGAGACTATGATGTTTTTGACCATAAATATTATTTAATTTATCTAAGTAGACATCAGTAATCTTGATTTTTGGTTCAAAAAAAGACTATTCTATGTGACTTTTAAATGAGACCATTTCATTCATCTTGGAGGGCAAAGTAAAAAATGGATATGAAAAATAAACAAAAATAAGATTTTCTTGTGCAAAACCCATTTATGGAAATGCAATGCTAAGAATTAACGAGCCAACATCATTTAGGTGGACAAGTAGGACAAGATTTGTCCTTTGACCTTTTTAAAGGTTTTCCTGAAAAAAAAAATCGAACAATAGTAATGCTTAAAATATGACACATTTTACACACTTGCACTAAAATAAATCCATATGTTAAGACTAAGAAGATATTGCTACATACCTAATGTCATAGTGTCCTTCGACCAGCGACGGGCAGGTAGAGGACGGAGTAAGCATGCTCAGTCCAGATGATGATGATTCCCTCATTAAGGATGCAGACATCTCAGACAGCTAAAACACACGAGAGGGACAAATACAGACCAAACATGCCAGCAAACAATTAAGCACAAACAACACAGACACGTATTCAGAAAATAACTTGATCAGACCTGTCATTTTTATAGCAATACACTGCTAAAATTTGTGTACCACTACAACACAAATCCTCATCATGTCTAAGAGCCCCTCATTGATTAAAATGTCAAAGAATACACGCATGGGGGAAAACTGAGTTAGTGGAAGCCTTGCAATCTCTGAAAAGGAGGAACAGTGAGGGATGAAGTCTGGGGAGAATCCCGTTGTAAGGAATGGACACATGGGTATTGGAAGACAGATGTGAGCAGAGACCTTGGTCAATTTTATCCTTAAAAAGGTTTCTTCTTTGAATGTCATATCTCATCCATCAGTAGTGAATAATATTAAACCTTGGTCCACTGAAAGCATAAGTTTAAAAGAAGTGGGTGATGTTAGGAAAAGGAAAGAAAAATGTGTGATTAAAAAATTATTAAATTTGTTAATGGGTAAAAATTAATTATTTACTGAGAGTACAGCAGTAAATGTTCAGAGGGATTATTGGGCCGGGTTAGAGGGCCTAGGCTGGGGCTCACCTTGCTCTCACTGGCACTGCTGCTCACCTGGCTGTACTCTCTGTTGAAGGTGTGCATCAGCAGACGCAAACACTAAAACAGAAAGTATACAGAAAATGAGGCTGAATTAAGTCAGTATGGGATTATATAACAGTTTAAAAAAACAACACTTGAGCTAAGACAAATGTTGTGGAGCAGCAGTCACCTTGGCCGCCAGCTCCCTCTGCCTCTGGTTGGGGCTCTCGGGGACAGGGCTGCTGTTCGGACTGTGGCTGAGGATGGGACTCTTTGCAATGTCACTGATGTCACTGCTTTTGTACAGCACTTCCTGTCCTGCCTGCAGAGTCGCCTCCAGCTTCTCCCTCAGCAGCAGGTAGTGCCGGGTCTTCTCTACCTAAAACCGCAAACATGCAAGTTTTACATCACTTACGTCTGTGGTAAGAAAGTTCTTACATGTGATTTTCTGAATGCTTTACCTCCCCATTTTTTGTTGTCACTTCATATTTTCAATTATTCAATTATTCAATTATTCAATTATTCAATTATTGCAATTGTTCAGTAAATTAATTCATGTAGTTTCTGTATTACAAGTAATCTCACATTAGTCTGTGTGCATGCCTGTGTCCTAAATTGTACATTTATACCATTAGGGTAAAATACGGTACATACATACAGCATATATTACACAAACAAAGACATTAAAATGAAAACAAATTAATTTAACAAAATCTCACAACAATTTGGTAGATCTGAATGCCAAGACAGAATAATATGAATAATACCTAAAAATGTAATTACAGTCATATAAAACAGTTGCAACAATGCAAAGTTGAAAGGTTTAGGATCAAATTTCCAAAATGTCCAAAGGGAAGAATTGTAGTATTTTCCAAATTTAGAATGAACCCATGGAACGTGAACACTAGTCTTTTGTATACATCACCATTCACTGTTGAGATTACAAACCCACCTCCTGCAGTAAGCTGAGTTTCTCCAGCTCCCACTGGTGGTCAAGGATGAGACTGTCACTGCGAGGCCTCCATCCAGCCAGGTTCTCCTCTCCTCGGACGTACGCCACAGAAGTATCCAGCACACGCCTGCGGCGGCGCTGCATACCTGATGGAGAAGAATAAATGTAATGTTTTAGAACATCAAAACCCTGTTAACTAATGTTTTCCTTTAATTTAACTGAGTTTTTATTGTTTATTTCGTCTCACCTGGACTTCCATTGTCTGCCACGTGACAGAGAGTGACTTCATAAACTCCTGTAACACGGTTGCTGAGGTGGAGAGAGGAAAAATGCCTAAGTAAACAAGAGGTATCTACTAAAATGCACTGAAAATATAATTTATTTAAACAGAAAAGTATAGAAACACACACTGTAGCCTGTATTCAGAGTGTATAAATCTAAAAATCTGCACCTCTCAGAGGGACGGAGGCAGCCAGTGCTGAAGAGATTTCTGATGGAGCGAGAGGCTGGAAGTTTTGTGTCACGAGAGTAAAAAACCATGCAAAAATCTTTGGTGATCACTGTGGGTTGTGTGCAGTTTTCCATCTGGTAAAAATACACAGAAAACATCAGAATCCATTCACAAGGCCACAGTGATTTCACTGATCTCTGTGTATTTAATACAAAAAAATGTATAACTTATTACCTCCAGATAAGCAGAGAGGGTGATGTAGATTTTCTCCCTGTAGGGAGTGACTCTGTTCAAGAGCAGAGAGTTGTGCATGGAACTGTCCCATGCTGCCTCAAACCGGTAGAACGTTCTGGTTTGAGATAAAGAAAATGTCATAATTTACCTGCTTTATCTTAATGCCATAAAGGGTCAACTTACTATGAAAAGTAAAACATGTGAGGTAAAGGGCATTCTTGTTATCAGAAAAACAATTAGCGAAAATATAAAAAATGATTGTTATTGTACCTATGATCTACTCCCAGTGAGACGCTGTCATTATCAAAGAGAAAAAGGGAAGAGGTTAGAAACTTTCCTCTGGAACTGGTTAACATTTAAACTCAGCAGAGGAACTGAGCCAAGCAAAATTAAACATGCCATAAAGCAAAACTTAAGTGACACACACACACACAGATGCATACTTGTCATCATGTTTAGGCCAGAAGTATCCAGAAGACAGGATGTTGAGGGAAAGAATGTTGGGGTCTATGATGGTCTCATCAGCCTCTGGTGTGTTTCGAATGCGACCTAAAATCAAATATATAATAAATTAGATAAATTAATTCCCACTTGGACAAAGATTTTTTGTTACTTTACCTCATTACTCACCAATAACCAGCTCTTTCACCTCTTTCCACTCAATGTCATTTCCTGTTTCATGAGCGATGGTGACTGTGATCCTCCTCTGAATGCCCTGTGGTAGATGTGAAGCAAATCAGTGAATTAATATTGTTACAGCAGTTCCAGTGGTGAAGAACAAATTTATCTCATGCAATGATTAAAGAGCTGAATTTTTTGTCCAACACACCAATGGGCACATATATGAGCGCAAGTTAATTGGCCACCAACACAACATAGATGCTGGGCATGAAAATTACAACTGCATCAAGTGGAAACTACCAATGCCACTTTGCACCGGGTGTCGGATAGTATGTCATTTATACCATTCAGGGTCTCTCAATCAAGACCTAGTTGATGACAACAGGAATAACTTAATGCGGAAACATTACATATTATATCATTATATATATTAGCTGCAGAGTCTATTCATATGAATTTAGGGAATAATGAAGGTAATTAAAGGGGGTCAAACCTGATGTAAGAGGAATGTGCCGTGACAGGGCATCCCACTTCTGTGGTCAACAACAGCTGGTATGTAGCTAGGGACAAGGAAACACCAAATGTTAAGTGAGACTTACAGTATACTGAATAATTTGAGGAAGCACTGAAAGAAAGGCATGAATTAAATTTAAATGACTCACTCTCCATTGGCCTCCAGCTCACAGATCTCAAAGAAGACCATTAGGTCATATTTGGCATGACATGGTCCCGCAGTGGAGCGAGTCAGTGAGCTGAGCTTTGTGGCTGGCACTGAAGAATGACAGGAGAAATGTTAGAGGGGAAGAAAGAAGTGACAGACACATATTTGTTTCAGAACATTTCACTATCATTACAGCACACAATGTCCAAATGCAATCAGAAAAAAGGTAATTTACATCATATTAAAAATATAACATTTTCTGGAATTCTAATTTCCCGGAGTTTTGGGATCAATAAAGGAAAGTAAAGTAAGTATTGATAATTTGAATAATCATTTCAGTGTTATTTCCTCCAGGTTATTACATGTATATGTTCATATGTTCAAGAATGCTATCTCGATCAGTCAATATCTTACACTGATGCTAAAATTGTCGATTTTTTCCCCTTATCAGTAAAATCCATTTGTGATTTTAAAATTCTTAATAGACGGAAAGAAACACTTGTTAAATAGAGGGAAAACATTGTATTGACACATATTGAACAAAATGCAATTGATTTAATTAATATTGTATATTACTGCCAAGCCCTACATGATGACCATAAGAGCTGCAGAGAATCATGGTTTATTTACATAGTAAGGACTCACATGCCATTCAGTTATTCAGATAAAAAAAAAATTCTTGATGATATTTAAATGTTGCCTTTAATCTAAGCAGAGCAATTTTTCCTAATTTAAATGATACAAGCTACTACTGTTAAGCAAATTATCTGCAGGTTTGAATTTATTCCTTCTTTTCCCAGTTATTTTATGATAATAAAAGAATAGATTTCAGTGAATCTTAAAATTAAACTTCAAAAACTCCTACCTATAAAAGGTGGTGGAGGGCAATAAATTAAATTAAATCATGGATGTATGCTAACGTTTGATCAACTCTGCAAACCTGGTTTAGATAAAGGCATCACCCTGGGGAACTGCCTCCTGGTAGGTCTCAGCGGACTAAGAGACAAGACAAGCCAAAATGTGAAATGTAAAAGTTAAATTAACTCATAATATGTCAACAGTTGAAATAAATGTTAGTGTTAATTACCTGATCAGGTCCTTGCAGAGTGGAGGGAAGGGTTGCTTCTGATAATGACCAAACACCTCAAAAACAATGGGTTGAGTCTTTATGTACTCCACAAAAGATTTGGTCACCTCCACTGTGATCTGACAGAGGACAGAAGAAATTAAATTACACTACATATCTCAGACAAGGAGCCAAAGAACCTGCTTAGAAATAAACTATTAAACTTTACACCGCTCTCTCTGTAGGGGCTACCACAGTTGATGACCCACTTATTTGATTTGGCAGAGAATTTTACCCCGGATGCACTTCCTAACACAACCTGCCCATTTATAAGTGCTTGGGACTGGCACCAGGAGTGTGCTGGATGTGGCCCCCCTGTGGCTGGGGTAAGTTTAGTGTCCAATAAGCAATGAGTAATGGGGATCAAACCAGCAACCCTAATGTTACAAGCCCAAATCCCTTCCACTCAGTCATGGCTCCAGCAGCTCTAACAACAAATATTTCTTAAAAATAATGAACAAGAAAGGTTTAAGTTCAAATGAATGTAAAGTTTAGTGCACACATTTTGTACATGGTAGAAACCCAGGGGAGGTCCTCTGCCTGTATTCTTCAGTGGTTCAGTGGAGAAAGCTTCGTCATGACGGTGGATGAAACTGAAAGGACAGAAGAAATAAATGTATCTAGTACTGCTCAATATTTCAACCATGCCTGAATAATGTTCAAACCTCAAACAATTACCACAAGTTCAAAATTCATATTATTGATAATCAATTAATCTGAACCATATCTCAATCTCAACTTCAAAAGAGATTGAATGTATTGATTCCCAAAGGGAAATTTGGTCAAATTCATACTTACTTACTACACAGTTAAAAGGTATTTGTTACACATGACACAATAGTGTAACACATGAACATTGTACCTCAAAACTCATGGCTTTTCAGGTGTTTGTGCTCAGTGTTCACTCACTTGAACTGACAGAAGATGTCAGCATACTCGGCTGAGATGCTGGAGGCCTGTAAGACGGTGACTCTGAAGGTAAAGGTACTGCCAATCTTCAGGTGGGACAGAGCTTTCTCTGGAGAGAGGTCCAATGGAAGATCTAGCCCCAGACCTAAACTCTTGGCTGGGCTGCTCGGAGGCTCTAGTGTGGCTGCACATTACAGAGAAATGGTAAATGTTGTGTATTGTTTTATTGTGCTTTTCTATTCTTCATGATCAATTACTTTACACTACATTTCTGCATTTTATCCAATACACGCACATTCATTTGGCATATCTACAGGATAGTATGTAACAATTTTTCTATCACAAATCTATCATACTCATTCACATACTGACGACACAGCTGCCAGAATAATTGTAGCTTATGTCACACAAGTACATTAGAGCAAGTAGGGATCAAACCACAGACCTTCTGAATAGAAGATGACCCACAGTACCACTGATCAATAGCCACACAGAAACATGTTAAAAATGCTTTACATTGAAGCTGATATTTTACATTTTTACTAACTAAATTCCTAAATCTTACTAAATTTGGAAAGTAATTGATCCAGTCTGACTTAATATATTTTGTTTTGGATCTATATGAAAAAGCAATTTCTCATTTCTACTCCATTCAAAGCCAGAAAAACAAAGAGGATTTTTCATGCAGGCAAGATTGACAGTTTGGTGTCGTTTCAAGGCCGTGCACACACAAACACAAACAGGCACACATCCCTCTTACCTTCACAAGTGTTGTTGTTGACTTCATCGGCAGAGAATCCCATCTCAGCACTTTGTCCTTCTCCCTCCACAATTCTCAGCTCCTCCTGAGAGGTGTTGGAGTGCGAGAGAACACCAGGACATGTCTCAGACTGGAACTGAACACATAACAGGAAAACAGACTTCAGTGCAGTTGATAACACCCACCAGCAGCAAATCATGAAGAATTTCAAGTGTTTTCAACCATATCTCTGCTTGTTTTCAAATGACATGCTTGATTTTCACAGCAACAAATTTTCAATCCAAATGTGAAACATGGAGAAAATCTTGCAATCTGTTTCTGTGTTATTGTCATAGAAATATTTTTGCAGAACATTATGATGGAGCAGGTAAGTTTACCCTAGATATTTTAGATACAAAAATGTCATCACTTCATCATTTTTTCCAATAAGACATTTGATTAAAGTTTATGTAATACATATGAATGAATACATTTGCCCTGTTTCCCTTGTTATGTGTACTTAATTTCTTTGTACAAAAAAATAAATAAAAGCTCCTTAAAAAACTTTATCTCACCAAAAAGGATCATAACATAGTTAGAAATTTTAAGGAATCACTACCTTCTCAAAATGTTTGTCTTCAAAGGAGATTTTGGCAGTGCCAGACTGCCTCACACCAGAGCCATAATCAGGGGCCTCCTCATCAGCTGGAAAAACACAAAACAGTGGAGAAAAATGCAACCACCATTTCAAATATAAAGTATCTATCAGTAACACACTTTTATTTTCATGTGTGATTATATCTGACGAAAAAAACAAGGAATTGAGGAGGATTAGGTCTCACCCTAACATGGGCAAGGTTGTTGTCTGTATAATTTATAGGGGGGAAAAAACAACTCAAAGGAACAACTGTAATATTTTGTCAAATCAAACAATCTGATTGATATTTGTACCTGAGATGGCCTGCACAGCCACTCTGAGGAAGCCTTTCACTTCCCCTTTTTCACTGACAATGGCCACACGATGTACCAGTGGTACTGGGTACAGCAAGTTACTCAGGTACACAAAAGCCCTGATGGATAAAAAGCAAAGACAGTGATGATTTAGAGCACATTAAACGAGTGCAAATGAGAGGAGAGATGTTGTTTGTGTTTGGTGTTAAGTCGACAGCTGACCTGCCAACAAGACGGAACCAGGGGAAGCGATCATAGAAAGGGTCGCCTCCAGTCAGGCTGTGGTCGCAGTCCTCAACAGCACTGCTGGGTAGTTCTGCAGCACGGTCATACATTTCTCTCATCAAGTCCAGCCTCTGTCTGCAGGAAGCAGATGACAAAATAACACAATGAGGGCAAGATGCAGCTGTGATGAATGAATGGCAGTACAACAGAAAACACAAAGGAGACTCATCTTGAAGTCTTGTATTAGTTGGGGTTTGACCTTACCAAGACAGTGCAACATATTATATATAATATTTATGCAATTAAAGGCAAATGCAATATTAGTGCAAAAACTTCTTCAGAATATAATATTCAATCAAGTACTTTCTTTATGTCTTCATAAAAGAGTCGCAAAAGACAGCAATAATAAAAGAAATAAAAGAAGCTATATGGTATAGAGAAAATGGTTGTAGTTAATTTTAGAAAACATTTCTTTTTTTATAATCCCATGTGCAATAGATCAGAAGGTGTGACAGACATTAAAACTAATTAATTATATAATCATGTCCAATGAATCATCGTTAACTTTATACCTGAGTTTCTCTAGGGTCCAGTAATGTGTAGCTCCATTCTTCTGATCCTGCACTTCAACAGCTACAATAGTCTGAGGGAAAGGTCGTCTTTCTCTCTCCTTGGCCACGCAGGATGGCAGCAGGTCAGGAGGCAGCGGAGAGTAGAGAGTGTCTGTCAACAAGACAAACTGGAACTGCACCTGAGGACGACACAAGACATTAAACATGAGTGACTGACTCTTTACATCTTACTGTGATCCTACTCCCATTCCTCTCACATCTGCTGCAAACAGAAATCTAATTCCCACTGTTTATTAACAATTATTTCACCATAAAAATAAGTTTGATCTTCTCCTGACTGCAAAGAACATGAAGCATTTATAAACTGATACCAATGGTTATTACACTGTAAGAAAGAGATTGATGACTCTCAGGACTAAAACCATGTATCAGGACAATCTATTACTTTTCTAGAGACTCACACGCTGAAATAAAACCAGTTAAATGTACAGTGATCAGTGACTCCCAGCAAACACTTCATGAACAACAATCTCGACTAAAGTTAAAACTCTTCGCACTCTAAATTTAGACTCAAATAAATTTGCACTCTGACTACATTAGTGCAAGATGTGCACTATGTTTGAGAATGAATTCAAGACATTTGTAAGCATAATTTTAAATTAAAAAAAGAATAGTCAAATTTTTACCCAAATCTAAAAAATGTACATGTACTGTAATTGTTACATGTGTCTCAGTACTGATTAAGGACCATGTTTTCCACCTTCTTCTTCAGCTCCACGCTGATGGCATTGGCCTCCTTGAGGAAGATAGCATTGCCCCAAAGCAGATCCCTGAGAGAAGTGAACTGATAAAAACGCCACTTTCTGAAAGCCCACAGAGCCAGCTCAGTCTCATGCTTCGTCCAAGGCACTGAGGAGGCAAGACAGTTGATGTGAGAATCAGATATGATTAAATAAAAACCGGACATATTTGTGTTAGTGTCAAGCGACAGAGATGAAAATGACTTGACAGTATCACCTTCTTCTTCAGGCTCCTCTTCTTCCTCGGGTGACTCCAGGTACCGAGAGTCCACTTGTTTCTGAAGAGCCTCCAGTTTACTCTCATAGTCCTGAAAGAAAATAGATGATAAGACACAGAAACTATTTATGGGCAGTTCTAATTCTAATTAATTCTAACATTTTCTTGTAGAGCTTCTCTCACCAGTCTTTGCTGTTCTAGCAAGTTACTGGCTTCTTCTCTTTCTTTACGGTACTGATCCTCCAGTTCCTGAAGCCTGGAAGATTTACATAGTTTTGGTTAAATAAATAATTGTGTTGTGAAAAACATCACAGTTATTAAAATAAATGTATTACTATCCAAACTCACCTCTGCTCCATCTCCTGCTTCATATCAATGCCTTGTTTCTCCAGCAGCTCTCTCTGAGCAAAGGCCCAGTCGACGGGTTCCACAGGTGTTTCAGCGCACGGCGTCCTCTCTCGTTCCATACGAGCTTGTTCAGGGTCGTTGAAGCGAAACACGTGGCTCTTTCCCATTATGATTCGATTCCCTATAAAGTTAAATTAGGGAAAGTTTGAATGCCTTAATGAAGGATCCTATACAGTAACTGTTCTGCAATTTTTAGAAAACAGAATCTTGCCTGATCGCAGAACAATGGGTGAAGTCACTCTCTTCCCATTGACATATGTCTCTGATCCCTCACACGGCTCAAGGACGACACATCCTAATTACAGAAATACCATTATTTTAAACATATTTAATATAAAAATGGCAGGTTGGAACATTAACTTATTATTGTAACTTTATATCTTAAGGCAAGCTGCAAGCCTTTTACCTTCTCCCTGAGGACCTATGGTGCTGCTGAATGTGCAGTGCTCATCTTTGATAAAATGGCCACTGAGAACAATGTCTTGGCGGGTCTTTGCATTTTCACGGCCAACCCTGTGGGAAGATGATACCATCAAAATGAGAAAACAACAACTCTGCATCTAGACAAACTCAAAACAGAAAATATGTACTTACTTTGTAATGCCATCTTTAATGTAATAGAGAAGACACTCAGACATCAGTGGGTCTTCGTTCAGGTTCACCAGATGAGGTGTCTAAACGGTGAAATCATAATTATTATTTAATTTGTATTTTTGTGGGAATAGACACATGTTCCAAAAAATATCAAAATAATGACCAACAACAAGCAGCACCTTACCTTTTTTGGGGAGAATACACCCACAGTACCTCCGTCTTCTCTCATGGCAACGCCCATCTCAGCTAGCAAGGCTTCTCTACAATGAGCACATATACATCATAGACCGCGTTCAGGTTGTGTAAACTGAAAGGTCAGCCTATGACTACTGGATGTTCTATGAGAAACTGCTCATAAAACAGAGTGTAAAGCTGCAAATCCTTGCATTCACACTAAACCTAAACTGTCATAAGCCTTACAGGAGTTTACTCAAACTTTTTGACCTGATGACGATGACAAACAATAACTTCCATAGTTTTTGTGAATTAATTGTTAAAAAAATTATTCTTCAAGCACAGGTTTAATGTGAGCTACTGAATATGTACCCATTTTAAGATAAAGGTGAAAAAGCAAAACAGGCAAGTATTATTTTATACAAAGATGGTATCAGACTGATATCAGTATTGGTAGCTACTCCAGGTTTTGATGACAGTATTGGTCAAGAAAAAGTGGTATCAAGCCATCCCTGTTGTTAACCATCATTTTCATCCATAGATTAAAACTGCTATCTTGATTATAATATACACAGTATATGGCGAATTCCTACATTTGAAGCAGTCAGGAAAGTCACATAGCAAGCACATCCTTGAACATTTTAATCGAAATTCATGTCGGGTTTAATTATCTAAATGAGGGACTTTATTTTAGTTTTGGTGAAACAGACCTGATTGTAAAATTGTTGAGGTAAGAATAATGAGACCATCCCTCTTGCCACATATAGTGACTAAATGTATATGAATGACATGACCAACCTCTCCATACGAATGGCCTCAGTACGACGCAGCTTCTCCTCCCAGGTTTCATTGAGCTCAGCAATGATTTTCTCAGTTTCCTGTGAAATGAAGACTTGGATTTATCAAGCTCAATTCCATCAGATTTCTCTCTGTCCTCTCTCGCCCTGTCACTCCTTCTCGCTTTATTTGTGCTCACAAACACTTTTGCATTTCTCTACATCAGACTCAACAATTTCACCAGTCTTTCCTACCTTGAGCCTCTCGATGGCCTCTTCACTGGCTGGGCTGAAGATGCGATCATGAAGGTTGCTGATTGAACCGACACGACTGGACATGGCTGAAATCGAGGGAGACGGGCTCATTCCTGTCATGGCGTTGGTCACTGTGGAGAGATCACCCCCTTGATTGACAGCCTGGCGATTATTATTTACAAAGTTCTTAAAATCGCACAGGTCTGCCAGAGAGAGAGGCGTTGTATGGAAGAAAGCAAGGAAGGCAGGAAGTACAAAAGGAATGGAAGATAGAAGCAGACGCCAGGAAATTAAAGAAAGACATTAGGGATTGGGAGGAACACGTGGAAAATTTGGGGAAAAAAATAACGGGAACAACAGGGAGTAAAAAAAAGAAGAGAGAGCTCAAATAATGGATCAAAGAAGCAGTGGTCATTTAGTTACCAAAGCCATCACAGACAGAGAAAAAATAAAAACCTCAAACCACCCAAAAAAGTATATTGAATGTTAGAGGCATTTTCTCTGACACTCAAATACACAGAAACAGCATTACCAAGCTTGCAAGCATGAAACTAAGACAAAAAAAACAATAAATAAATAAATAAAAAATTGTGATTTTGTCTGTTTAGCACAGCCTTTGGTAGCACAGCTCCTGTTAGTGCAGGCCTCAAAGCTCCCGAGTAATCGCTGCAACTAGCTCCATGCACATAGAACCAGGATTCCAACACTTGCTCTTCACTGATGTCAAATGGCATCCTCCCAGTCAGTCCTTTATTCCATGATCACTACTGTTTTAAAAGGTGCAGTAAACAACATGCTTCTTGTACATATGCAAGAAAAGGCAGAAAGAGTTTGCATAGGATTGCAGGACAAAGATTTTCAGACATTTTATAATTTTATTTTATAATAAAAGTGTTTAAAGCTTCCCACATTAAAAAGAGAGGCAGGAAATGAGTGATACTATGGAAAAAAGAACTACTGGGGAAAATGGAGGCCATTTTGCAGAATTCTTACAAAAAAGAAATAATAGATTTACAGTTTTTCCTCTGGATCATAATTACTCTATGATTTTAATAGTTTTTGCTCATTTATTTCTAATCTGAATTCACATGTGGTCTCTTGTCAGGTCTCTAGTGTGGTAGAGAAGGAAGGCTGGCTTGGTATTCATTTTTTTTTAGTTGCAAAGCGTAGGCTTGCTAGAGTTATACACACATTTCAAACCAGTGATGACTGGGCCAGTGCAGCGATACGCTGATAGGATAGAGGAGAGAAGACAATGTGTGAGAGACACTATCTTAGATGTGAACTATGGAAAAATGTGCAAGTGTGTGTGTATGAGAGTCTACACCAAATATATATGTATTTGAGCATTTTCTGTGACTGGAAGTTGTGTTTACCCCATGTGACACTCACTCTCTATGATGTCTCCCAGACCCTGTGCGTACAGCAGGTCCTTGAGGCGAGCCACCTCCTCCTTCAGCTCACGCACCAGCCGGTTGTTGGGGTCCTCGTTGATCACAGCATTGCAGCGAATCTGTTTGGCACGGTCAGCATAACTGGAGGAACAGAAAATTCCCAAAACAGTCAACAGATATCTGTAATTATTACACTACTAAGCAACATAATGTTAGGTCCATTTTCCTTGGTAATATGCAGAATATTAATCCATTTGTTCCAAAATCTAATCTGTTTACTCTGCATGTTAAACCTGTGGTGACAGTATGCAGTGAGAAACTACAAATGTATATGGTGATGTATATGACTGACTAACTTTGAAAAATATATTTTATTGACATTCTTTTTACCGGAGTGTACTGAGGGTTTCATCATAATTAATATCAGCTGGGCTGAGGGCAGCCACCATAGCAGTACGAGAGTTTCCTCCTAAAAGACAGAAAAGAAGACAACGTTTTTTTCAACAACCATATCATAATTAAAAGAGCTGTGCAACTTCACTGGTCTTAAAACTCACTTAGATTTCTGAAATGAATTGAAAAATTAAATTAAGTACTTCATTTCAAAATTTAAAAAAATTTCAATGAAACTTGGTTCCATTTGAAATTTTCATCCACCAAAAAATAGTTCTGAAGTTGAGCTGCAGCTTCTAATAAATGGAAAATCAACAATCAATTTTACATGTAAAACTGATTATGAATATAACTTAATTATCTGCTGGCATTGATACAGAATCACCCTTGTCTTCATCACAACGTATTTTAGAAACAATTATTTAACCACTACAACTGTAATTTTTGGTGTCTTAGAAGTACTTCCTGTGATTATAAGCATTAACTCTAACCTAACCCTAACCCATATACTGATTCAATATGAATTTTTCTGCATATTAAAATCAGCAGTAGTAGTAGTAGTACAAAAGTAATGCATACCTAGGTTCTCCCTCAGTAGCCAGGTCAGGACTGAATCTCTGTATGGAATAAAACTTTCAACCTTCTTCTTTTTCTTGTTCTAAACATAAAATAGAGACAGCTGATTTGTTATTGATCCTGAAGAAAAGACACAGTGCATGCTATTTGCCTCTTCCCAGCTGTGATAGTTCACATTGCTTACCTTGTTTGGTGCCGAGTCCTGACAAGTGAGAGACAAATGTTTGTTATTTGAATAGTAGTATACGAGACATGAGTAAACAGGACAAGACATGAGTAAAAACATACCAGTTCAGCTAGAGCAGAAATAACTTTGCCCAGAGTGGTTAAAGACTTGTTGATATTTGCTCCTTCCTGCAAACACAAAGACATAAAATTAAATTATCTGACATATTTTTCCGATTATGTGCAAATGTTTTAAATAAGCCTCATAAGAATTCAAATCACAATAAAGGAGCTGCCTCCCTCTCACCTTCAGTCTGGTCCCTTTAGCTCCGGTTGAGTCGGCTCTCTCGCTGCCAGCCAAGTCCACCAGACTGATCTTGCTGACCTATATGATGGAGGAAATTATTTTTTAAAAATAAACATCTCTAAATTTCAAAAGCAATGAAATACATTTTACATGTAACTGAAAAAAGAATGGGCAGTAAAACTTAATGTGTGGTTATCAGTCAATGCTACACCACTTCTACTGGATAACCACACAAACTGACTTGAGACATAAAAGCTCATAAGATAGATTATGACTGGTATGTCTTTGAGAAGTTATAGAATAATAAAAATAAAGTTCTTTTTTTCAGATGGTAATTCATAAAGAGTGAATTAGTATGAGCTGAGCTTAGTGTCAGAACCTTTTCTGAAGTGTTGTCCGTCTCCATGTCATGTTTCTTTTGTGTGAAGATGATGTTGAAGACAGCGTGGGAGCGGCTGCTGGTCTCATTCATGTTGGTAGCAGCCACAGTCCTGTAAATATAGGTGCATATTATTGATTCATACATCAGTGTCTACCGAAAGCTGTTTGTCCCAGCTGCTCCATCCACTGATTCATAAATTCATCACAACCAAATCACTCATCTAAATGATAATTGCCATCCATCACTACATCTACCATCATCACAACAGGTTAATTCATAATTAAGAAATAGGATTCAGTCACCTGGCTTTATTTCCAGAGTCCATCAGGTCCTGGATGTCATTGTAGGAGGTGACAGCTAGTTTGGATAAATCTTCAACATAGGGTCCCATCAGTGGATGCTCTCTGACGCGCAGGTTCCCTTTGTTTTTGGGGTTCAGCAGGTCACGCACTCGCTCACAGTAAATCTCCATGTAACTTACCTGTGGGAGGGAAACAGGAAGTCATATCATACAACTATGTACTGTAATGAGCTATACAGTGGTTATCAATATAGCTTAGTAGCACCTGTTGTGGAATGTAAATAGATTTCTAAAAATCAAGTGAATTTTCTTCAGATATGATCCTGATTCAGCAGTGATTCCAATGCATAGGCAGCACTGTAGGTAGACCATGAGAGGGCTTCAAAAATAAACCAATAATCTACAAAAAGTTTGAACTATAGTTGGAGCATGTATTGCATTTGCAGAGTGTATGTGCTACCATTACATCTTTACTTACTAAAGAGCCATCAAGATCGTTAAAGGTATGTAGAAGAAAATGATTTCTTATCTGTACAGTAACAACAACCATAATATGTACGACAATATTTAGTTTGAGATTGGGAACAGCTGAGATACGGTAATAAAAGTGCAATCCCATATGCCCCTCCAATATAATGGTATTTCCAGCCTTTAGTGTGGTAAAAACTGCTAAATGAAAAAAACAAAACAAACAAAAAAAAAAACAGTATTTCTAAATTCAGGGAGAAAATGGTTGAGTTTGAGATCACTCACCTCCACTGAGTAAGACATGCTGTTGTCAATATTGCTGTCATTGATTTTGGTGAAGAGGTCCTCACACAGCTAGGAAATTAATAGTAGATTGTCACTTTTATGGTCAGAATTGTATCCCTGATAACTTTTGTATTTCAATATTGTTTAAAAATAGATATGTCAATGAAAAGACAACTGTTGTTATGTTTCAGTCAAATATATAATAATTCTTAACAAATAAAGGAAAGTTTTTACTTTCTCATCAGGAATATTCACATTGTTTTTCCTTATTGATCAATGAAAACTGTACACTGTGCTACCAGAGGAATGATTCCTTGCTGGTCCTGCTCTTGTCGTCCCATCATGGTGTAGCTTTTGCCTGCTCCTGTCTGGCCATATGCAAATATGCAAACATTGTAGCCTTCAAAGGCATGAAGCAGCATCTCCTCTCCAATGTCCTTGTAAACCTGCATCTGGGATGCATAGTTGATGTCCTCAGGCTGCAGATGTCAAGGGTGTGGAATGGAAAATAAGGGCGTTTAAAAGTGAATCATTTTCTTATCTGTCCAGCAGCAGTATGGTAAATAAATACAGAGACGATGGAACTCACCGTAGTGTGTGACCAGTAAGAATAGTCAAAGTTAAAGCTCTTGTTTTCTTTGGGCTGTTTGGGGTTCAGGATTGCTAAAAGTTAAGCAAATCAGGCCCATCAATTAAAACAAGTATACACCTTTCAATGCAAACTGCGGTACAAGCTTTACCTACTTCTGACCTCATGCAAATTCAGCAGTGACAATTTTTTTTACCCAGAGTAATTTGCACATTAAATAAGACATTGTACTAAGAAGGGTGTTATGCTTATGCTTCGACACATTCAGTTTAATTAAGTCCAGTACAGATTAATAATTCTAGTAGATACAATCAGGTTCTCTTACATTTTAGACTTACTTTCAATTTATGTACGATATTTTTATTTTTTTTTGAATTGTTTATATATACACAATATACATATTAATTTTGATACAACTGTTAATGACTAACTTAACTAAACAAAGGATAACAGATCAGGAGAGAGGGTGGACTGGTCTTGTCCACACAGACCAGACAGAACTTATTAGACTTTACTTAGTATCCATAGCAGATGTTTTAAATACCCCTTCATTCTTTATTAAAGAGAGAAGGTGGGAGCATGAGCAGGAGCAGATGCTCTGCTTGCTGCAAACTGAATCCAGTGTGTCACACCCTGCAGTTAAGTACAACATAGCAGCAGAAATCTCCTGCTGAAACATCCACTCAGCCAGAAAGTCAGAATAAAATGCAGGAATAAAGAAGAGGAGAGTGTGGGCTGTGAGCAGCCACATTCTCAGCCTGAGAAGTTCATTAGCTGAAACAATGAAAATTTTCATCTCTGGATGTAGTGAGGTCATTAAAAAAACTGACAGGCAGAAACACAAACACACTGTGTATGACATCAGCTGACCCTGTCAGGGCTCAACCATAACAATGGGGTCTCTTTGGTTTTTTGATGCTCGTGTGATGAGAGCGTTGATCTGTGGCGATTGCTGAATCCTACACACAGTGACAGGACTTCAGGCCTGACTGAAGCTTTTGTTTCCCTGTCTCAATGCCAAGATGTTGCACGCTTTTCTGCCCTCTCTCCTGCTACTAGAGGCCAAAGCTGCCTACCAGACAAATATCTGAGGTAAAACGCAAAACTTGGCTCTCACTGTAGGTCACAGGACGGCACTATAAACAAAATCAAAGAGCCACAACATTGTGGGTTGAATAAAAGTAAAACAGAGGACTTATAATTTGTCCATTACTGTAAATGAAGATGAAACTGCTGCATCATAGTAACTTATAAAATGTTTAATTTTATATTGCTGTTTACATGTTACAAAACATTGGACAATTCTGATGAAAACTCGGCAACAGGACATTAAATCTGATTAAAGATGTACGCATGTCTAAGATTGAAATACATGTCTAAATCCAATTATTGTATATTCTCAATAAGACCTTATTTAACATTAGGTAATCTGATAACAGTGTTTACAAGACAGTATCCTATTCAGACTATTGTCTTGATTAGGCTGAAATGAGAATATTGTTGTCTAGTAATTAATGTCTTGGCTATTTATATGAGCATGTTTGAATTGAATCTAGCAGACTGGAAAAATAAGTGGACCAATAGATTTTCAAGCATTTGTAATACTTTCAAAATCTAAAGATCTATTCCAATTGTGGCTAGATTATAACTGAAACAAAACTTTTTTTAAAATTTGCAAATGGTGTTAATTTGTGTTAACAGTTGTGATGTGCCATGAACGATGTTTTGATAACTGATCAATTTCTTACTTCAATTTATTACTGAGTAAGGACAAAGAATAGTATAATACAAAATATTTAAAGAGTAAAAGTATACAAGGGACATTGCATGTATAACATGTACTACATCATATCATATATAAATGTTATTTCTTATATTTTGTTTATCTACAGACAGTCATTGTCTCAAGGACTGAGGTGTACTTATTTTACTGTATAAACAACGTGAGCAGCAACCCTGTAACACTACATACTGTACATAATTGTGGGTACAACTTCACTGTTGTACAGCTACATCCTCACTGCAGTCCTGCAGTCACATCATACGCCACCAAAAAATATGTAACCTTTAAAGTCGTACTCACTTGTGGTGTTCCCTGACATCTGAATGATGCATTTACTCTCCTTCCCCATCTCTCTGGAGTTGAAGGGTCGAACCCTCACAGCCACTTTCACTGATGCCCCTGCCATGATGCAGTTGAGTGTGTCAGCAGGTGGAAGAGCTGGAGATCCCTGTGGCAACACACACAGACAACTGGCCCCTGCACAGGCAGATAATGAGAAACAGTTATTAACATATGGAACATATGTGAAATACAGAGGAGATAAACCCACTTCATTACTGTCATTACATTATACCTCAATATTATGCAATAATCCATCAGAAATTTGATTCACCTGAATCTTTTGTGGCTTGTTGTTGTAATGACAGATTCATATTGAGGACACGGCATTGACAGCCTCACAGCTGAGAATAACATGAGCCTCCATTTTCAGTCCCTGAATCAGAGTTTGGCTCCAGGCAAAGACGCACAGCTTTTACTTCACGCTGACTAAATGTCTGGGTCATCAGTGGCCAAAAGGATCATCAGCATCTCTCATATTCTACAGTAAAATGGCTGCTTTTTCCCCGGACATCATCCTCAAACCTCATCTGACATGAGCTAAAGGCCTTGAGGACAAACTGTATCTTCACAACACAGAAAATGACACATTTCTCAGGTCTAATTAGACCTGATCTTTACAATAATTAATTCTCTCATCTAAATTTGAAAAATGTTTTTCTGTCCATGATCCGTTTATTTACTTTTATTGTTTTTTAAAACATTTTGTTCCTCTTCATCGCGGCGCCATCAGTATCCAACCAATGAGCAATCCCTCCCAAACATATGAAAAATCATTATTGGTATCGTTTGAATGCTTGGACGAAACCAATTGTAACATTTAATCCGACATATACATAATCATACAGTATTTGTATAATCTGGGTATAAATACTGTCTCCTCCATCTTGTGAAACCTGCCGCACCTCAAAAACAAGCCGCGTAAACATAAACGGAACAGACACTGGATCATAACGCTGCGTCAGAAAGGAGGACAGTCCACATAACCGTTGTTTAAATCAGAGTTTCAGCTATTTTGGCCTCAAATTGTGCATTTCGCTGAAACGAAGTGAGTGTTAATTTATTAAAACATTATTTGCGGAAGACAGTTGCTCAAGGCAAGGAAAGCATACGGTAAAAGCCCTGTCACTTTCGTTTCTATATAATGTACACAGGCCCTTTACGCATCACCTGTCCTCATCTAGGCGTGACACATGCTGTACCATTAAAAACATCTCACATTCGTGTCTTACCTCAGCAATTCAGACTCGACGACCGCAGAGGGAGAATCCTCTGCCCATTCAAACCTCCTCCTCCTGAGATTTCCTCAGTCTGCAGCCCGTTTTGGTGCCTCGCTCTCTCTCTCTCTGTGAGTCTACAGCATCCTTCCTCCTCTCGCAACCATACATGGAGAATCCGCCGGGAAAATAGCCTCAATTGTAGGAGCAGCAACGCTGGTGGTCTGATGAATACAGCGGTGCTTCAGTGACGGAGACAGGAGGAGAGAGGAGGAGGAGCGAGATGGATCAACAGCAGCAGGGTGGATGTTCCAGCGCGCTACGCGCAAGTCTATCTGAGAGAAGGGAAAATGGCGGTGTTGCTGTAGCAGGGATGCTGGGAGGCGGTGGTGACATCAGCATCATCAGCATCATCAGCAGCAGCATGCAGCTCAGAGACACAGTACAGGAGGGAAGGAGAGGAGCAGAGAGTGATCACAGCCAGTGGCGTGCACAAACACATCAAGGGACAGGGGCTCAAGTGAAAAAAAAAAACAAAATGAAATGAATTACTCCATAATTGGTAATTGAAATGTTATAAATAACATTACAGTAGCATGTTTTGTACTTGATCAGAGCTTGGGACTACAAGGTTCAGGGATCAGCAAAGGGCCCACGGACCCTGCAGAGTCTCCACATCAATCAATCAATTTGTATAGCAGATTTCATACCAAGTAATTTCAATATATTTCAAATACAAAAAATAGAATTTTAAAAAATATAGGTATAAGACAATAGGTCAGTTATACAACATTAAAATGCACATATATGAGTAAAAATAAATACTAACACAAAGTGACCACTAAGTGCCATAAAAGACCACCAAAAATACAAATGAAGCAAAAAGAGACAAAAATCAACTAACATTCAAAAGCCACAAAACATCTGAAGGAAATGCAAAAGAGCCACAAAGACAAAGCTAGCTCAAAGGATCAGTGTGTAAAAATTAGAGATATCTAAAGATTAGAGATATGGTGAAAGTGCAGATTGTGACAAATGGAGACTGCTAAAGCCGTGTTTCCACCGAGTGGTCCGATTCAGTTCAGTGCAGTACAGTATATTTCTTTTTGCATTCCCATTAGCAATAGTACCAAAATAACCAACCCCAACTGAAAAATGTTGTACGGTCCTGGAGAAACTATAGACCGCCTCCACCCATGACACTCCCTTGTGACCAGTATTTCTTCAAAGCCCGTAGTCTATTCTTGTACAAAATTTGATGTCTTATTGAGACAAACTACAAACCAAGCAGGACAAAAACGAGCTCCTGGATGTCCCCCATTGCTGTCTGCTGTGTTGTTGTCTGCTGTGTCACATTCACCATTGTTCATTGTCGTCACACAGGTATAACATAGTGCTATGTATCTCGCTGATGTAGCTGACATATCAGGCACAGCCCACACCCCACCTACCAAGTAAAGGTACTGTTCTCAGTCAAAACACAAGCCTGACACAGGGCTTTACTGTTTCAAATCGTTCTCTGCTGTACTAAAACAAACGGTACCATGATGGAAACATGGCTTAGGACTCTGTTTAACCCTCCCTTTACCTAACCACAAGCAAGGAACTATGGTGACCTTTACATGCCAGAGGTAATGTGTCTGAGAAAGGATGTTTTTTTTGGCCTTTGTTTATAAAGTAAGCTGCCATTTTAAAATGCATGTTCTGGCTATAATTTGTCTATTCAGGCTGCTGTAGAAACATGGCAGTGCAAGATGGTGGCCTCCGTAGAGCACGGCCCTTGTCTGAAGTAGATATAAAAGGCTTATTTTAAGGTTACGAGTATCAAATGATTTCTATTTTAAAGTGGATATAGGCATGTACAAACATGCCTTTAGACAGCATATTCAATTTTCTACCAAAAATCCTTCCTAAATGTTGCACAGTGGACCTTTAAAGGAGTCAAAACAGTTGTTCATTTAAATGCAGAGAATCACTCACTCACTCACTCATTTTGTACCACTTTTATCCTCCAATGAGTGTCACGGGGGCGCTGGTGCCTAACTCCAGCTAACATAGGGCGAGAGGCGGGGTACACCCTGGACAGGTCGCCAGTCCATCACAGGGCCACATAGAGACAGACAACCATTCACTCTCACATTCAGATCTATGGACAATTTAGTGTCCAATTGGCCTAATCCCCAAGCTCCATGTGGCTAATAATTGAGCATTTTTTCTTCTAAAAATGATATATAAAAATATTTCTGGGCTCAGTCCACTTGCCTAAGCCATTAGGTAGCCAACTGTATGACACAGATAAATTGCAGGATCAACACAACAAATTTGGTTAAGTGAGAGACCACTACTTTTTTTAACTTTTTTCAGCCTCTTCTTATACACTGTCTATGTTGCAAGCACAGTGATGTGGAAAGCTTACCACTTGGTTAAAAAATAACTCATTAGTACAAGATAATGTTTTTTTCTCTGAGCTGCACTATGGACAAACAGTTTTATGACGCCTTCTGTGGACAAATATGTCCATCTGCACCCCTTCCTTTACTGTGTTTTGGTAGCTTTGGTAGCAAAGGTCAGCAGGGAAAAACACCAAGTCCCATTATTTACAGGTGGTCTAATTATTGACTAAGCAAGACACAGAGAGAGCACTCTCTGCTACACGTGTTATGACATAACAAGAACATTATGAGATTTTGCTTAACTACTGGCAACAGTTACAATATAAGTCTTACATATTTTACTTACTTATAAGACAATAAATGGGCTTTTGTTTGTTTCCATATAAAAATATTTATCATAGTGATATTACAGCTTTTTATATTTTGTTTTGAAAAAACAAGCCAGAGTGATTCTGGAGTTCCTCCCTCTGGCATGGAATGTCTTCTACTCATTTGACACTAAAATGAAATACAAACTCATTGGAGCAGCCCAAAGTCCCAAGTGAAGCACCAAACAAAATGAATAATCCAAGATCTGTCAGAGCGGAGGTGATCAGACAGGGATAGTCTGAAGTCAACCTGTGTTTCTAACCATTATTATTGTTGTGTGAGTTTTAATGAATCCTCCAAAATAGGGGCAAAGTGTTCATACAAAATGAACATTTTGGAGGAACACTTCATTTAAAAAAATCACCCGAACTATTGAGAAAATATGTTGTTTTTTGGTTAGATGTGCACCACTCCACACAGATCAAATCAAAGGTGACATCCAGTGTGTGGATTAAACCATTGTGTGACTACTCCAATGGAAACATTTAATTTGAAAAACAAAGCATTTATCAATAAAATGAACAACAAAAGGCTTAAATTGCACACTCGACAGTGAAATTAATCTGTTTCCTCAATTTATTTATCTACTAGGGGGTGTGTGCATAGCTACATATTTATGGGCCACCCCTTCTCCTGGGAGAGAGCAGATTGGCTCTCAAAGAGGAGACTCCTCTTTACAAGACCAGTGGTAACAGGACAGGAGAGTCAAACAAAACCACCTGCAAACTAACCTGAACTGGATCCAAGCAGATTAGGTCCTCACTTTTTCCTCAAAAGTTCAAGAGTCAAGTTTATTGGACTGGAAATTGGGACAGGCTACCAACACACTGAAATCAGCACCAAATATGAATATTTTAAAATCCAGTTTGAAAACTTATCTATTTTCATATTCTTATGAATTATCTCTTAAATTTTAATCTTTAAGATGCACTTTTCATAGTTTTTAATAATCATATTTTTGTATAATATTCGTTCATAATTAATAATTAAGTAAATTATTGTTTTATGAGATGTTTACAGTCAAATTAGATAAGAATTTACGCATTTAAGTGAGCTGTGGATTGAATTGTGGATTATAACTTTCAATCATTTAGGTAAGATAAATCTGGCGGATACAGGACTTCGTTTTCCCTTTTTTGACACATTTATCATTATGACCTCATATGGCATAGGCTAAACCCCTAGTGCCATCCCTTAAGTCAAGAGCCACCCACCGCCCCTAGGCCAGCAGGTCAAAGGCCTGTTTTAAATATTCACCCAAAACTCACAGGCAGACAGAGTCTCTCCGTCTGTTGGTGGTGATTTCACACGGTGAACACTTCTCAGGACACAGACACGCACAGTAACAGTGATGCAGCGGTCTCTCTTCAGCCGGGGTGCGCTGCTTGCCCAGCAAACTGCAGCGGCCCTCGAAGGTCGGAGCGCACCGCTTCTGCAGCGCATGGACCGTTCCATGTCTTCAGTCTCCATCCCACCACCGGCGTGCATGCTGCGACCACTCGAGGCTCCACTGCGGTACCTGTTCGGGCCAGGACCCTCAAATGTCCCTCCGCGTGTTTTAGCTGCAGGGTCCAAGCCGATAATTGGTCACATGCACGCAGAAATGTTTGAGGTAAATCTTTTAGTCTGAGACAAAGACAGAGCTAAATTGTATCCTATTCAAATTATTAATGGTAAAAGTGTTGGGTGCCCGTGATGTTCTAATTCCACTGGATTTGTTGAGTTCCAAGTCAATGAGCCTATAAATCTGAGTAGGTCCTTTTTTTCAGTCTTGTGGCTATAAACACACTCAGAAAGCATAATTGTAGAATAATATCATTACATACACTTTATCGTTTACTAAGGAAAATTTGTTTGAATACTTGTTAAGGCCACAGAATTTGTACTTTATTTTGTTTTCGTCAGACTTCACTGTACATTAAAGTTGCAGTAACGCATGCCAACAATTAGACTGCAATAACACAACTACATTTTAAGCATAAGGACTCTATATATATATATATATGGAGTGTGCTCAAAGATCAATAGCTGTGCGTAATATCGCGATTGGATACGACATACACCACCACAGACACGATGGTCGGTGTCCACTAATCTTTCTTTGTTTTTGTTTTACTTGCTCATTGTCTCAGATCATGGATGACATCAAGAAAGGGATCCAGTACGTCTTTCAGACAGAAAACAACATGACGATAGCGATGAGCGGCTCGGGCCATGCTGCCATGGAATGTGCGGTGTTCAACACCGTGGAGCCTGGAGAGAACGTGCTTGTCGCCATTAACGGAATTTGGGGAGAGCGCGTTGCCGAAATTGCAGAAAGAATGGGTATAACTTTACGCACGACCTAACGGACTTGTCATTTATATCTCTGTGTGTTTGTTCAGTATTTAATCATATATTTATTCTTTTTTAGGTGCTAATGTACATAGAATGGTAAAAACACCAGGGGGATATTTTACTAACAAGGAAATTGAACAGGTATAGCTATACTTTATTTCTATACTTTTATACAGTCAGTAAGATGAGTGCAGAATTGAGGAGCATGGTCAAACAGTAGAAAAGATGTACTATAATACACGAAGTGACTGTATTCTTACTTTGTTTGCAGGCCATAGAAAAACACAAGCCTGTCTTGTTTTTCCTCACACATGGAGAATCCTCTGCCGGCCTCTGTCACCCAGTAGATGGCATTGGAGACATCTGCAGAAAGTGAGGCTCACCGTGAATCTGTCTCAAACATAACAGAAATCAAACAGCTGGCTAATTATTCCAAATCATAATGTTATAATTTCCCACTACTCACTACTGTACCTCCCGCAGACATAACTGCCTCTTTTTGGTTGATACAGTCGCTTCACTTGGAGCAGCACCAATTTTTATGGATAATCAAAGTAAGAAAATGATGAAATATTAAAGTATTGGAGTGCTGTACCTTGCACCTTGTACCTTGCACTCCAATGTGATATAATGTCTCTCATGCTCCCAGATATTGACATCCTTTACACTGGTTCTCAGAAAGCTCTGAATGCACCTCCTGGAACAGCCCCCATCTCTTTTAATGACAGAGCATGGTAAGTGTTGTGTGTACCGCTGAGAGTCCTAAATTTTGTCACAAATCTGTAGATAACAAAAGTTATCAAAAGTTGTACCATGTCTTTGTCTCTTTCCTTCATAGCCACAAGATGTTTAACAGGAAGACAAAACCAGTATCCTACCTCTTTGACATGACGCATTTATCCAACTACTGGGGTTGTGATGGCAAACCTGCCAGAATGTAAGTTTGCTGGAAAAAAGTTATTTATTTATACTTTAGTACAGCTGTGCACAGAAAGGTTCATTTTAACCTAAAACACCAATGGTTGCTGTAAAGATAAAATTAAAGGAAGTGTATTCTGGGTTTTAGATACCATCACACTGGTCCTGTCTCAGGATTCTTTGCTCTGAGAGAGAGTCTGGCAATTCTTGCTGAGAAGGTAAAGTTTTTGTCAACAAGACAGGGATGATGGTACTTTTCACCACCTTATACTGTACATTAACCACACAGTGGCCCCTAGCAGTATCTCCCCTCATCTTTCTTATACGTTGTCTCCCTCTAGGGGCTGGAAGAGTCCTGGAGAAAACACAAGGAGTTGGCAGCCTATCTGTACAGAGGATTGGAAGACCTTGGCATGAAGCTTTTCATTCCTGACAAGGTGAGACAGACATACTGTAAAACTGTATGATAAATATAAGCTGCATTCTGCTTCCATACAAAACTACAACTAAAACCGGACAAGGAGATATACTACAGCTAATTGTGGATATTAAATTTCCCTGTCATGTGTATTGCTAATTGCAATGTAGCATTTTCTGAGGTGTTGCTCACTTAGGATCTCACTTTTTAAAACATACATGAAATGTGCTGCAGGATTTGAGGCTTCCCTCTGTAACCACCATCACTATCCCTGAAGGCTATGATTGGAGGGAGTTGTTGGTCTATATCATGAAACACCACAACATGGAGATGACTGGAGGCCTGGGCCCTTCCATTGGCATGGTGAGCTGTGGCTGCTCTTTTTATATATACTCATTTTATAGACATAAACACAATCAACAAACAACAAAGACCTTCATTCTTCTCACAATCAACTATATGAATAAAATGTACATATAGTGCATTCCAATCTTTTTTTTTCTTCTGGCTTCTCCCATTAGGGGAGGCTACAGCATATCATCTACCTCCATTTTGCTCTATCTCCTGTGTCCTTTTCTGTTGCACCAACTGTCCTCATGTCCTTCTTCATAACATTCACGAAGCAGCTCCATTTTCAACATCCAGTATAACCATTATCCCTCCTCTGCACCATCTCAACCTTTCCTTCTTAGTTTACCTCCAAACCGCTCAACCTGAGCTGTGCCTCTCGATTGTACTATTAATAAATAAATGAAAGGCTACAACATCCACATAAACATTTAATATAAACTTTTCACTTATGTCATGTTACCTGTGCAAAATTAACTGACATCAGAGTGTTTTCATAGCTGTCAGAATCATACAGCTGAGTCACTGGTCTCTGATGCTCTGCGCTGCTCTTTTCATTAGGTGATGAGGATTGGATTGATGGGATACAACTGTGATAAGAGGAATGCTGACATGGCACTGCACGCTCTAGAGGATGCTCTCAAGACCTGCAAAAAGAGCAAAGCCTAAGAGATTAAATGCCTCCACCTGCAGGGCAACTGGGGCAGTGCATGTTATTGTAAATCAGGTGTGCTTTTGACGAAAGAGATTTTATAAAACACATACCATGCTCTCTTTCTTGTAGAACTAGTAGGGTAGTCGGTTGTATGACTAGGTCATAAACTCCATGAAGGAGCATGCAGCTGGTACTCATCTACTGTTTCCCTTGTATAAAAAAAATGCAGTGTTAAGTGCACCGAATAATGTCAATAAAGTGTGCTATATTTTATCAATCATTTGTCCTGCCTCATTGTGTGGGGAAAAGTATTGGGGACTTTTAAACACAATTGCAGAAGTCTAAAACGTTAGGGTACTTGAAACTGAAGTGGTGACTTCTATTGGTGAGACTTCAAACTGCAACACATAAAGGGCTCCTCCACTCAACCCTCCTTTTCCCAGGTGCACCAGGGAGATATGATCATCCTTGCATACCAGGAGGGCTGCAGGTATTTTCCATTGAGTAGTAAGCTTCTACTTCCAAACGCTGCAGGAGAAATGATGGCCTCTGTATAGCAAAGCTCTTACCCAAAGTACATATAAAAGGCTTATTAAAAACCAAAATATGTTAATTTGAAAGAGATTATAGACTCACGCATACACATGGTAAGTATATTCAGTTAATGTAAATGAACACAAATATTACTCATTATACCTTAATCTGTGCCATTACTACATTTCCCATAACTCACCATTGAGGTCCTTCCCATACAAATACACGTCACTGCAACGCTTGTCAGTCTGTTTTGAATGGCATTTAACCTTAAGCTTCTGTCTGAAATATACAACTATACAGATTTTTCTGCTCGTCAAAATATTAATGGCGTGTCCTGTTAATCAAACGGGTAGGTAAATCCTTCAATTTTGTTTTCAAACTATTAAAGATTTAGTGTTTAACGCCAACAATGGCTTCGTTTGCACTCTCACTGCCTACAATGTCGTATAAACAACAAACTTGTGATACCGTTTCTCATTAAGCGGCTTTTAACAAAAAAAAGAAGTGAAAGGTTAACATTTGTTCCCAGGTCTGTGTGTGTGGTTTTTCTTACACTCCTGCTGACCGTGTGATGCATTCACGTTCCTCCACTTTAGCCAACTTTAGCTGGCACTGGTTGCATTTAGCTGTTTACATGAGGTGACTTTTACATCTAAAAAAAAACAATTAAAAAACAAAAACAAAAAACAATTAAAAAAAAACAACTTTTGTAATCAAAAGTAGGACAGATGACAGGCATGTTTTCTCAACTACTTAAACAGAAGTCACCTTTTACACGTTTTGCTGAGACGACTTCTTCCGGTTTTCACGAAACCACTAAAACGTAGCGTTACAACCCCCTAGTGGTTAAATTACAGACATGCAACTACAGACGTACTCTCCATTTGGGTGGGATTTTCATAAATAGAAATTAGGGCTGGACATCTTTTCAGTAACTTTGTAGACTACGTTCTTAATTGCAATATACCATAACACCAAATTACATGAACATAATATAATGCGATGCACAAAAGGCACTTTGATATCATATAAAATCATTTTAAATGACTTACCACAAATTTGAAAAATGTTTGTTTAACAACGCTTTGTTGTTTTCTGTGCATAAAAAGATGGAAACAAAATTAACTGGTTTCTTCAAGTTTCATTCAGGAGCAAACATGCATCAATCATCTGACATTTTTCATGATAATTATTGATTTAACAACTGGTTTGAAATTTTTGATTTTGCCCATTCCTAATAGGGATATAAGGACGAGGAAAGGCAAGGCTAGAATCTAGGGGGGGTGAGACCACAGAGGAGGAGGACTCATTGTTGTCAAGAGAGTCAACAGATAATCTGGCATTTTTATATTCATCGCTGTGATTGTAACCAATAATTGTTTGGTATTTATTTGTTGCTGTAGTTTTACTTTAGCAGCTACACTGGTAAAATGATAAATAATGCCCCAACATATCATAGATATTTATTAACTCTACTCGGATATTAGCTGATGGAGATGGTTCTCAGATCCATTGAGTGAGAAACTTAAAAAAAAAAATACAATCATGCATTCATCTTATATTTTTCAAAGTTTGCATAAATACTTCAAACCTGTACCCAAATATAATTCTTGCAGTAACTTGCCTTCCTCAATTAAAATTAAATGACTTCTGTTCTGCCAGAGTTTAAATTATTTACTTAAATATATAATTTAATATCCTGGAAACTATCAGTGGTGCACAGTACATTTCTTTTGTGACTTGATACTAATTGGTTTTAACATAATCAGTAGTATCACCTGCCACCACCTCCTATAATCCACGGTCTTGCTTTTTCATTTTAGTGTGTGTCTTTTTGTTTTGACAGTGTTGAATCCAGCCATACTCCCTTTAGACTGGCTTCTGGGTACGTGGGAGTCTGATGAGCACGGGGAAGGCTGCTTTCCAACCATCAACCCTTTCCACTACACTGAGACACTGCACTTCAGCCATGTGGGACAACCAGTCATCAACTTCATGTAGGACAATTTGCCAATTTGTTCTGGAGACAAAACCTGTTCATCTCTTGCTTCAACTGTGTCATCACTCCTTCTGAACTGAATCACAGCAGAATGGTATTCAAATTCCTCAGGATCCCTGCCTTCAGAAACCAGAAGTGCTGCCCCTAAAACAAACACGAAAAACTATATTTAAAATTCCTGATATTCAAGGCAAGAATAATCAATATCACAAATTATAACAAATCAAAACTCAGCTAAAACAAAAAAATGACAATGTTCCATTGTTTTGTATCCAAAAGGAGAAGAAAATGAAATGTAATCTTATTAAGACCTACCCCTCCTCCTTATGCCACTAAACTTGGATGTTAAACAATCGTGAAGCTTACAAGAAACCTTACTCTCTTTCATTAAATATCATTTGTTTTCTAATTGACACCTCAGTATTTTTAATGGATGTACTGGTTAGCATTAATGTTGAACTTGCTGGACCTGATGTGGCAGTTGTACAACCACACTTGCTCACATGGTGATTGCCCTTGCTCACCAAAGATACAGTACATAGTGCAAGAACAGGCTCTCAAGGTGCAGAGTGAGAAAGAAAGAGGCACTATTACCTGACAGTGCAGCTTGTTATTTCAAGGTAAAATGGTTGCACAGTATTGCTTTAATTCCACGGTGATTGAAAATTTTAAAACCTGTTTCACTTCTGATCACACCCAACAGTGGTGCTGGGTGTGGCCAGGCATGACTTTTGTTGAACCAGTAAGGAACTACAGCTACACCTATCTTGTGGCTGAATGGTTAAAACTGATTCAAAATTATTTGATGAACTTTGTGACAATTGTATTTGACAGATTAAATCCCACCCATTTCCTTTAACCTGTTGATAAACATGTAAAGAGCCAATAAATCCAATCCAAAAGATACAATTTTTAATTGGCCAAAAGTGATTGCAGCCCCTGTTTGGAGCTAAAATGTTCTGTCTATTTTGAAATGACATGATTTCATCAACAAGAGTTATGATCAATTTGTTGAAATACCTGTAAAGGGTTAATAAAAGCAATGATATGAAGTTTCACTTGCCAAAAGGGGATCACATCCCCTATCCAGTGACTGGAAAATGCCTTGTGTCTGATTGGTTGTTTCTGCCTCAAAATGTATTGTTTCCATTAATAGTGGTTGATATTTGACACATTATGACCCACTCAGTCATTTTGAAATCCTGTAAAGGTCCAATTTGAAATGAGTAATGGAAAAGCCTGTCTGTATGTTGACAGATTTCTTCAGGTAACTCCACACTGATTGTTCTGTGTTGACAGGTTCAATGCCTTCCATGCAGAGTCTAAAAAGCCCCTGCACAGGGAGTGTGGCTTCATTCGCATGCAGCCGGAAACCAATAAAGTGGCGTTTATCATTGCACAAAACTCAGGTAGTTACTGTTTATGTCACTGGATGTAACTTTCATATTAAGTTCATTTCTTCAGGAACCAGCTGCTTCACATAAATATATAGAATGTATCTTACAATGTGGTTTGCATTTGTCATACTTTGTGTATGTGTATGTGTTTGTATTTTATAGTTATGTAATTTGTATACTATTCTTTTATAGCCTTATTTAATTGTTTGTCACCACTTTCTTGATTTTTGATATTTTTTTTACCTGTTTTTAGTTCTGTACTTGGGCTACTGTAACATCTGAAAAATAATCTACATTCTACATCAAGCCAAATGACAGAAACATGATTGTGGGAAAAATACATGCACAGGTCACACATATTGACTGCAGTCTTGTGTTATTCAGGCCTGGTGGAGATTGAGGAAGGGGAGCTGAACGAGAAGCAGCTGCACCTGAAGACCCACGCTCTGGCCAGGATTTCTTTTGCCAAAGAGCCACATGTTCAGCAGGTAAAACTGTGATTCACTGCATCATGCTCCAGTTATTGGTACTTCCTTTAAATTAAAATCTGCAAAATTTGTGTCCACAAGGTCCAAGGAAAGACAATAGAACTTTTCTCCAAAAATTAATCCAATTAATAAAGTAAGGTCTTTGCTGCTTTGCCTGGTCTTTTCCATGTTTCAGATTTCCAGAGTGTTTCAGCTCCGACCAGATGGGAGGCTGGAGCAGACCGTTTCCATGGCAACAGACAACCAGCCACTAATGACGCAGCACTTGCACATCACTTATTGTCGGTCATCTTGACCCAACAAGAAGGCGAGGACATGGAAATGCTGCTCTTTTGTGCTCACAAAAGGCTTGATCAATAATCCCATTATAGAAAACCATTTAAACTTCTGTACAATTAGGCAAGTATGGAATTCTTTACTGGTAAAATGGTGGATGGAGTCTGGTTTGGGTATTATGATACTACTAAATCTATGGATTATTTATCGTATCTTGTTAACTGGTTAGTTACTGGTCTCGCCTATTAAGCACTACGTTCAGAGAAGAGCAGCTACTTCCTGAGCACCAGTAAAACTATGAAACTAAATATGAGTTATGTTGATTTTTGTTATGTCTCCATGATTTTTGGGCCGTAAAGCTTATAATGCACTGATGAAATACATTAAGAAGTCATTTTATCTTTACTGGGATTGATTTTCTATCTTTTGAGTGGCTTTTCAGAGTTGAACTTTTATTTACAGATTTGGAGACATGAATTATGAGTTATAATCTACCTACAATGATCCTTAAGGAGTTTCCCTTATTTTTTAAGGTTGGTTTATTTTTGAATTTGCATGGTTTTCAGCTGCTTGCGTGATTCTTTTGTTCATGTTTTTCCCCATGTGTACTTCTACTGAATTGTCTGTCTCTGTCCTTATGGTGTCAAACTGCAATAAAGTTTGTAAGTATACAGTCTTGTTTGTATCTCAAAAGCAAAAGGGCCACCATTTTCACATTAGTTCAAAGGGATATCAATAATTTAAATGTGTGAAGATTTAAGTTTATTGTGGATTTTAAAAAAAAATTCAGACACACATTTGTAAATTAACACTTTGAGAGTGACAACCATCATGTACATCACACAATCATCCTGGAGAGCTGTGGCATCAGCTCTTTTCATACTGTAGTGGTCATAGTCAGCATAAAAAAATAAAATCATAAATAGAATATTTACAGATTTAAAAGGAAATCGGTACAAATCAAAATCTGTGCTGTCACTATACATCATCCCTGTGTCCTTAAGTTCTTTGGTCAGAAATGAGCAAAAGACCAAACATAGTCTGATCACTCTAGCCTAAAATTGGTGCAAGTTCAATCAATCATAACATTTTAGGTCAGATTACGGAAACACACTTTTCATCTACAAATGCAAAGATTAAACCCATTAAGTGTCAGCAGTTAATATCCCCTTATATTGCTCTTCTGAGTGAGACGCCTATGCTTCAACATGTGACACCTGACTCAGAGAATTGAGAGACCCAGCTAGCATTAATTAATTCATCACAAACGCAGCTTCCACAAAACAAAAAAAACCATCAAAACATCCGACTCAGCCCAATTCAAAGCTGATGTTAACATCCATACTTAGTGACTCAATCACATGCAGACAGCGCAAAGTACAGGTCTGAACACACCTAATCCACACCCACATCTAATCACACAAAGCAAAATCAGAGGTGGATTTGGGGTTGAATTGTAGTCAAAGCTGCAATATTAGCACTGATCAACACATAATTTACTTTTCTAATGACTAAAATTCAAAATTTCATATTACAGCAGCGTGAGTAAAACATTGATTTGCTTCCTCGTTATTTGGTCTACCTTTCACTCACACAGACACAGACACACACACACTGACAATGGAAACCTTTGTGCAGTCAGACTTAATTTTGTCTTACGAACACACATTATATCACTGTGTATTTAAATACAAACGTGGGTGACACAAACTCCACTCACTCAGGATTCAGAGAGCATGCATCCAAGATGCATTTTAAGGCCAGGAGTGAAGAGATATTTTTGTGCTGTTTGCATGATCTTACAGGTCCGATGTTGCTACCAGGTCAGAAGGGGGCTGCAATTACAGCACTGGAGAAGCCCTGTACTGTTTACTTTACTGGGGTAAGCAGTGTGAAGATATACAGTTGGAGTAAAAGAGTAATTTCTTTGCCTTTTATGCTCTTACACAGCATGGTGACAACTCTTTGGATGAAGGGTAATCACCTACAGGCTCATCTGACCCTGAGAAAACACAAACATGATGCTTCAGCAACATGCCAAGATCTGCTGGAAGGCCTTGTCCTCATCAAGCACAGTCACTATCACCACTCTGGCTTTCATAGATAAGTTTTTCTCTGTGAAACAATCACAAGATGGCATCTTGTGCACTCGCTTGGTCTCAGCTGTTCATGGCTCCTTCATGATGTAGACATACATGGTAGAAAGGAAGTACTTCAGGGACTCGATGATGGAGGACAACCAGTGCTGCTCAGGGGTGAGCTCTTTCTTCACCACACACTTTGTGATATCCACCTGAAAGATTTAGACACAGTTCACAAAATTGGTTGGTCCTCAATTCAAAACCCATTTAACAGACTTGAAGACCTGCAAAGGTACATGGTTTCTTTGACGGTTTCCGGTCTATTTGTTGTATGGTATGAGCCATGATTTGTTTATTTGTTTATGATGTGTTTATCCTGTAATGTAAGTGAAAGGACGACCTTGAAAAACTTCCTCTAAAAATGGATTATGACAGAATAAAAGAAAATTAGGAGATATTTCAAATATTTGATAGCAATTACACTAAATCAGCATGTTGAATACCAATAAACACTGCAAATACATTACATATACTGGATATTCTATATTCTAATTCAAGTCTGTGCCTTTTTTTTCTTTTTATTTTATGAAAACTTAACCCACAGCAACTCTTTAATTGCTAACTTCCTAACTACATACTGAAATCCTCAATTGATTGAAAATAATAATATACTACAATGCATTTCTGTCCAAACAGATAACAAATACTAGACAAAAGGAAGCATGACTCTTGTGTAAAGGTTTTCAATACGGTGCCCTATTTTAAAAGATGGAGATGATGCATGGTAGGAAAAAGGCTATTTTTATTTAATGTTTGACCAAATCTCCTAAAAGAAAAAAACAGTGATTATGCAACATGAGAGAAAACTCAACACTTCCCCCACATTGTCACTCATGCATCACAATGCCCAAAGCCATAAGGATCATCAGCATATTTGGCAGCGATCACTCACCCATCCTCCCCGTCTCTTCAGCCAGGGAACCAGGTATTTGCGGACAAACTGTCCCAGACTGTGGACTATGATGTGAACATTGGTCGCACGTTCTTGTCTGACACAGTCCACTGCCAGGGCTCCAGCTACTGCATACATGGCCACCACCTTACCCCATGTTATACCTATAGCAAGAAAAGAAAAAAAAAACCACACACATTGCAGCAGTTTACGACTATTTGCACAGCCACCGCGGCCTCTCTTTCACAAAGAGCTTATTTATGTACGTGCTGTTCCAGCAGAATTTTGCATAATTATGTATGTACAGAGGCCGCTTACTCTGTGCTCCTCTTAGATTACCCAATTAAAAAAATAAAAACAGCATTCATTTTGGGCCAGAAACCACTTTCTTTTAACTATACATCTGCATGTGCAAGACAGCTGTCGTGCACACTCACTGGCTACTTTATTGCGTACACCTGTTCAACTGTTTGTTAAGCAGAGATAAACTCGTCCAATCACATGGCATCAATAAGCCATTTAGGCATGTGAACATGGTCAAAACAACCTGCTAAAGTTCAAACTGAGCATCAGAATGAGGATGAAAGTGATTAAAGTGACTTTGAAAGTGGCAAAGTTGTTGGTGCCAGACAGGTTGGTCTGAATATTTCAGAAAATGCTTATGTCCAGTGAGGAAAGACCATCTCTTAATGCGTCACTTTAATAGGTATCCCCAGTTCCTATTAAAGTGGCTTCCAAGAGTAGTATGTATCCTCTGCTTGCACACACTTTCAGGAATTAACAGTGTACATGTCTAAAAATGCAATGAGAACAAAAGTGAAATATTGGGCACTGCCATAATGTGTTGCATTTCCCAAAGCAGCATCACTGTCACATTTAATCCAGAAAATATTAAAATCTTTGAGTGTTGCCATGTTTAACTACATCATGAAAACAACGTTCAGTTTGCAAGTGTAATGTGGAGATCTTTGACGGCAAATACATATAATCTACATTTTTAAAAATGGAATAAAGGGAGACTTCTAATTCTTGATTACTTAAGTATACACGCACAGAAAATTTGACTTCTGTATTTAACTCAAAAGTTGGCATTGAAAACATATAGGGAGTAGTAGAAGGTGACATGCCTTGCTTCAGGGCACTTCAAGTGAGAATGTTGAGGGCGGGGACAGGTAGGGCTGAGTATCCAACTTCAGTACTTTCGTGGTATCGCCTGAACTTTCTTTGTATCATCTAATATCTAATATATGTTGTCAGTCAATGTCAAGTCAGGTTCTACCTCATTAGGACCAGGTTTTGGTCTCCATGAGGAGTACCGGTCCTCCTGACGAAGTCAGTGTTTATGCCAGGAAAGGTCCTAAAGAGATAACAAGTTCAAGTACAGTGTATAACTTGTGACACAGAGGATTTGAGCTTCAAATCTTCAAAAGTGGCAGAGTTTAGTGATTAGAATCAATAAATTGCCATTTTGTGACCTGGTGTGTGGATGTGGGGCAGCTGGTGGACCTTGTACTGGAATAAACTGTAAATACACCATGCAGGTCAACAAACATAGAGCATTTGTGTTAATGTGGTTGATAACAGGTCTTACTGCGTCATATGCCAACTGTAAATGAAACAGGGTGAGGCTGTGTTGCCTTTAGACGTGGGCGAAATCTGACACACTTTCAGAGATGCAGAGTTCAACAGAGACAGAAAATGATTTTTACTTTGACCACTTGAGAAAAAATGAGAGAAAATGGTGGGAGGGGGAAAAAAGGGAAGATTCGACATCCTCCTACACAATCCAGTCTGAAAATGGGTGACATCCGGCCACTTGTACAGTTTCCAGGGCAGTGGGGATTGTTATAACAACCGTCACTGATGCATTGCCGAGTCTAATGGCATTAACCTCCTTTAGGTTCAGCTTGCATTGTCATGCTGTGATTCAAAGCTAAGAACGGCGTCTGACGCTGGCTATAAGCAGATAAAGCTCTGGGCAAGCTTAAATAAGATAACTGTCCATGAAAGCTGTCAGAACACGTCACATCTCACTACCTATTGAGAAGCAGGCCAAGAATAGAGACTGTCCAGGATAAAGCTGGAGGAGAGGAGTGTGGAAAGAGAGAGAACAGTAGTGGGAGGCAGGCATTGGTAGATGGAGAAGAGGCTAGTCATGCTGATTTTACTGACGGGAGAACTGCAATACAGATGGCCAGTTACCCTCTGCCAAAACAAATATTTAGCTATAATATGCAGATGGATTAGATTCCTTTATGGCTTTTTCATTCATGTTAAGTATTTGGGAGCATGATAATGAATACCATAAAAGCTGAAAGTGTGGTTATAAAATAAATCCAGGACAGCAGAAAAAAAACAAACTTGCCTAATTTATTTCTATTTATATCCAGGCTTCGACTGGTCCCACAAGGCAGGGGCAGCCTGGGTTCACCAGTTTGTTATTCTTTACAAGGAATCCCACGCTGTTTCCAAAAAAAAAATCAAACCCTCATGAAGTCAAAATAAGCACATAAGCAAATAAGCAAAATAATACGTTTAGTAACCACGCAGGCATGACAATTACCTTTAATTTTTCCTGATCTGATCTCTTTCCTGTAACCATGCCAAAAGTTACATACTAGATCATCCACTCATTATTTTTATTGATGTGCATAGAAAAAAATTCTGCTGCTTTGATTAGTGTACAAAAGAGATTAGTTGTCAAGACAACCAGAAACAAGAGCCAACAGAAACATGTTCAAGACCCAGACTGACAAAAATCTCTCCCAATCCTCTCCTAAGACCAAGATCAGAGTTGTTAAGGTTCATGACATTGAAGAGCCAAATATGCATTAACCTAATTCATATGAGATGTTGCCCAAACATGTCTCAGGTAAACGAGTGGAAAGACTCCCCCAGGCTGTGCCACACAATTCTATGTCTGAAAAACACTGAAAGAAGTTGTCGAGTGAATGAGAAGGAGGGAACCTTTGTAAGAATTTAGACCCTGTTTGTTTCTTACCTTCTTTCACCTCGTCAATCACTGTGTCAACTAAAGCACAGCAAAAAAAACCATTTTTTAAATTTGTTCGTTCACAGCCCCAGGACAGGTGGTTGGGAAGTATTCTCAGCTGCAGTTTGACTGTGTGCCTGGTTCTTTGGATCAAACATAGTGACTCCTTTAACTATGTCTGGAGACTACGTTTGAAAAAAAAAAAAAAAACTTTGTTAAAGCTGGTATTCTGTCCTGTGTGTCTCCTGACCCAATGTCAGCTCGGATTGGCTACATCTCCTTATATAGCTATATGGTAGAAAGCTAGATTATGCCTAAAAAAATAAAGAAAGCCAAAAAAACCTATCTTCATACAAAATTTTGCCAAATCTCCTAAAATGCCTTCCAGTATTCCCAATAATTAAAGCTCAAGTATTTTAACGGCTGATAGATAAAGCAAAATATCATCTGAACTTTTCCAGAGAGCTTCACATCTGCACAGTTTCATCATTATTCATTCAGTTAATAAAACCAGAGTGAAATATGGTTTTGGAACAAAGCATGGATTTCTGGGTATATTTTTATCAAAAGAGTAATATCTGCTGCCACAGTTCAACATATCCTTTCTAGTGTCCAATACAGCTGCACAACATATCAAAAATGTCCCATCATCGCAATACCAACATGTGCAATATTCATATCACAAAAGAAATACAGAAAAGACTGAATGAACTACGAATACCCAGTAAGTACCCAGTAAGCCAACAGCCTTTATGTTCAGAGTCTGAAGATCTAAAACAAATGAATGCCACCACCAGAGTGTCTAAATGTAGAGAGTCTTTATAGACAGAGAACTAAATTTTTGTTTTAAGTCTCACCCACTCATTCTCAGTGGAAAACACCTCTCAGCCAGCTGGCCCTGACAAATGCTGTAGCAGTGGCCGCTTCCATCAGCCACCTGAGACACTGTCCCAGTGTAGATGGGTGAACTTTCTAACATGCTACAGTGCATCCTCATCATTTCCACCCTCAGTTTCTGAGCAGCCGTGTACCTGTTGCAAAAATCTCTGTTGTCACGCCAATAAAGGCATCCGAAACCATGTTCTCCATGGCAACAGAGATGCTGAGCTGCCGTGCCACGTTCCTGTACAAAGCGGGCTGTATACACTCCAGCTCGTCACCTAGGTAACAGAGGGAGAGAACAGAACAAAAAGAACAATGGGAAGAAGAATCAAGAGTCTGTTACAAAGATAGTTATCCTAAATTAAGGACAAAGAAACCAGCTTAAATTCATTATTTAAACATTTATATTAGAAACATTGAACCATTCAACATTTCTCTTATTGATCACAGATTGATTGCAATGTTTTTTTCCAAGTACAGTATTTAAAATTTTACTGACATTTCTGCCTGCCAAAATGTAAATATGAACTGTCCACAGCAGTTGTACAAATGTGTATGCACAACCATGAATAAAAACATCTCTTAAGACTCTGAGAATTTTAGCTGCCGTCTTCAGTGACTTCTGTCCTCCAGATATAATCACCTGGCTTGAGCTGTTCTCACACACTCATATAATCCTTTACTCGTCATTTAATCCAAGTTTGTCATAGCTTCAAATACAATGTATACACAACGACAATGAGGCTCCACAATGAAGACAGGTCTCAAGAGTTTGGTCCAGGTTTTTTGATTTATATCCATCAGTTATCAGTAGTTCAGTCATCTGAGTCATATGCCTTCAGTTGCAATATATACAAGTAGATTAAAATCCAGAAACTTTGCTTTTTAGACTGAAGATAAATGATTGAACTACTGACCCAACAGTTAGCTCACACTGGCTTTCAGCTGACGATACACCAGATACAGCAAATAAGAATTTAGTGATTGCTTTGAAAACAATGGAACAATCAATCAGAGTTAGACCACAAGTGTGCCATTTGCAGTACACAGGTTTGAACATTTAGTCCTCATCTCAAATACAAGGTTCTCCTCATTATGACAGATAAACTGTCATTCTCACCAGATTGTATTTGACAGTTTTTAACCTCCACATAAAAAGGATATGTTTATTATTTAATATTTATATTCCTGAGCCCAAACCTCTTTTTTTTTTGTTAAAGATCTGGGACATAGGGAGGGACACCTTTTTTTTAAATTGCAAATTATAAGACATGTTTGTGCATAATAAAAAAAAAATAGAAAATCTCCTCCATTTGATGCAGAGTAACATTCAATAGAAAACAAAGCACTCCAAGGTTTATAATTAAAACCTTCTTCCAGCTTTTGCTTTATTGCAAATTTCAATTTACAGAATTCTATTCAAAGTATATTTATTTAAGACTTTAAGTTAAACATTAGTTTCAAAATGATAACTATCATAGACTTATCTAGCCATTTGAGGCAATCTCTCCTGAAAATATGAGAAAAAGACAACAAAGCTGAGTTCAAAGTACACGGAGAAATAATTACATGCTGCTTGGACAGTTTCTCCACTTTGATATCTAGTGATTTTCAAAGACTTTTAAAAATTCTCTTACCGAGACAGAGAAGCACCGTAGACACTTCAGCGAGCGCTGCATTCGAGGGAGAGAGGTTGAGTTCAGATTTGGACCATCCCAGGCCGTTCTGGTTAAGTCTGGACAAAATGTAGTCTCTGCACAAGGCTTTGGACTGGGATACCAGCTCCTTCTCAGTCACAGACCGGTCAAACACATCCAGGACCTCGGCAGCAAACACAGAAGACCTCCGCAGAACCTCCATGTCCTCTTGCAGAGGATCTGGGTCAGCGTGTCTGACCTCTTTGGATCCACTCAGTCTCAGTCTTTATCCCAGGAGGAGCTAAGTTTAAAAGTGGAGACAAAATGGCAGCTATGAGAAAAGGAAAAACCTTAGAGGCATCTGGAGTTATAACTGGTTAGATCTACTAAAATGGAGTGGTGGTGTGTGCATGTGGCATTGGAATTCATGCAGGTGGGCCTAAAACAGGGATATACTTCTATTTACTAAATGGAATGAACAAACATGACATTTTTTAATGTTTTTTTGTGTTTATATACAACCACAACATATGTTATTGCCCAAATGGTGCCATAATCATAATTATTTCAATCAATAGAGAGATTATAATGTTAATTGGTCACTAGGAATGTCGAGAATGTTTTGTGTTTACTTTAGTGTTAATGAACAAATCAGGATGTGGGCCTCTGAGGTTTTGCAGAATTGATGGATTTGCAATTTTTTATTTAATCAGCACTTTTTTCCCCATAAAAAAGGAAGGAGTGTTGCAAAGACATGTAGACAGCAGAGTCTGAATCAGAGCAGAAACTTATATAATGATATAATGGAGGCGTTATTGTTATGAGTCACATGGTGGGATAGTCAAGACATTGCTACACTTTTTTTTTTTTGATTACGCAACAAACACTGATACCACAAGATGACAAAGGGACTGTTTCTGCTGAAAAGGCAACAAAAGACTGATTTTAGACTGGAAAAAAATGGGTATAAACGGTGAGATAAATGATTAATTGTTTGCAATTTAAGTTGGTGTGCGCAAGAGGGAGAGGGGGGGAAAGTCACGATTACCTTTAAGATGAAAAATTCCACATCCACGCCTTTGAGGTCACAGGTATGCGCGAACTCCGATAATTGACCTCCAATTAAAAACTTAATCACAGAACGTTTCAAAGCAGCTCTTTCCTTTTTCTACCTCTGCGGTGTTTCCAACCTAAACTAGATCATCTCTCGCATCGCATCAAAAAACGGCTCTTCTGGTTTCGGAGACTTCGCAGGAAAAGTGATCTGGCGAAGTTTCTGCCACGGGTCTGACTTCCAGGAGGAATCTCGCTCTACTCGGAGTCGAACTACTGGTTTGAAAGGCACGGACAGATCCGACTGAGAGGACGCCTACCTGTTGGCTCACCTTCCCATTGGCGCTCAGAGGGTACGTTAGTTTTCAGAGCCAGGAAGAGCCCGGGGGGGGAGGAGTTAGAAGCCTGCCTGCATCACAGCTACTGAAAGAGACAAAGCACAGCGCGGCGGACAGAGAGGGAGACAAATCAGCTGCACCCACACGTTCATTCACATGTTCCAGCACATCACCCTGCCTGCAAACCAGGGGCCACTAAGGAACTATTTCCTTTAAGGCGAGGTGAAAGTGTTTAACTTTTAAATATATGTTACAAAGTGTTGTTTAACCTTTCACTTTAATCATTTTATTAATAACTCCTAATAAAAATGTCATGTTACTGAGTAGTCTGATCAAGGTCCAGAACTGCAATATGGTGACATGAAGGAAGGAACAAGAAATACATAATGTAATGGATGTAAATAAATGTAAATAACAATAAATGTAGAAGAAGGCATTAATGGAACATTAAAAGCCAAGAGCCAGGTCTGAAGCATGAAAACCATTAATAAATGCAAACATTTGAAAATCTGTTCTGTTTTCATTTTAGCCGTGTGGCTTTTAAATAGACACTGATACGAAATCTATCACAAATTTCAAAAACTGTCTGATTCCTTGTGTACTGACACTGCCTACACAAGAGTTTCCTGAGCTCCTTCTCCGTGCCAAGGTGGGACTTATTTTTATAAAGAAATTAAATAGGAATTTAAGTTATGTCTTGTTCCATGCTGAGTTCCTGCAAAGGTTCTCAGAATTGGGGAAGGTCCTGTCCTGTCCAAACAAAGCTGTACTAAGGTACTGCCACCTGTGAGTCATTAAAATGGGGTTTCCCAGGCCAGGTAGGTCCAGTGTCCCACCCTGCTGCTGATGTCATTCCAGAGTTTATGTAAGTGTTCCTGTTAAGGCCAAAAGTGTCACACTTTTAATCCTGTGCAGAGCAGATAAATATAGATGTCTGCACTTAAAGCATGGACATGTACTCTGTTGTGCTTTGCCTCATATAGTTTTATTACTGTTACTGTGACCACTTTTTAAATTAAAACACTATTTTTATTTCATTGTGTTAATAAACAACAAGGTAAAGTTTACATGTATATTAGTTTACAAGTATATCAGGCACCGTCGCACTGATCATCATTATTATGTGTAGGATTATGAGGATATTAAACAGTTTCACTGTTTTACTATCTTATACTAGTGGGGCCCTTCTGTTTTTGTCTCATTAATTTAGGCTTTTTCAACTCTAGTGTTTGGCCACTGAGTGTCGCTGTTTCACACTCTGCCATGGACACATTATTTCATCCTTGAGAAGATCCAAAGATTAAACGATACAGGTAAAATTAAAATGGCTCTGTTAATTATCAGTACCATGGTTTCTATGTTGTTATTTGTAATAAATTAGTCAACTATTCTATTAATTATGTATTTGTTCAATTAACTTCAAGTTCAATTTGGTAGCTAAATTGGATATTTTATTAATTAATGGACATATTTAGGATCTATTTAGTATCGACAGTAGTAAAGATAATATATCTGTTTTTTTCTTCATTGTGTAGAGGCTGGGGAAAACTTGCCCCATCTGCAATAGTATTTAGTATTTACATTCATCCATTCAAATGATAAACCTGAAATTCCAAATGTGAACACAAATGGCAGGTTGTCTCACCTCATGTGTGTCAGTAATATTGTAATACTGCAATCTATTATACCATACACAACAGTCTTTGCTTCACTCAACATGCTTGACTCTGTTGCTAAAGCATAAATGGAATCTACTTTTAGTTTATTGCAAATTGAGAAAGATGCTTTAATGTCAGAGTTCATGAAAAATGAAGTTTATGAACTTTATAAACAATGGGCCTCGCTCTTAATTGTCATTCATAAACTACCATACTTTTTACATTCATGTTTATACAGGACATTCATGCATTTTCAGCAGCCGCGCTTATACTTTCACGTCGACAAGCATCTGTGCCATCTAAATTGTCACAATTGGCTAACTGAAGACCAGCGGTATGTCTCGAGGACTCTGACTATTACCTTGTTATACTGTTGTGCAGAGAACTATAGTCTGCAGACAACACAATGTTGTGCTTTTGTTTGTTGATTATGTTATAAATGGGCAAAATCAGGACTAAACTAAATGTCACATTGTCACAAGACCATAAGAAAAGGGAGGTTGTTGTATTCTGCTATAATAGGCAGCCATGAAAATCAGCAGACCAATGTTTTCAGAGACAATGATAAAAACTCTCACATTCGTGTCCAGTTTATGCCTCAATCTCTACCAGCCATCAGTCAGTGCTTGGAGCCATAAAAAATGCAGGCAGCAAACCAGCTATTTGTTTCAGTGGTACTCCATATCTGCACATTTTAGTGACTGAAATAAGGTGTCATATTAACTTTCTAGTGGCTGGTTTCCATTCATCAGTGTGGCTCTGTTTCTATGTCGACTACTTAAGGATGAAACGTCATGGTATTATTCTGATGAGCAACGTGCAGCTTCTTCATTCCAGAAACACTTGTGTTAACAGCTGCTTTCCCCTCATTCCAAAATAGATCAGTAAGTGAAACTGAACTGTTGCATATGTTAAACAAGCTCAGTTTCTCTATTGTTTGAATTGTTTTTAACTAAGGTGAATGAGACTGCCACACCTTTGAGTAGCCATTAAGTAGCCACTGGTCATATGTTAGGCTTCTCTGACACATTTTCTGTGATATACCCACAGTTAAATTGCTGTAAAGTCAGACTCCCCAGAAACCCCAGAAATGACTTATTCTGAATTTAATTAACTGTAACAAATTTAACTTAAAGGTTAAACACGCCATGAGGCATTGCATTTGTGCTGGCTTTTTAAAGAAATCAGACTTTGTCCGTCCTCAGATTTCCAAAAAAAAAATCCACCATATCACATATGCACACATACGTTTGTCTGATTTATTTAAATGGCACATAGGATTTGAGCCAAAGTGTTTTGGAATTGTGTGGAACAACAGCAAAAGTATGCATTAAAAAGTTAAAGAAAAAAAAAAAAAAAAAAGATTAAAAGAGTAATGAATTAAAAGGAAAATACAAAGAAGATTTTAAAAAAAGTGTGACACAAAACAGAATCAGATTTAAAATATGGTCAATATTCAGCTTTTGTTTCAGTGTCAATTGTTTTCACACGTTTGTGGCAGAGTTACATGTGCTTTGCCTGACAGGGCTGTTTCTCTCTCTCTCTTTGTCTCTCTCTCTCTCTCTCTCTCCCTATCTGTATCATTCACAGATTCCTTTCGTTCCAGCCAACGTCTCAGTCTGACGAACGTGTTGAGGAGGAAACCTCAAGCACCATCCAGGCCTCACACCCTTTATTGCCAGGCTTGGGGAACAGGTAAAACCAGCAGGGTCTGGGCAGGAACCCAGCCTTTATGCCACTAGTCAGAAAGGGATGGGCAACTCACAGTGTGACACAGTATTAGTGAATGTAATTGATTTTACCTTTGGCCGAAATAAAATTTTGAGGGACTTTTGTAATTTGTAAAAAAAAAAAAAAAAAAAAAAAAAAAAAAAAGAAATTGAAATCTTTTACTCAAATCAGAAAATTGTAACCTACTGTATGTCTAACATGCAATATATTCAGTCTCCTTCTAGTGTTCCTTTCATTTGTCACACAAATTTGCCTTTTTATAATCCTGTGTTTTTAATTGTTTTTTTATTGCCAAACAATGGGGTTTTTCACTCTCCCGGTCTTGGTTTCTTTGACCATCCTCCAACTTGCTGATCCTCTCCGCGTCACCGCCATTGATGAGACAGTCCAATCATTAACAGGCAAACTGCAGATGGAAAGGTGGAGCTTAGCACTGAAACAGGGTGTGGTCCTGAAACCAGTAAGCTCTGTGGTAGTGGCATGAGGTTTAAATTGACTTGAAATACTTCATTCTCTGAGTTATCATAGCTGGCCGCTCACTTCTACTCATCACCCTCTTACTTTCTGTCCATCTTTCCACATTTCTCACCTACGAGAGATTCAGCTCCTGTTGGATTAATCAGTGAAACCTTTGAGAGCAGCAGCTGGAAACTACCTCCAATGGAATAGCTGTGCATGTACCTGGTCTCCACCTGATCACGCACACTGGTGCTGCTGATCTCTGGGATCTTCAGGGTTGGCTGTGCAGGAGGGAGGGCTGAGGAGTGGTGCTCAGCAGGTGAGTCACTTTCTTCCAAATGCAACAGCAGAGACTTTAAAAGAGAGTTACCTTACTGGCCAAGCACAATTTTGATTTTCCTGTTACTGTTGTGTTGAGTTGTGCTTTAATTGTAAGTATATGTCTTTGTCTTGTATTGTGATTAGGTGGTGGTAGTATCCTTTGCCAAATACATCTTTTAGTTTAATTATTTAATCAAGCTTAGGGCAACAAATCATTAATTTGGCCTCTTTAAAAAAAGTTCTTTGGATTTTCTAGAGTTGCCTTGGCTGAAAATCTATGATCAGCTTAGATCTTGAAAGGATATTTGGCTAGGTTTGCCTCATGGGCCAAGTTCTTTGCCTCACCTGTTTGACTTGCTCTATTAGTCAGCATGAGAACATTTCATTTTAAACTGACAGCAGAAAACTGATGTATCCCATTTTTGTCTTAAAACTGCTGTACATTTGGTTTATTTGACTTGCTATATGAAAAAAGCTCTTCTATGTGAAGTGCATCAGTGTTAAAAAGGTTGAGGGTTTTAGGTACATGATCTTTGTACAGACTGTCCCTTATGGGATTTTCCCAAAGTCTATACTTTGAGTACTGTGCAAAAATCCTAGGGCACCATTAGATTTGTTGTTTTAGCAATGCTATAGTGACTATACAGTAAAATTATTTCTCAATAGTACATTTTCTGGAACACGTCCAGAAAATATGAGAAACGTACGCTATGTAGTTTTTACAATAACCCTCTTTAAGAAAAAAAAGTTTGTTCAAGTGGTTTAAACAGGTTTAAGTGTGAAGTATGTAGCGTGGCCTACCGTTAGACCTCAACAATCCACATGGTCATGGCTGTCTTAAAACTCGAGCTGAACCCAAATTACTGTTACCAGGAAAAACCTATGTTTGTCCTATTATTGAATGTGAAAAGGTCTATTATGCCTGGGCATTAAATACACATGTTGTACGAGTTAAACTTATTGACAACTCGCTAATATACAAGACCAACTATCAGTCATATCATACAAATCAGAATGCCAATGCGAAATCACAGGATTTGAGAGACATAAAAACAGTACAGCTGGTGGTGCTCATAGGCTTTTTGCACAGTACTGTATGTCAATGGCACACAGGGTTGTTTGATGAGCCTGAGCAGCTGTCTCCTATTTGTTCAGTCAGTGGAGAAGCAGCTGGACAGGTCGCTCAGTGGCTTACCTGCCCACTTCACCTTGTTCTCAGCTCAGTTTTCATGTGCTGGTTTCTGAATTTTTTTGTCTTTTTTAAATTTCTTTTTCAGGATTTTGATAAGAGCAAAAAAAACCCAAATTGTCACAATGCTGCCGGATGCCCTGTCGAACATTTTAAAAATAAGTAGTTATCTACAATCCAGAACTGGTAAGTGTCTTGTTTTTCTGTCAACAATGTTAGTGTTGTGCTTTGTTTAAATCTGGACAGTTTGATGTTGATCTAATGCAATGAGATAAAGGTCATAAAATATAAGCTGACTAAGGTGCTTTGCAAGAAACAAGTGAATAGGTACATGAAGACAGAGGACCAACAAATCAAAACTCAGGAACAAAGGCAGGTTATAATTCATGGTCAAAGTAAAACATATATATAATATAAAGGAAGTAGTCACAGCGGTAGATGCAGTTCTTTAAACTGATTAATACGTACATTGATCAGATTATTGCTTCACTGTGCTATTGTATTTGTTTTTTTTATTTATTGTTACTCTGTTGATGTTGATTTGGGTGTGCATGATGATCGCAATGACCCTGTCTTTTGCTAGCACTAAAAGAGGATTTGACCTATAATGTGGCTTTCTAGTGGAACACAGTTAAATAAAATGTTTCTCTTACTAAAACAACCCTCATTCATCCCAAATCTAAAGTTAATGTGCAGTAGACCCTCATGACTGATTATCCATGTTTGCTTGTCCCTTAGATGTCAGAGTCAGAGACTACCCTCTGATGCAGAGCCCTGTGGAGATGACCACCATCCTTTTGACCTATGTCTTCTTCTCAGTGTATGCTGGGCCTCGTTTAATGGCGAACCGCAAACCTTTCAGCTTAAATAAAGCCATGGTTGCTTACAACCTAAGCATGGTGTTACTGAATGCCTACATAGTCTATGAAGTAAGTAAAGATTAAAGATGCCAGCTGGAGTTATTTGCTGAATCCCACATAATGTTAACAACATTAAACTATTCATGTGTTTTTAATGCCATAGTTCATGATGTCTGGATGGGCCACCACGTACACATGGCGATGTGACCTCATCGATACCTCCAGCAGCCCTCAGGCTCTTAGGGTAAGCGCATGGTTAATTATGTATCTCTTTATCTGTATCAAAAATTCAACTGTTTTATGGACAAACATATGTTCAGTCTACAGTCTCCTGTGTCCTTTGAATGTTCATGGTTCGATATTTGAGATTACAACTTTTTTTCTCTTTTCCTCCCACCAGATGATACGAGCTTGTTGGCTTTTTTATTTTTCAAAATTCATTGAACTTCTTGACACGGTAAGAATATTTTCATGTCTCCCTCTTTGTCGATTCTAACTTCTTATGTCACACAAGACATGTTAGACAAGTTATATGTCATGTGCACATGACATTGAGCTTAGCTATTCATTTGTTTTTCAATTTTAGGTATTTTTTGTGCTGAGGAAGAAACAAAGCCAGATCACATTTCTCCACGTATTCCATCACTCTGTCATGCCCTGGTCGTGGTGGTGGGGCATCACTCTGACTCCTGGTGAGGTTTACTCTGTGTGATGTTGCTGTAACTGTTTACACTCTGTAAAATTTGTTGGGACTTAAGAATTGAGCTAATTTTTAAAAACTAGAAAATGCTTCAACACCACATTCTTCCCCACAATAAAATCTAAATCAGTATCTGGATCTGCACTAAATTTTACTTGTTCATAGATGGCATCCTATTTATGTCTGGAATTTTTTTTAATGATCTCTGCATCATCTCCATAAAATATGAATTTGCAAAATGCAAACAAGTGTCCTATTTTGCAATTTTGAAAAACGTTGGGAAAAGATTTCCTATATCCTCTTAATTTCCCCCTTCTTCTAAAGTAAATTAGTTTTTCCTTGACCGACATCACACATGGCACTGACAGCACAAGGTCAGTGGCAGCAGTATTGTTTATATTGGAAGCAGTGGTTCTAGCCATATCTGATAACACCCTGAAGGTATAGATGACTTGATATAGAGTTGAGGAGTAACTACACTGTTGATTATAAAATAAAAACTAATCACTGCTTTCCTGTATCTTTCTTCTCAAGCTGGCGGTATGGGCTGCTTCCATGCCATGGTGAATGCAACAGTCCACGTTATCATGTACTTTTACTATGGACTCTCTGCTGCAGGACCTCGCTTCCACAAATACCTGTGGTGGAAGAAGTACATGACTGCCATCCAGCTGGTATGTCCCTTTTTTTTTTTTTTTTTTTTTAATTTATTTCAGAAAAACATTTTTGGACAGATTATGTATGCTTAATTAATTGTGATCTTTAGTATTCTAGATTAAAATTTTATTATATATTTTTTTTAATGCCTTTTTCGGTTTTGCAGACGCAGTTTATTGTGATTTCCATTCACATCAGTCAGTACTACTTCATGGAGAAGTGTGACTACCAAGTTCCGCTGTGGATTCATTTGATCTGGATGTACGGCGTCTTCTTCTTCTTACTTTTTTCCCACTTCTGGGTGCAGGCCTACATCAAGGGCAATCGACTTCCTGTGCCAAAACACCAAAACTCAAAACTGAACGGCTCAGCAGGTGATCCAATGACTGTGGTGGCCAATGGTAAGCACCTGGAGAATGAAAATGCTTCCCAGTATAGCAATGGCAAAATCCTCATGGGCAAAGTAAAGGAGGTCTAATGTGGTGACTGGAAATGAGGAGGAACAAGGCCGCTCTTTGAAGCCACCTTGAAATTGTCCTTTGTGCTTCATATCCAGTAGTGTATTGGAGTGACACAGATTCTAATATACTATTTCTAAACTTTGTAACTTTTATATAAATAGTTTGTTTTTGAACATATATGCACACCTCTTGGGATATGAATGCCTTACATGTGACATTGTGTTTGTTAGTTGTGAGTAACTAAGTAAGTCTAACTCTGACACTCACTGTATGATGAGCCGGTGCACATTTTTTCACTGATAGTGTTTTTCACTACAAGCTTGACCTACACTGTTTGGCTGGCATGACCCTGTTTGCTTAGGAAGTATTGCACCGTTTCACTGAAGACAAGCACATGATGTAAGTAACTGCTCCAAAGTTGTCATTGTTGTCATTGTAAATGTCAGTTTTCTTCCTTGTATTTATTTATCATGTGAAATAAAATACATTTTAGATAAAGGTTTGTCTCATTTGGAAAGCAGTTGTGTGCACACATGTTAAAAAAGAATGGCACACTGGAAATGTTCAATTTTAAGAACTGTGGAATAGAAATGTTACACTGTATATTACAGCATTGTGATTTTGCATTTTATTTTGCATATTTAGGTAGTGACTTGCACTGCTATGTGTGTTCATTGTTCATGTTTGAGTTGTGCAACACAATATGGTGTATTCTCTACAGTCTGAATGAAACTAATAGAGTGCTCTCATTATAATGAAATAAATGAAATGCTGCAGATGGATTCTGTCGCAAGTACCGCACAAGTATGAATTCATTAATTAGCATACCAGTGCTTTGATTTTTTTTTTGATTTGAAGCTTGTCTAACCTTTTAAATTGGGTTGTTTGACCTGCATTATGTTCAAAAGATTAAAATGTTTAATTATAAAACCATGTATCCATTTCAACCAAAAACCAAATACTTTCTTCCCTTTGCAAAGGCAAAGGGCTCTAATAGAAGTCCAGTCAAAGAAATTACAAAAAAACAAACAAATATGTACCTTTAGCAAAAATATGAAAACATATGTCACCTTTTACACTAATCAGTCTCATCTAATGAAGACAAAAATAAAGTTTTTTTTTTAAAAAAAGCTGGAATTGCTCTTAAATTTCCAGTAGTTTGTAGAAATCCCTTTTCCAAACCTGGTTTCATAGCTAGTTTGAATCTTATTTAGTGTGATGATTTTGTCCTTTGACTTAAGTTTTTTTCTTATTCCGAATTAGCTGTCAGGGAGCAACATGATAATTTGGACGTAATTAGTCCAGCTAAGAAATGTTACTATAGAAAATGTCAAATTGAGTGGCAGACCTGTATAAACAATACAGAACAACAACTCATTAAACCAACACCACCAGCATTTATTGCAATATAAATTTACAGCAAATTAAAGTAATAAATAATATTAATAATGACATTCCCAGCACATGATAATATAATATTTACAACACAGATCAAATGTAAAATAATTAAAAAATGTATCAACTGTAAAATGTACTGGTTGACATGGCCGCCTTCTCGGCAGGATCGACCAGAAAGCTGTTCCATAGACGTCTCTGTCTCGTCTCCTCCAAGACTTGCCATGCTGGAGCAGTCTGGACTCTTGCTTGTGGCATAAAACAAACAGAAATTACACTGAAGCATAGTTCGCTAAGTATTATTTAATGTCAAGCATGAGAAACAAGCACAGAGTCCGTCTACTCAAAAACAATGACATACCATTGAGCTCTGCGACTCTGGTGAGCGATGGATACTTCCAGATCACAACGTTGTTGTGGGCATAACCATGGGCAGAGACGAGCTCCTTGTAGTTTGGTGCAAACACCAGTGATGAGATCTAAAAAGGCATAATTAACATGCAATCAAGAGCCATGCTGTTGGTTTCAAGTTCAATTCTCAAAACCAAATAAATTATATATGGTTATCACATAAAAAAACAAGAATGCATCAGTGTGCAGTACCTCGGACTGCGTGTCAAATGAAGTGACGCAGGAACCACTGTTTACATTCCAGATTCGAATGTGACTATCACTGGTACCACCTCCAGACGCCAGAATATTTGGTTGCCATGGACACCAGGCTAAAGCCTACAACAACACATCCAAATAGATTTGCCACACCTATAACAGAATATTCACAATATGTTCACCTCAGAGTCTAGTGAAACAAGTATACAAAGGTGACTTTTTGGCCATTTTTTCAAAGATATGAATACTCTTTTTTGAAATTCAAATATAATATATACAAAAGTTCATGGTTAGTGGTTGGGTGAAGCTATTTATCATCCAACAGTTGTGTTTTTCTTTTTTAAATCGTTGTGACAAAAGAAACTACCCAAATGACCCTGATTAAAAGTTTACATACCCTCGAGATATTGGCCTGATAACAATTTACACATGGGTTTCAATGACTACTACAGGTAACTATCCTCACATGTGATATGTTTGCTTTTAATCATTGTGCGTGTTAAAAAAAAAGTCAATAAGTTTCTGTGCATATTTCATCAAGGGCTGCACTGACGTTGCTGGATTCCGAGCCATGGGGAAAACAAAAGAATTATCAAAAGACCTGCAGGAGAAGATAGTTGAACTTCATATAACAGGAAAATTATATAAAAATAAATCCAATGAATTAGGAGTGCCAATCAGCAGTTTTCAAACTCTAATTAAGAAGTGGAAATGAGGGATTTTGTTGAATCCAAGCCATGGTCAGGGAGACCAACAAAAATTTCAGCCTCAACTGCCAGGAAAATGTTTTAGGATGCAAAGAAAAACCCACAAATAACTTCAGCTGACATACAGGACTCTGAAAAAAGTGGTGTGGCTGTTTCAGGATGCATAAAGGATCCAGGATGCATAGGAAAATGGGCTGCATGGTCTAGTTACCAGAAAAAAAGCCATTACTATGACAATGCCACAAAGAAGTGCAAATGTTATATCTGCAGAGGACTCAACAAAGCCTATTATAAAAAAGTACACATTCCTACTGTAAAACACAGAGCTGGATGGCTGATATTTTGGGGATATGTGAGCAACAAAGGCACAATTGATAGCAAAATGCAGAATGCACCATGTTAACCAAAAATATTGCTGGAAAATTTGCGCTCATCATTCCATAAGCTGTGCATGGGACGTACTTGGATGTTCCAACATGACAACGATCCAAAACAAAAGGCCAAGTTGACTTGTCGTTAACTACAGAAGAAAAAAGTGAAGGCTCTGGAGTGGCCATCAGTCTCCTGACCTCAATATCATTGAGTCACTTTGGGGAGATCTCAAACATGCAGTTCATGTAAGACAGCCCAAGAATTTACAGGAAGTGGAGGCTTGTTGCCAAGAAGAATGGGAAACTTTAGCTCATCCACAACTGCCACAAAATACTTCAAGCTGCCATTGATATTAAAGGGTCCAAATATGCCAGAAAGTGTATCATCATTCATACTCTGAAAAATGGCCAAACAAATCACAAATCCTGCAATTGTATGTAAACTTATGAGCACAACTGTACACAGTAATTTCCTACCTTAACAGCTCCTTGATATTGGCACTTTTTAATCAAAAATAATTATCAATTTTGGTATGTCAATGTCCTTACAAATCAGTTTGATGCATTGGATCGCAGGCGTTTCAAAATTTAATTAAATTAAATTTCATTAAAATTCAGTGTCAGATAGCAGTATATTTAAGGACAGGTAGTCTTATACAAGCGAATACAATCAAGATAATTACGGTTTGATTGTGGACTGAGAATTTCCCAAAAGACATTTTAGGACACACTGGAGAAGAGACTCAGAAAAGGATAAGGAATTATGAAACAAAAATGAGAAAAACCCTCCAGTCGAGTGACTTTTCTATCTATCTCTCAATGACCACAAGATGGACTTCAACCAGCCTTTAACATTTATTTAACATTATAAAACAGGTGGGATATGAACATTTGCAAATTACTCTTACACTATTGTACCAAGTACATTATATACACAGTAAACCACTGATAATCTTAGTTCCAGGACTTCAAACCAATATGTCATGTAATAGAACCAAACTTAGATTTGCCCACTTTTCAGTTTAAATATATCTGGCATCAATAATATTTAATTTATTTCAGTCATAAGTATTCACAAATAAAAGCAGATACATTTGTGTTGGCAAATAGCAACATTCTACACACAAAAAATAGACCGAAAAGGTGTGGACTGAAGCTCAAGCTGAGTACTTTTGTAAGCCATCAGTGTGTGATTGATAAATCCAAAACCCTTATTATCAAAACAAGAAAAATACATTTATCTCCAGACAAAATGTTACGCTGTTCTCATATATGAATTAGTTTTTTTTAAGTTGAAAAAGTGAAGTAGTTGATTTTAATTCCTCTGTGCAGCTGTTCCACAGATCAACTGATATACAGTTTTTCTTGATTGTCCTAAATGCTGTTCTTGTTTTTTGATTTTAAACATAAATTTCAAAAAATATCAAATATATGCTGGTGAAAAATGCACATTGCCCTTTAGGTCCATTTATATATCACAGATATAAATTGCATATATTGGGGAATCACGTCCATAGACCTTACTTTACTTACCTGAATCATGTTATACAAAGGCATAGCCAAGAATTCAGCCGAGCATCTTCAAATGTGGGTTTCTTTTGTTTTTGATTATTCCAGTAATTGAACGCATTAGTAATATTATATAGATAATGATGATGTATTTATTAACTCGAGGGCAAAATGAGGGCTAATAAGTGATTAACTGTCAATTTGTGATTTTAGAGGTCACATAGTGGCATAGTGGCTTGCACTATGGCTTCACAGCAAGGTGGTCAAAATTATATATACTGTATATAAACAGTATAATAAGCACTATTTCTGTATTGGGAACGACTGATATTGTTGGGGGTAAGAATATGCAGAATTATTCATTAATTGTAAAGTTATTTTGCAAATAACTGCACAAATGATAAATAAATAAATAAATAAATAAATAAAATCTATCTTATTAAATAATATAATGCATTGCTCAGTGATTTGATAATCCTTTCTTTGGTTTTCTTCTGGACCTGAAAACTCTTCCAAAGACGAATGGTCTCGTCTCCTGCAACAGTCGCCACTGTGGAGCAGTCTGGACTCAGAGTCAAGCTAAGAACACGGTCCTCATGGCCTGAAACAAACAGAAATTACATTGAAGTAGAGATGCATTATTTAATGTCAAGCATGAGAAACAAGCACAGAGTCCGTCTACTCAAAAACAATGACATACCGTTGAGCTCTGCGACTCTGGTGAGCGATGGATACTTCCAGATCACAACGTTGTTGTGGGCATAACCATGGGCAGAGACGAGCTCCTTGTAGTTTGGTGCAAACACCAGTGATGAGATCTAAAAAGGCATAATTAACATGCAATCAAGAGCCATGCTGTTGGTTTCAAGTTCAATTCTCAAAACCAAATAAATTATATATGGTTATCACATAAAAAAACAAGAATGCATCAGTGTGCAGTACCTCGGACTGCGTGTCAAATGAAGTGACGCAGAAACCACTGTTTACATTCCAGATTCGAATGTGACCATCACTGGTACCACCTCCAGACGCCAGAATATTTGGTTGCCATGGACACCAGGCTAAAGCCTACAACGACACATCCAAATAGATTTGCCACACCTACAACAGAATATTCACAATATGCATCTTTAGGTCACCACAGAGTCTAGTGAAACAACTGCAGTTGCCTACCTTGACAGCTCCTTGATGTTGGCTCCAGCAGTGGACCGGCTGACTCCCACTGCTGGCACTTCCGTCCTGCACACGGGGCCACACACACACCAAGTTGTCATTGCCCCCACTGGCCAAGTATCGCCCATCTGGAGACCACTTCAGCCCACACACCTCCTCTGAGTGACCATTGAGTGTGGTGATGAGATGGTTTGCCACCCTCACGTCATGGTGGTGAATGCTCCCTGATTGAGAGCCACTGGGGGGAAGAACATGACTTTAGGTTCATCAGAAATCAAAACCATTTGAATTGGTACTTTTAAAAAGGGATAAGGAAAGACGTGTACCTGGAAAGGATATGGTCATTCCAGCTCAGGCTACCAACTCTAGTTGTGTGGCTAACCATGCTACGTAAACGCCTTTGGGTTTCAACATCCCACAACTGAGAAAAGAGAAAACAAAAAACAACCAGTTATTCAAGTTCCAGGAATCCTTATGAATTCAAGGTTCATATGCTCACACTAACCTGTACTTTGGAATCACTAGTGCCAACAGCCAGGAAGTTTCCCTCTTTGGCCCAGGACAATGAGCAGACATAGTCCTCTTCCTGCTTTATTATCTTAAACTGAGTGATGTCTCCTTGAGCGGCATCCCACAGATAAACACTGCTGTCAAGAGCCACAGCAAGAACATTTCGACTGCTCCAGTCAAGCAGATTCAAATCTGTAGAAGAAAAAAGAAGAAACTTTGACATAAATGAATCTCCGACATACTCTGTCTAGTGCGACAGCCTCATGTATTGGACATTATCCATCTTCAGCTGATCGCTGTATAAATAAGTCACACATAATTCAGATATATTCCTGTTCAAGAATAAAATAGGACTGAACACAAATAAAATAAACACTGATTTGCTAAACTTACAGAAATCATTTCGAAGTTCAGGAGCATCCAAGATTCTGTCAGGAGTTGAAGATATGTACCTCTTCTTCTTGACCAAGGCAGGAGCTGCAACCTGACTGGAGAGGACTTCCAAGAAACAGAAAAAAATTCAGTTAAAAAATTTTGACTGTCTTATTTACACTTTGCAGCACATTGGCATATAAATGTCCATACCTTCTGGTACAATCTGTGGTTTCAGGTTCAGGATCTTTGCAATGTCGAACCCATTTAATGCAACAGACCAGGCTTTCTGGTTTTCCTGTTAGTGTTATAACATTCAACAATAAATTCCTGAACTTACAAAATGAATCATAGGAGCATCTAAACAAGTCACAGATCACTGATTATGCAAGTTGCACTGAAAAACTACAACACATAGAGCTTAGATGGAATTGTAAGAAGACCTGCTGCAGTGTGAAGGGGGAGATCAAACTTTACTTACTGATGTTGTAGTGTTGTTTGTATAGAGGGGATCGTTTTTCTTTGTAAGCAGGAAACTTGCCACTTCCATTTGCTGACTATTTCTGGTGGGAATGAAGCGGTCACCGCCAATCTTGGAAGGCCTTTTTCCTATGAAACAAAGACATGTATATACTTATAAGAATACTAGAAAGAGATTGCTATCCTACAGCAGCAGTGTGACACAATGGAAAGCTTCTCTGCATAGGGTGGGAAGGCTCTGTAACAAGGTGAAGGCAACAAGTTGGTAAAGGCAGCTCACCAACTGATATGGGACCACACGTCTAAGGACATTCACACTGGGAAAAAGGAAGGTAAGTCTGTTTTCTCGTATTTCCAACGATACAGAGCCATTATATGCAGAACTGAGACTAAACAAGCACATTTTCCTCTCCACTTAGCTGTAAACTGTCTCCCCTGTCTATCAATATTAAATGCATGACACACAAACAGACTAGACAGGTTTAACATTATATCAGGCACCTAGTAATTGAAATGTATATAATGTATGTATGTATGTTGTTTCTAAGAGAATTACAGTGGTTTTTAGGCCACAGTAAAAACACAAAACTGTGCAATTCAGCTTTACAAACAGCCACTGTAAATCTCCATCCACACCCAAAGTGTCAAAAACAAATTAAGAAAGGAGTCATAAACAGGAGAATACTTACTGTTATCACATACACTTGTTTCATTCCAAGCACCAAGATCAAAGAATTAAGAAATGATAATAACACTAATATTTAATCAAGAACAGAAAAGAGAAAGTTAGAAACAAATGACCACGAATATAAGTCATGAGATACACTGTATACTCACGTCACAAACACACAGTGTGTGTGCGGAAATGTTAACAGTTAATCTTTTTTTTTTCCTGTTTATGTATGCAACAATGATAAAGATCTGTTACACTCTAGACGAAAATGGTATTAAAGTTTGCAGGGATGATATTGGTCTTGCGTTGCACACACACATTACCTGAACTCAGCGACACATTTTCGGCAGGTTGTCCCCGCAACAAACGGCTGAGGCCGGAGGTGCTGCTGAAGCTGGGCATCGCCATACTCTGGATGTTGTTGTTCATCTCAAACTGAGACATTTTGTCCAACTGGTCACATAAATGGGACAAAAGAATAAAATTGTAAACTTTAATATACAGCGTTTACGTACAACAAAAGCTACAAACGGCTGCTACTGTTGGCTAAACGTCAGTTAGCACTACTTTAGCAGCTTGTTTGAGCCAATAAATATTTCATTTCAGCAGCTAAATAAATTGGCTGAATAAAAATTGCTATAACAGACAACAGAAAAACGTTAGTTATGGTGACAGTATTTCATATTAATTTAAGTCTCATAACGCAAACATATATTACAGTTGGTAACAGTTTAAACCCGTTAAAAGTTAAATCTACGTTGTTTAAATAAAATAAAAACAAATGAAATGGACACCCATCCGTCAAATTAAATAAAAAAGTGAGTCTGTTGTCTCAAAATTAATGTGCAGAAGTCGCTCTTTTCCCGAAAACACGGTTTTGAACTTACCTCAATCTGCCACAGTTTGACTTTGAATGTGGAGCAGAACTCCGGTCATAAATAACGTGTAGCTGACGCGTTACCATGGCAACGCCGAAGTTGGGACGATATTGTCACATTTGATTTCTGATTGTTTGATTATTATTATTATTATTATTATTATTATTATTATTATTATTATTATTATTATTATATTTACATAAATCTATGATAAAATGTATGCAGTTTAATTCATGGTTCTGCTGTGAGAACTTATTGAAGGTTTGAAGGTATTGGGGTTTAAGTTAAAATTGTTGTGAGAGGTCACTTCCTGTTTGAGTAACGCGAGACGTGAGCCAGAAGTTGTGAGTGGGAATTAAGGAAAAGAGACCAGAGAGAACTGTCTACTACTGGCTAATCAGGCGAACACGGTAATTATTCTAAACATTGAAATTTGTGTACATTTTTATATGGGAAAATAATCTCTGGAAGTGTGAAATGTGTTTTGTTTTCACGGTGTTCCGTGAAGTGGTTGTGGGCATCAGTAAGAGACGTGATTCTTTTGACCAGAGTAGATACAGAACACATTTTGATTTTTTATATACATTAAATCAATTAAGCTTTGCTAACCATTTAGCCGGCATGCTGTAGTAAGTAACGAAATAACGAAAATCCTCGAAGCTACTGTATGTTTTAGAGACTTAATAACTGGAACTTAAGCAGCTGTATAAACACAGTTCTCTAAAATATAAGAATGAAAAAGTTGTGTTCAGCACATTGACATCTATTAGTGTAATAATAATGTCTTTTGACTAAAATGTCAAAAGACATTTTAGGACACACTGGAGAAGAGACCCAGGAAAGGATGAGGAATTATGAAACAAAAATTAGAAAAACCTTCCAGTCAAGTGACTTAACTCTTTCTCACAATGACTGCAAGAGGGACTTCAACCAGCTTTTAACATTTATTTAACATTATAAAACAGATGGGAAATGAAATGAATTTGCAAATTACTCTTACATTATTGTACCAAGTACATTATGTACACAGTAAACCATAATTAAATTAAACTTTGCACACGCACATGAATATCATCCTGAATCCTCATTTCTTTTCCTTTTAAATCCTATATCTAACCGTGTTTTCAATATATCTGTATTAACCTTTTATATCTGGCTACTGAAAATGCCCTATTTAGCTCATGTGCAGAAATGCACATATAAAGTCTTCAGCTTTTCACCTCACAACTATACACAACTTGTTTCATTATAACCGATAAGATATACCAGCGCGACTTTGGACAGTTGCTGCCTCCCTAAAAACTTCTCTCTGCTTCCCATGACTTTGATTACTTTTGCCGCCTTCTTTGTCTATAAGAAGCTGTGATGCACTCCACCATTTTGAACTCCTTCACAGACCACCCTGTGCTCTGTAAACCTGTTCGTTCTGCAGAATAAAACACAAAAGACAACTGGTGGACTCTCAAAATTTCTTTATTTCTATCTCACCCAGGAACACACAAAATTTCCACAACAATTTGGTGTCAGAAGTGGGATCGCCTGGAAGTCTGCGACTGCCCTGCGGCGACGTGGGGAGGGACGTCTGACCACTACCTCGACACAAAGAAAGTCAGAGACGAGAGGACCGACGCCCGCGAGGACACCAGCTGACTGACACGGCAATCTTGGAACAGGAACAATTTCCTGAACCTGGTGAGAAGTGGAAATTTTAATCTCTTGAATTATAAAATATAATTAAATTGAATTTTAAAAAATTAAAAAAAACAACAGAAAGAAAGAGAAAAATAAATAATAGATAATAAAATAATAAATACTTAAATTAAAAGAAAAATTTGCTCACAATTCAGACCTTTTTCTACGATTGTAAGCAGGGTGATGTTTAATCACTGCCATGATGTCCTATGTAAATTCTGTTCTTTAAAGGTTAGAGACTTTCGAAGTAAATAACATCTCGTAAATTCCTGTAAAGATACTTTTATAGGCGTTGGAGTCGACCTGAAAGTATCGGTTATGTAGCAGGGCGGAACTTTAAGGTGTTGGGTTAACCCACCGTGTGTTTGGGACCACAAAATGGGGGACAGTAACAGTAAGGAAACGGTCCCAGAAGGACCTGTAGTGGACATCATGGTACACAAATATGGTCCAGAGAGTGTAGAACGCTTGTCAATCTGGACAAAAGAATTTGAGTTTCCACCAAATGGTTCACTGAGCGTGTCAAAACTGTCACAGTTAAGAGAGAAACTAACGAAGGAAAGAGAAAGTGTTAAAAAGAGGAAAAGTGTGCCGGTGAAATGGTTAGAAAAAATGAAAAGCATGAAAAATGTGTGAGAATGGGGGAAGAAGAGGCTAAGTTTAGAGAACGAAAGAAATTGCAAGGTGTAATGACAAATTTAAAGGTTAACTCGGATGAGAAGGGAAAGGCTGAAAAATCTATCAGTAAGAAATACAGCACACACATCCACTCTCTATCCTCCTCTTTCAGGGTTCGGCGGGCCGCTCCTCAACGCCGCTCCACCTCCTCCCTATGGGCCAATGAACGACAAGGAACTTGATGTCGATGCCCAGGAGGAAGTCCTTGCTCCAGCCAATGCCCAGGGACCACCTCCTACAGCTCCTGTTCCATGTCCACCCACTCCGATGACGCCACTTCAGCCTCCAATGCATGCAATGGGACAAATGTCTCCATCTGGTGGACAAGTATAAAACCTCTGAGCAGATTTGTTCCATTCTATCCATCTAAGAGTCCAGTGGCTCAGCGCACCAGATAAAAGGACAGTGTTGGACAGATTCAAACAATGTCTGTGATCAATGTCATGTCACTAAATGGACAAGAGTGTCTGGTGTTTCGTCCATGGACTGGCTGATATGATTGCTGCCCTTGAACATCTGCCCAACCATGCAACATCAGGAAGAGCGTTTGCTGATGCTCTCTGCATTTTTTGCAGTGAATTCAAACCTACACTGCATGACATGTGACGACTCCTAATGAGAAAGATGGGTCCAACAGACTATGCCGAAATTAAAGCCCATCTGGAAGGCGAGATAAGGATGGCATCTCCAATTTGGGCCGCACAAGGCAACGCCCCATACCGTGATGCAGTTGACGGACTCTGTAATGCCCTGATTGCAGCATTTCTGGTCCGAGTGGACATGTCAAAGATTTCCAGCCCCTGGGAAACCCACCTCACACAAGCTTTAATCCACAGCTTGCGTGGTGAGGTGAGGGACAAAGTTCGGATAACCTGTGTGGATCTCAATGATGGTGCACGCTTGGAAGAAGTCCTCTGACATGCTAAGCATGCAGAAAAATGCTGCATTGAGGCCTCTGAAAGAGCTGACAAGAAAAGCAGACACAGATGAAAGCTCAACTCACTGTGCTGCAAGCTGTGTCCAAGATGACTTCACAACCACAGCTACAACAACGTCAAGCCCTTCCTCATTCCTTGACATCTCAACATGGCAGAGGCCGTGGTGGCTCACGACCGATGGGAAAGCCGATGGACAGAGACTCATGTTTTATGTGGGCACAAGGGACATTGGGCACGTGACTGTCCTCGCAAAACACAACAGCCTGCGAGACGAGGCCAATGGCGTAACGACAGTCGATTCCAGAGAGATGATAACATCGACCGATTCCAGAGTGACTGAAGGGGAGGGAGTGGACCGTGCCAGGGGGGGAGACGGCCAGCCAACCCAAACAGGGAAGTGATACACACACACAGCACATGCAATGAAGAAAAGCTTGCTACTAACACTGACATTATTGACATCTACAATAATTCGTTAAGAATGCCATGCCATGACTGACTGGACTGACCTCTGACCCTGACGTGTGGTTTTTTTCCCACTGCGCAAGCGTACTCTACCTCTTTTCCACTCAGTGTAAATAACACTGGGTTTTCATTTGATAGATGAACAATCATTTTCAAACTTAACAATGACTAAGCTCCCACTCACAGCAACAGAGATATCTTCTGATTTGGCAGAAATTTGTGATTGCTTATTGCTTATGTCTGCAGGCTTCCCAAAACCAGCAGAGGGTCCGCTCCATAACCCACAACCAGGTGACTTTGTGGTTGTAAAAGACTTCAGGAGAAAAAACTGGCGTGCAAAATGGTGGCTAGGACCGTTCCAGATACTGCTGACAACACACACTGCTGTCAAGGTAGCTGAACGAGCGACCTGGATTCACGCCAGCCACTGCAGGAAGGTACCACCTCCAGCAGATCCTCCCACTGCCGTGGTCACCCGAGTCCTCATCACAACATCACAACACTCACTGGATTTCACACACACAAAAATCCAGGCTGCGTTGACTCAGCACCACTGCTAAGTGTGGGTGGATACCGCTTAGAGTCGCATCGGTGATATACACGACTGCACATACACTTCTACAAAGAATACACATCTCACAGGCTGCCTTGTGTAGCTGAAGACTCTCCAATCAAGCATCAGGACAGATTCTTCACATGCACACACTCTTCGTTCCTTGTGACGTGAGGTGGAAACCTAACGGTGCCAACAGACCTCGCTTTCACTAGCGTCATTTTACATTGCCATAACCTGGAGCCTGAATGGACACTCGCTGATCTTGACCAAGTTCCTATTTCTGAAACCCCAGGTGGCCGAGCACTGTTATAACACTGTGAACTGGATGCTTTCAAAACAAAATTGTTTTTTCCTTTTCTTTGTAGTTTACTGTTTATCCTCTGCATTACTTTGATCATATTTCTACTGTTTCGCCTCAAGTAATTGTATCACATTCATTTTTAACCATGGAACGTACACGTCCATGGCATCCTTTCCGACACCCAGGCTTATGTGGCCTACGAGGTACAATGTGTTGCATTGTGATGATATCCATTATTGTTGTTGTCACTGTTTTTTGGCTGACTGTTCCCTTTAAGAATGTGGTCATTTCACCTGTAAGCTTCTAGCATCTCACACACAACTGGACCTGACTCACCCCTTGCTCAACTGACTCCACGAAACCCCACCGATGACTACGTACCATGTATTACCATAATTCCTCATCTACTTTGCATCTTATATCTGGCATCAATAACATTTAATTTATTTCAGTCATAGGTATTCACAAATAAAAGCAGATACATTTGTGTTGGCAAATAGCAACATTCTACACACAAAAAATAGACCGAAAAGGTGTGGACTGAAGCTCAAGCTGAGTACTTTTGTAAGCCGTCAGTGTGTGATTGATAAATCCAAAACCCTTATTATCAAAACAAGAAAAATACATTTATCTCCAGACAAAATGTTAATCGGTTCTCATATATGAATTAGTTTTTTTAAGTTGAAAAAGTGAAGTAATTCTTCTGTGCAGCTGTTCCACAGATCAACACCCTTAACTGATATACATTTTTCTTGATTGTCCTAAATGCTGTTTTTGTTTTTTTAATTTTAAGCATAAATTTCAAAAAATATCAAATATATGCTGGTGAAAAATGTACATTGCCCTTTAGGTCCATTTATATATCACAGATATAAATTGCATATATTGGGGAATCACGTCCATAGACCTTACTTTACTTACCTGAATCATGTTATACAAAGGCATAGCCAAGAATTCAGCCGAGCATCTTCAAATGTGGGTTTCTTTTGTTTTTGATTATTCCAGTAATTGAACGCATTAGTAATATTATATAGATAATGATGATGTATTTATTAACTCGAGGGCAAAATGAGGGCTAATAAGTGATTAACTGTCAATTTGTGATTTTAGAGGTCACATAGTGGCATAGTGGCTTGCACTATGGCTTCACAGCAAGGTGGTCAAAATTATATATACTGTATATAAACAGTATAATAAGCACTATTTCTGTATTGGGAACGACTGATATTGTTGGGGGTAAGAATATGCAGAATTATTCATTAATTGTAAAGTTATTTTGCAAATAACTGCACAAATGCTGAATCAGAGAATCCATATCTGTGTAACTGTGTGGTGTAGAACTGCTGACGCACAATATCTGGTGCTACCTGAGCCCATTATCCACAAGGTATGGACCAGCTAATGATGTTCACTTATTGATAGCTATGTCATTTTTATTCATGTAATATGTTAAGCTTTGACATGACATGTTTGTTTCTATTAAAGGACAAAATTGCTCCTAAACTGTATACTTCAGCAGAACTACTGTATAATGCTTTAGGGCAGTGTTATGAATGCTTTTTATTTTTTTATTTTTTTACTTTTTATTTTTAAAAAAAAGTCACTGCAGTATTAGGATTGTTATAGCATTTGAACAACTTTTGACTAACACTTGAGTGTAAGTGCTGCAGAGCAATGAGGTTGTACAAGATTTGCATTTGAAGTTGTGTGTTGTCTATCCTGGCTTCACCTTTACCAATTTTACCTAAAAAGGTCCAAGTAATTTACTTCACTCTGCAAGGCCAAAAGGGCTCTAATAGCAGTCCAGTGGCAAAACAAGAGAATGCTATGGAAACATGTTGTCACCCTTTTCACTTATCAGTGACAAAGACAAAGAAATGTCCAGTAATTTAGAGAGACCCCTGTTCCAAACCTGGTTTTACAGGTAGTATGAATCTTCTGTTTTGAGTGATGATTTTGTCCTTTGTCTCAAGTTTTTTTCTTATATAGATTTAGCTTTCTGGGAGCAACATGAGAAATTAGTTTGTCAGATAATGCAACATGGTCCAGCTAAGAAATGTTGTATCTCAAACTGAGCAGCATAGACTGACCAGCACAGAATTAAAGACACATTACCTGAGGTCACTAATGGAGATATTTGCTTATACACATTAAATTAAATGACAAAATCAGTTATACAATCAAACAATGTATTCGTTTATTCGATAAATAAATAAATAAATAAATAAATAAATAAATAAATAAATAAAATCTATCTTATTAAATAATATAATGCATTGCTCAGTGATTTGATCATCCTTTCTTTGGCTTTCTTCTGGACCTGAAAACTCTTCCAAAGACGAATGGTCTCGTCTCCTGCAACAGTCGCCACTGTGGAGCAGTCTGGACTCAGAGTCAAGCTAAGAACACGGTCCTCATGGCCTGAAACAAACAGAAATTACATTGAAGTAGAGATGCATTATTTAATGTCAAGCATGAGAAACAAGCACAGAGTCCGTCTACTCAAAAACAATGTCCTGCACACGGGGCCACACACACACCAAGTTGTCATTGCCCCCACTGGCCAAGTATCGCCCATCTGGAGACCACTTCAGCCCACACACCTCCTCTGAGTGACCATTGAGTGTGGTGATGAGATGGTTTGCCACCCTCACGTCATGGTGGTGAATGCTCCCTGATTGAGAGCCACTGGGGGGAAGAACATGACTTTAGGTTCATCAGAAATCAAAACCATTTGAATTGGTACTTTTAAAAAGGGATAAGGAAAGACGTGTACCTGGAAAGGATATGGTCATTCCAGCTCAGGCTACCAACTCTAGTTGTGTGGCTAACCATGATACGTAAACGCTTCTGGCTTCCAACATCCCACAACTGAGAAAAGAGAAAAGAAAAAAACAACCAGTTATTCAAGTTCCAGGAATCCTTATGAATTCAAGGTTCATATGCTCACACTAACCTGTACTTTGGAATCACTAGTGCCAACAGCCAGGAAGTTTCCCTCTTTGGTCCAGGACAATGAGCAGACATAGTCCTCTTCCTGTTCCATTGTCATAAGCTGAGTGGTGTTTTTATGAGTGGCATCCCACAGATAAACGCTGCTGTGGCGAGCCACAGCAAGAACATTTCGACTGCTCCAGTCAAGCAGATTCAAATCTGTAGAAGAAAAAAGAAGAAACTTTGACATAAATGAATCTCCAAAATACTCTGTCTAGTGCGACAGCCTCATGTATTGGACATTATCCATCTTCAGCTGATCGCTGTATAAATAAGTCACACATAATTCAGATATATTCCTGTTCAAGAATAAAATAGGACTGTACACAAATAAAATAAACACTGATTTGCTAAACTTACAGAAATCATTTCGAAGTTCAGGAGCATCCAAGATTCTGTCAGGAGTTGAAGATATGTACCTCTTCTTCTTGACCAAGGCAGGAGCTGCAACCTGACTGGAGAGGACTTCCAAGAAACAGAAAAAAATTCAGTTAAAAAATGTTGACTGTCTTATTTACACTTTGCAGCACATTAGCATATAAATGTCCATACCTTCTGGTGCATTCAGTGGTTTCCCTTCAAAGTGCAGGATCTTTGCATCTTCAATGTCGAACCCATTTAATGCAACAGACCAGGCTTTCTGGTTTTCCTGTTAGTGTTATAACATTCAACAATAATTTCCTGAACTTACAAAATGAATCATAGGAGCATCTAAACAAGTCACAGATCACTGATTATGCAAGTTGCACTGAAAAACTACAACACATAGAGCTTAGATGGAATTGTAAGAACACCTGCTGCAGTGTGAAGGGGGAGATCAAACTTTACTTACTGATGTTGTAGTGTTGTTTGTATAGAGGGGATCGTTTTTCTTTGTGAGCAGGAAACTTGCCACTTCCATTTGCTGACTATTTCTGGTGGGAATGAAGCGGTCACCGCCAATCTTGGAAGGCCTTTTTCCTATGAAACAAAGACATGCATATACTTATAAGAATACTAGAAAGAGATTGCTATCCTACAGCAGCAGTGTGACACAATGGAAAGCTGCTCTGCATAGGGTGGGAAGGCTCTGTAACAAGGTGAAGGCAACAAGTTGGTAAAGGCAGCTCACCAACTGATATGGGACCACACGTCTAAGGACATTCACACTGGGAAAAAGGAAGGTAAGTCTGTTTTCTCGTATTTCCAACGATACAGAGCCATTATATGCAGAACTGAGACTAAACAAGCACATTTTCCTCTCCACTTAGCTGTAAACTGTCTCCCCTGTCTATCAATATTAAATGCATGACACACAAACAGACTAGACAGGTTTAACATTATATCAGGCACCTAGTAATTGAAATGTATATAATGTATGTATGTATGTTGTTTCTAAGAGAATTACAGTGGTTTTTAGGCCACAGTAAAAACACAAAACTGTGCAATTCAGCTTTACAAACAGCCACTGTAAATCTCCATCCACACCCAAAGTGTCAAAAACAAATTAAGAAAGGAGTCATAAACAGGAGAATACTTACTGACTGTTATCACATACACTTGTTTCATTCCAAGCACCAAGATCAAAGAATTAAGAAATGATAATAACACTAATATTTAATCAAGAACAGAAAAGAGAAAGTTAGAAACAAATGACCACGAATATAAGTCATGAGATACACTGTATACTCACGTCACAAACACACAGTGTGTGTGCGGAAATGTTAACAGTTAATCTTTTTTTTTTTTCCTGTTTATGTATGCAACAATGATAAAGATCTGTTACACTCTAGACGAAAATAGTATTAAAGTTTGCAGGGATGATATTGGTCTTGCGTTGCACACACACATTACCTGAACTCAGCGACACATTTTCGGCAGGTTGTCCCCGCAACAAACGGCTGAGGCCGGAGGTGCTGCTGAAGCTGAGCATCGCCATACTCTGGATGTTGTTGTTCAACTCAAACTGAGACATTTTGTCCAACTGGTCACATAAATGGGACAAAAGAATAAAATTGTAAACTTTAATATACAGCGTTTACGTACAACAAAAGCTACAAACGGCTGCTACTGTTGGCTAAACGTCAGTTAGCACTACTTTAGCAGCTTGTTTGAGCCAATAAATATTTCATTTCAGCAGCTAAATAAATTGGCTGAATAAAAATTGCTATAACAGACAACAGAAAAACGTTAGTTATGGTGACAGTATTTAATATTAATTTAAGTCTCATAACGCAAACATATATTACAGTTGGTAACAGCTTAAACCCGTTAAAAGTTAAATCTACGTTGTTTAAATAAAATAAAAACTAATGAAATGGACACCCATCCATCAAATTAAATAAAAAAGTGAGTCTGTTGTCTCAAAATTAATGTGTGCAGAAGTCACTTTTTCCAGAAAATACGGAGAGCTTCGGTTTTGAACTTACCTCAATCTGCCACAGTTTGACTTTGAATGTGGAGCGAAGACACGGCTCAAGACACGCCCCTCAAACAAGACACGCCTACTCGACGCTGATTGGGTTAAAGAAGAGACTGTTCGTCTGAAACGTGATGACGTAGACGTTGGCAAGCAAGAAGGAGCACTCACTCATTTTCTACCGCTTTATCCACTAGGGGTCGCGGGGGGCGCTGGTGCCTAACTCCAGCTAACATAGGGCCAGAGGCAGGGTACACCCAGGACAGGTCGCCAGTCCATCACAGGGCCACATAGAGACAGACAACCATTCACTCTCACATTCACACCTACGGGCAATTTAGTGTCCAATTAACCTAGTCCCCAAATCTGCATGTTTTTGGACTGTGTGAGGAAGCCGGAGTACCCGGTGAGAACCCACGGGGGGCCCCGGAGCCCAAGCAAATAAATAAATATGAAGTCTTCAGCTTTTCACCTCACAACTATCCACAACTTGTTTCATTATAACCGATAAGATATACCAGCACGACCTTGGACAGTTGCCGCCTCCTAAAACTTCTCTCTGCTTCCCGTGACTTTGATTACTTTTGCCTCCTCCCTGTGTAGCCTTCTTTGTCTATAAAAAGCTGTGATTCACGCCACCATTTTGAACTCCTTCACAGACCACCTTGTGCTCTGTAAACCTGTTCCTTCTGCAGAATAAAACACAAACGACAACTGGTGGACTCTCAAAGTTTCTTTATTTCTATCTCACCCAGGAACACACGAAATTTCCACCAGACTTCAAACCAATATGTCATTGAATAGAACCAAACTTAGATTTGCCCACTTTTCAGTTTAAATATATCTTGCAACAATAATATTTAATTTATTTCAGTTATAAGTATTCACAAATAAAAGCAGATACATTTGTGTTGGCAAATAGCAACATTCTACACACAAAAAATAGACCGAAAAGGTGTGGACTGAAGCTCAAGCTGAGTACCTTTGTAAGCCGTCAGTGTGTGATTGATAAATCCAAAACCCTTATTATCAAAACAAGAAAAATACATTTATCTCCAGACAAAATGTTTCTCTGTTCTTATATATGAATTAGTTTTTTTTAAGTTGAAAAAGTGAAGTAATTCTTCTGTGCAGCTGTTCCACAGATCAACACCCTTAACTGATATACAGTTTTTCTTGATTGTCCTAAATGCTGTTCTTGTTTTTTTAATTTTAAACATAAATGTCAAAAAATATCAAATATATGCTGGTGAAAAATGCACATTGCCCTTTAGGTCCATTTATATATCACAGATATGAGGAATCATGTCCATAGACTTTACTTAACAAAACCTTCAACTTTTTTTGCTTAATCCAAGTTTCAGGATTTACAGACAATTCATTCAATCAATTCATTTGATCAATTCAGACGATCATTAGAGATCCTGAATCATGTTATACAAAGGCATAGCTAAGAATTCAGCCGAGCATCTTCAAATGTGGGTTTCTTTTGTTTTTGATTATTCCAGTAATTGAACGCATTAGTATTATTATATAGATGATGTATTTATTAACTTGAAGGCAAAATGAGGGCTAATAAGTGATTAACTGTCAATTTGTGATTTTAGAGGTCACATAGTGGCATAGTGGCTTGCACTATGGCTTCACAGCAAGGTGGTCAAAATTATATATACTGTATATAAACAGTATAAGCAGCACTATTTCTTGTTTTATTCATGTAATATGTTAAGCTTTGACATGACATGTTTGTTTCTATTAAAAGGACAAAATTGCTCCTAAACTGTATACTTCAGCAGAACTACTGTATAATGTTTTAGGGCAGTGTTATGAATGCTTTTTATTTTCTTTTTAAAAAAAGTCACTGCAGTATTAGGATTGTTATAGCATTTGAACAACTTTTGACTAACACTTGAGTGTAAGTGCTGCAAAGCACTGAGGTTGTACAAGATTTGCATTTGAAGTTGTGTGTTGTCTATCCTGGCTTCACATTTACTAATTTCACCTAAAAAGATCCAAGTAATTTACTTCACTCTGCAAGGCCAAAAGGGCTCTAATAGCAGTCCAGCAGCAAAAACAAGAGAATACTATGGAAACATGTTGTCACCCTTTTCACTTATCAGTGACAAAGACAAAGAAATGTCCAGTAATTTAGAGAGACCCCTGTTCCAAACCTGGTTTTACAGGTAGTATGAATCTTCTGTTTTGAGTGATGATTTTGTCCTTTGTCTCAAGTTTTTTTCTTATATAGATTTAGCTTTCTGGGAGCAACATGAGAAATTAGTTTGTCAGATAATGCAACATGGTCCAGCTAAGAAATGTTGTATGTCAAACTGAGCAGCATAGACTGACCAGCACAGAATTAAAGACACATTACCTGAGGTCACTAATGGAGATATTTGCTTATACACATTAAATTAAATGACAAAATCAGTTATACAATCAAACAATGTATTCGTTTATTCGATAAATAAATAAATAAATAAATAAATAAAATCTATCTTATTAAATAATATAATGCATTGCTCAGTGATTTGATAATCCTTTCTTTGGTTTTCTTCTGGACCTGAAAACTCTTCCAAAGACGAATGGTCTCGTCTCCTGCAACAGTCGCCACTGTGGAGCAGTCTGGACTCAGAGTCAAGCTAAGAACACGGTCCTCATGGCCTGAAACAAACAGAAATTACATTGAAGTAGAGATGCATTATTTAATGTCAAGCATGAGAAACAAGCACAGAGTCCGTCTACTCAAAAACAATGACATACCGTTGAGCTCTGCGACTCTGGTGAGCGATGGATACTTCCAGATCACAACGTTGTTGTGGGCATAACCATGGGCAGAGACGAGCTCCTTGTAGTTTGGTGCAAACACCAGTGATGAGATCTAAAAAGGCATAATTAACATGCAATCAAGAGCCATGCTGTTGGTTTCAAGTTCAATTCTCAAAACCAAATAAATTATATATGGTTATCACATAAAAAAAACAAAACAAGAATGCATCAGTGTGCAGTACCTCGGACTGCGTGTCAAATGAAGTGATGCAGGAACCACTGTTTACATTCCAGATTCGAATGTGACCATCACTGGTACCACCTCCAGACGCCAGGATATTTGGTTGCCATGGACACCAGGCTAAAGCCTACAACGACACATCCAAATAGATTTGCCACACCTATAACAGAATATTCACGATATGCATCTTTAGGTCACCACAGAGTCTAGTGAAACAACTGCAGTTGCCTACCTTGACAGCTCCTTGATGTTGGCTCCAGCAGTGGACTGGCTGACTCCCACTGCTGGCGCTTCCATCCTGCACACGGGGCCACACACACACCAAGTTGTCATTGCCCCCACTGGCCAAGTATCGCCCATCTGGAGACCACTTCAGCCCACACACCTCCTGTGAGTGACCATTGAGTGTGGTGATGAGATGGTTTGCCACCCTCACATCATGATGGTGAATGCTCCCTGATCTAGAGCCACTGGGGGGAAGAACATGACTTAAGGTTCATCAGAAATCAAAACCATTTGAATTGGTACTTTTAAAAAAGGGATAAGGAAAGACGTGTACCTGGAAAGGATATGGTCATTCCAGCTCAGGCTACCAACTCTAGTTGTGTGGCTAACCATGCTACGTAAACGCTTCTGGCTTTCAACATCCCACAACTGAGAAAAGAGAAAACAAAAAACCAGTTATTCAAGTTCCAGGAATCCTTATGAATTCAAGGTTCATATGCTCACACTAACCTGTACTTTGGAATCACTAGTGCCAACAGCCAGGAAGTTTCCCTCTTTGGTCCAGGACAATGAGCAGACATAGTCCTCTTCCTGTTCCATTACCATAAGCAGAGTGATGTCTCCTTGAGCGGCATCCCACAGATAAACACTGTTGTGAAGAGCCACAGCAAGAACGTTTTGACTGCTCCAGTCAAGCAGATTCAAATCTGTAGAAGAAAAAAGAAGAAACTTTGACATAAATGAATCTCCGACATACTCTGACTAGTGCGACAGCCTCATGTATTGGACATTATCCATCTTCAGCTGATCGCTGTATAAATAAGTCACATATGGATCTATTCCTGTTCAAGAATAAAACAGGACTGTACACAAATAACACACCAAATTGCTAAACTTACAAAAATCATTTCGAAGGTCAGGAGCATCCAAGATTCTGTCAGGAGTTGAAGATATGTATCTCGTCTTCTTGACTGAGGCAGGAGTTGCAACCTGACTGTAGAGGACTTTCAAGTTGTTTTGATAGCCTATAAACAGAAAAAAAAAAAAAAAAAAAAAAAAATTCAGTTGAGAAATCTTAACTCTTATTTACACTTTGCAGCACATTGGCATATGAATGTCCATACCTTCTGGTGCATTCAGTGGTTTCCCTCCAAGGTGCAGGATCTTCGCATCTTCAATGTTGAATCCATTTAATGCAACAGACCAGGCTTTCTGGTTTTCCTGTTAGTGTTAACATTCAACAATAAATTCCTGAACTTACAAAATGAAACATAGGAGCATCTAAACAAGTCACAGATCACCGATTATGCAAGTTGTACTGAAAAACTACAACACAGAGCTTAGATGGAACTGTAAGAACACCTGCTGCAGTTTGAAGGGGGAGATTCACATTCAAGATTCAATTTCCTGGGGGGAGTCATCCAAAGGGATCACTAAAGTGCAGTCCAAGTCTAAGATCAAACTTTACTTACTGATGATGCTGTATTGTTTGTGTCCATGGGCTCATTCTCCTTTGTGAGCAGGAAGCTTGCTACATCCATTTGGTTACCGTTTCTGGTGGGAATGAAGCGGTCACCGCCAACCTTGGAAGGTGTTTGTTTTTTGCCTTTGCCTATGAAACGGTATATATTTATAAGAATAGTACAGAGATTGCTGACCAATAATCTCTATCAATATAGCATGTATATCAGGTTTGGGAGCAAAAAATCTGCATCTGGTTCTAGATTCACACACACAAACACCCTTACGCAAATGCGCACACACACTAACTTCGCCTTGCTAGGCTGTAAATACTCGACACCTCTCTACATTGTCAATTATTTTCTCCACAACAGAGCTAGAAACAAACGCCCACAAATAGAGGTCATGAACACATTGTATATTAATGTCATAAACTGATTTTTGTAACTGAAGATTTAGGATAAATGTGTATTTTATGCTGGCTATTGAAGAGCTGCAACAATGACAAGGAACGATTACATTCTACACAAAAATTATATTTAAATTTGCAGGGATAACAAGCACACATTACCTGGAGTTTTGCTCGGTGTTTTAGAGGAACTCTGAGAGACATTGGCAGATTTTCCCGGAGACAAACGACTGAGGCCTGAAGTGTTGGAGGAGCTGGTCTTCCTCTGCCACCTCGCCACGGGAGCGTTTGTGATGGGCATGTCCAACTTCAGGATACTCTGGATGTCGTTCTCGAACCCAAACTGCGCCATTTTGACCAACTGTTCACAAGAACGGGAAACAGGAATACAATTGTATACTTTAATCAACAGCGTTTACGTTCCACAAAAGCTAGCAACGACTACGTGTTAGCTACACATTAGTTAGCACTACTTTAGCAGCGGCAACTGGTTTGAGCCAATAGATGTTTCATTCGAGGACAACAACGCTTGTTAACTAAAATAAAACCAGCCATAATAAGATAACACAATAATATAAGTAGTGCCTTTGTTAACATTAATTAGTCTCCCTAATGTAAACTGACACATTTTGTAGCTTTAACCCGTTAATAGTTAAATCTACGTCGAGTCGTAAACAAAAGCGAACTACGCGGACATTCACCCAATTCCTACCGCTTCATCAAATTAAATGAAAATGGCTGTTGTCGACTCAAAATTAACATGAAGAAGTCACTTTTTCTAGAAAACGACGAGAGTTCCGATTGCTGACTTACCTCAATCTGCAACAGTTTCAATCTGGTGAGAAACAACGCTACACAGTTTAAATGCCTGTAACTCATCTGTGATTGGCTGATTCGAGAAAAGCTGCGCTGCTATAGTAACGTGTGCGTATGCGTCGACATGATTGGTGGACTGAAAACGACGTTCTTCTGCCATAAAAAATATACACCACCATCTAGCGGCAGGCGTAGTGGTAGGTCTCACATCGAATAAAACCAGAACATTAAAATGTACAGATACATTAAAACCAGAAAACTAATTTCCACACCAGACCCGTTTTTTCCTCTTACACACATTGTTGATTCACTTCACAGTTAGCGTTTACATGCTGTTTGTTATTTCTGTAAAATGATAACTCTGTTTAATGTACAACTGTTCGACAGGAACATATGCAGTTTTGTACATCTGGACACCGAGGCACAGTACAGCCACAACTATTGAAGACATAAAATAGTTAGAACAACAATGTATCATGCTGGTGAGAATTTCACGTTGAAATCATATTGTAGATTTACACTACAGTTCCATCTATCTATCTATCTATCTATCTATCTATCTATCTATCTATCTATCTATCTATCTATCTATCTATCTATCTATCTATCTATCTATCTATCTATCTATCTATCTATCTATCTATCTATCTATCTATCTATCTATCTATCTATCTATCTATCTATCTATCTATCTATCTATCTATCTATCTATCTATCTATCTATCTATCTATCTATCTATCTATCTATCTATCTATCTATCTATCTATCTATCTATCTATCTATCTATCTATCTATCTATCTATCTATCTATCTATCTATCTATCTATCTATCTATCTATCTATCTATCTATCTATCTATCTATCTATCTATCTATCTATCTATCTATCTATCTATCTATCTATCTATCTATCTATCTATCTATCTATCTATCTATCTATCTATCTATCTATCTATCTATCTATCTATCTATCTATCTATCTATCTATCTATCTATCTATCTATCTATCTATCTATCTATCTATCTATCTATCTATCTATCTATCTATCTATCTATCTATCTATCTATCTATCTATCTATCTATCTATCTATCTATCTATCTATCTATCTATCTATCTATCTATCTATCTATCTATCTATCTATCTATCTATCTATCTATCTATCTATCTATCTATCTATCTATCTATCTATCTATCTATCTATCTATCTATCTATCTATCTATCTATCTATCTATCTATCTATCTATCTATCTATCTATCTATCTATCTATCTATCTATCTATCTATCTATCTATCTATCTATCTATCTATCTATCGTCTTCCATACTCATTCACATGCTGATATTTGTGTCAAGAGACACAAGTTACTCCCTCAACCTCCAATAATAGAAGAATTGATAAATATAGTCAATAATATTTATGTTATGGAGGGGGCTGCTTTTTCTCTCCGCCTCAAGAAAACAGTATTGATCAAGTTATGGATAAAGTGGGTCAAATATGTAAAGCCATAGCGGTAGAGAGTGTTTGTAGAAGTGTCAATTATAATGTAATGCCTTATCCTCCTGCTATTTTTTTAATTTCAGTTTTATTTTATTTTTTATTTCATTAATGAAAATACATTTTCCCTGCTCTAATGGGCACAGTCACTTTCTCCCAACTTTTGAGAAAAGTTCATAAACTTCTAAAAATTGTGGACTGCAAAAGCCTGCAGCTGCTTTTTATATGCATTGTATATAAATGCTTATGTATTGCAATTAATGCTGTCCAAAGAATAAAGAATTAAAAGTAAAACTTAAAATGTTAAGTTTTTGTTTCCATGGTCTTTGATTTGGGACTAAGCTTAATGGATTAAATGATTAGGTAGAGATGTATGACCTAGTTTCCTGGGATTTAATTATTGATCAATGAGGTGCTAAACATAAGAAAAGCCCAGTGAATAAAACCCAAATAAAACACATTGTGTTTTAAAGATTACTTTAATCAATGCAGCCAAAAATAAACCAATAACAAATTTAACCTTTGAGGAATTCTTTAAAATAAATTGTTAAATGAAATTCACATTAAATTGTGCACTGTTGTTCACATCATGGGAGCACCCACTAGGTAATAAGTGACATGCTGCTTCTACACAGGCCGGCTCAACAATTAAACATTAACAGCGTATTGTTTGTCACCAAACTTTAAATAATGCTGCCCTCAAAGAGTAAATAGTCAGATCACACAGCTGGGTTTGCTTGTGTTCACAAATAAACTTTTAATTACACTTATTGACAACTGCATCCCCCTCCTTTTATTTTAGAGACCTGCAGGGGAAAATGAAAAAAAAAAAAGAAAGATATTTTAACAGATAATCTGCTGTGAAATCACCTCACTGTCTGGAAACAACAAAATTCTTCAATGAGGTGGAAAAAAAAATTACTCTTGTAAGTTTAAACACTAGATTAAGAAAATAAATACATTGAAAGTGCATGTGACATTTAGTCCAGTGTGTGAAATTTAAGTGAAATTAAATTTTCAATTAGCAGAAATATAAAAGTACAATCACCTGATTATATTAATTGTTTTTCATTAATCCACAATGAGCCATTTATATTTATTTCAGGAGCATTTTGGACGACCATATTTTTATCGTGGCCCACAATGGACAAACTAAATTGAAAAACTGAACATGAGTTTTGATGCTTACAACTTCTTACAGCTGGAAGGGAAGAGTGACATGATGGATATCCATCTGCAACATGCAGCTTCAGCAATAAATATTGCTAAATTTTACACACTGTAAGTTTAAGTGACCCATTTGGTATAAGATTACTTTCCCCCATATCCTATCTAATGAATAGAACCATATAATACAGTAAACTCCCTTTAATTGGGTATGAGAGAAAATGAACTCCCCAATGTATGATCACAATGTCCAAAAAGAAAGTGTGAATTGTGGAGTTTCCCTTCACTTGTTTTCTCAAATCTGTCTTCACACAGCAGACCAAGGTGACTGAAAACAGGTACAGTTGTGATAAAAGAATCTTTAATTAAATATTCCTGTGATTTTTTTCTAAAAACACAATAGGACATATTTGACGGCTGCAATAGTCTGTCAAATAACATTAAAACCAAACAATACAGAACAATCAGACTCTTTGGATAACTGGACATAATCCAGCACATGGCAGAGTTTCATTATTATTTCAGTAGACTTTATATACATACTGCAAGACAAGTGGTTATATTCCCATTTTCCATGGGTTAGAAACTGTGCCTTTACAGTAATAAAATGTGCAAAATGAAGCTTATTTATTTTTTACAGCAGGCAGTGGACATACTTACTGGACATTTCTCTCTATGTGTGGGTGCACTTGCATTTGGGGGAAAAAAAAATAACATGCATGTTAAAGTGTATGTAATGATGTGGACTCTTTCATCACTGTAGTAGGCTGTTGGTGTTGTGGCAAATGTTTGGTTACATTCATTTATTGACATTGTCCTCACAAACAAAAATGATAACATCAGTAAGTGGATGTAGCTCAAATATAAGGCTGCTATTAAGTTGTAGAGTTGAATTACAACGTGTGATAACCACCAACTTTTTTCTCTGGACCCATTTCAGTCATGTCCTTAGGGTAATGTACGAGTGACCCAACAACACCTACAAAGAAAAAGAAAAGAGATCAGCTTCAATGTTCTTCATGAAGTAGAATATTACTAATCTACCAATACATACAGTCATACACGCGCGCACATCATCCAAGATCAGGATGTACAAAACCACATAAGCAGCAGACAACAATGACTTCAAAATTAAGACAACATGTTCATCAAAAGGCCATGTTACTTTCAATTGATTTAATAATCATCCCTCTATCCCATTCTTTCAAACCAAGTCCACACGGCCTAAACAGTAAACAGTGGCGGTGTTGTTTTCTTACCTCCAGGGTGCTTAAAACCTATGAAGAGCATGAGAAAGACAAAACACATGACCATGCTTTATATTTACATAACTGTGAGGCTTTATATCAAAAAAAAAAATCATGTGACAACACAGTTAAATTATGCTGCATTTAAGATATGATGTACATTACAAAGAGTTCCTTAAAAATATAGTTGTACAGTTTCATTTTCCAAATGGAAAATTACTTTTTACTTACCCCAGTGTTTGGACAGAAGAAGGCTGATTAAGATTAGGCCGCTAAAAGCCAGCACTGCCAAGACTGGAATCAGAACCTGAGCTAAAGGAATCTCTGAAACTAAGAAAAGAATATACAAACATGTCAACTAACTGCTTGTGAGGAAAAACTGGTTACTGTAAAATATTTTTTAAGTGTGCATTGTGTCATGTGACTAACAGTCCTGTTATTGGATGTCCCACAATCCATGAACGATCAAGATTTTGTGAATAAACATGAATATTCTAGGGGTGAAACCCTTATTCCATTTGTGCACAGTTGCTATTGTTGATGTGTTCAAATAATGTCAAAAATCGTGAGTAAAAGTAAGTTGTACAATGTACAACAATAAGTTGTAGGAGTACTGTATGTGCTCTTAAAGCAACTTCAAGTTTGAAGTTGTTATTATGCCCCATGATATTTGATCTAATAAATATATCATAAGACATTTGTAAATAATGGTAACTACAGCATCTACAGTTGATAAATCTTTATTTCAAAAACATGTGTTGCACGAGTAGCTCATACAGCCTGATGATGTTAATTACATTTCTTCTTCGTGCTGCTTAGTACACAAACCTGATTGATCCTCCGAAAGCTTCAGTTCTCTCATTAAGTTGATGCATCCCTCTTGAAGGCGGAGCCTCTCTGACCTTATGCGTTGCTCTTCCTTGTCCCACATCACTTTGAGGTCAAAGGCCTCAGGTACATGAGCCGTCCATGTGTCAGTGTGGTCCAAAGTGAGACAGACCTTTCCGTCACAAAAGATGCGGTCTTTCCACAGCAGCTGAGTCCCCTCCAGTATGCATTCACGGGAACGTAGAACAGTGTGGTTCCCTATGGAGCAAGATATTAACAAGAAGCATTTGACTCTGATGAGAACACCAGACTCTTGATAGCTTTGATTCTATCTTAACTCTTCGCACATTATGATTTTCTTACTCAGCACTGAAGTCTGGTTGACACTGCTAAGAGTTGGAAGGTGAGCATCAGCTGAAATGGTTTGGATTATGCTATTAAATTCCTGGCTCGTGGCAGTAAAAGTGACTCCATTAAGCAGAACTTGTTCCTGGACCTGCTGAGTACCCAGCACTCGCCATCGCTGGGCCTGAACTATCACAGTTTCTAATGGAAAAAAACAAAACAAAACACAGACTGTGAGAAAAAAAAATGTTGCACTAGACTTTGACTCAATGTTTTCAAGACATGAACATGAATTCTAAATCACATGAAACTCTAACCCTCCAGTAAAAAAAGTAAAAGTAGCTGTGAGTCTGGCATAGTGTTAAATTGCTCAAGTGAAAATGCAGTATGTCCATTTTAAAATGGCACTTGAGGAAACATAAATATACATCTGTAAGGCCCAAAGTACAAGCAGTCCCACTACCCAATTACATAACATCATTTAAAGGCAGTTCACGCTTTTCTTGGTGTAACTTGAATGTAGTTGCTATAAATGATTATTATTTTCATTATCACTAAACCAGTCAATTATTTTCTCAATTTAGCAATTAGATGTCTTTAGACAGGTGAAACTAAATCAGATAAAAGCCAATAACTAACGACTCAGGTGAAACTAAAACAGACAATAGCCAATATCTAACGACCCTTTGACGACCTAACGACTCATCCAACCTTTTAGTTAACAACTCACAACCCCTTTCCTATCCAAACCACACCCCATGGACCAAGAACCTGACAGAGTTTATAAGTCCCAGACTCTCCACCAGTCAAACAGAACTGAAGAAGCCTCTTGGATGAGAGGCGAAACGTCTTCAAGAAATTCAACTAAGTCCAGTTGCCTTTTTTTACTACACTTTAGATGTCTTTAGACTTGAGCAGGTCTGATACTCAGAATCAGTACTGGTCAAAATGTATGCAAAATCAGATCGCATCTTTAAACCTATAAGGCACCGAGCAACACGGTGTAAAGAGAAACATGCACCACCATCATCTTCACGGGACCAAAACATGGGTGAGAACCAAGCCTGTCTGCCATTTAGGTGCTAAATTCATCAGCACAAACGTGATGCAGCTTACAACCACAAACCACATTTGTTACGGATATATATATAAAGACTATAGCTAACGAACAATTTAATAGTCAATAACTAATTCACTCATTGTTGTAGCATGTGGGCATTGTATTTGTCATTTAACTGCAGTGAAAATTAAAAAAAAAAAAGTTTGCCACACCCATGCAAAAAAAACTCTCACTTTCTCCCTTTTTTTCTCCCACACAGTGTCAACAAAGACTGGGTTTGCTTTCACTCTTCTCATGTTGCCCCATGTTGAGATATTTTCTACATAAATCGGAGACTGTCAGACATTAAAAGAAAAACACAACACTTTAGTTTTACAAAACGTACAATATAGTCTAAATCTGAACCAATCTGAATATGCCAGTAGTAAAACAGTGAAGGTGCACTATGAACAGTGCAGTTTAAAGCCCTTTTTATAAACACAAATAGATTGTACAGATAATTAAAGAAGTGAAAGTCAAAACTGAAAGCCAAAAAAACGCAACACCAAAAAAATAGTTAAAGAGCATGGAAACAAATTAAAAGATGAAGTATAATGCATTTTTTTACAAAAAAAAAAGGAAAAGTGCACGAAAAGTACCAAAAAAAAAATGTCAAATATGTAACAAAAATATGTCACAATCGAAATAATGTACATATTTTGTTTGCGTTTGTTTGCGTTGCGACGCGAAGAGGCGAGCTTCTTACCCAGTGGAGCAAGAAGAACCTGCGGTAAGTGGCACAACATCAGCACAAACCCGACAAGAAAATGCATTTCCAGCTTGCTTTCTCGTCTCTTCTCCTGCCACTGTTGCGCCGTCAAAGGAAGGGGAAAAAAGTCTCAGTTTGCAGAATTAGCCGGGATTATTTCAAGCCATTCAAACGTGACCAGTGCACGAGTAAATGGTATTAGGAGACGTGGCTTGAAGCTTTAACAACCATAAGAACTGTGACAATGACGACGCCGACTGCTGAAGTTGGTGCTTCCGCCCTTCACTGCTCTCTCCGCTTCAACGAAGTTTTCTTTAAATGTACAGCGTCTCGTCTCTGATTGGCTGATATTCAGCTGCCTGCAGCTGAATATTATAATCTGTATCCTGTTTTGCTATGGAGAGGAAGGTGGCTACAGCTACAGCGGCTCCCCGGGAGGAAAACTGCTCCTTTAGCCACAACAACAAACATCCCATACAGGTCAGTCAACTGTCTTATGTGGGTGGAAGCCATAACATCAAGAGGTGAGGCCATAATCCCAACACCTTTGCGTGTAACGCTTAAGGCTGTAATACGTAACTTTTAAATGTAAACAAATATCTGTCACAGCCGCACGCACTCGCTCACTCATCTCCAGTGGGAGGGGGTGTCGCCAGTCCATCAGACAGGAGGCCACCGCTTTATGAAACACCCTTTACACTGAAGTGGCGCAAGTGTTTGTGTCGAGCACCAAACACCAATCACGTGGATCCTAAGAGGTTGAGTGCCTCCAAAATGTAGGAACAAAGTGCACATCTTATGAACAAAACATAATTCCAGTCTTCTTTTTGAGTGTGATGGATATACAGTATGTGAACTGCACCATATATTATACAAAAAGTATGTGCATATGTGTGTGTACCTGGTATTCCTAATGTAGCGGGGGCCTAAATCTATTTGTCACAGTCACATTATGGGGACAGAAAAATGAGTCCCCATAATGTTAATTACTACATTTAAGGTGAAAACATATGGTTATGCCAGTAGTTATTATGAAAGGTTAGAGGTAGAGGAAAGGTTAAGGGTAGAGTAAGAGTAATTTAGGTCAATGCAATGTCCTCTGAAGTCATGGAAACCTGTGTGTTTCATAGAGACAAACAACCGTCCCTTCTCACATTCACACCGAAGGGCAATTTAAAGTGTCCAATTAGCCTAATCCCCAAATCTGCTTGTTTATGGACTGCGGGAGGAAACCGGAGAACCCAGAGAAAACACACACACAAACGCACAGAGGGAGAACATGCAAACTCCATGCAGAAAGGCCCTTGATCTGACTGGGTCATGGACCCGGATCTTCTTGCTACAACTGTCACATCCATACCAGTATTATTTGTCAAAGTAATGTACACAGTGCTGATTAAATAGGTTATAAGTAACCTTTTCTTGCATTCAATCCATTTTTGAATGTCAATGAATAAACATATTGAGATGCAACCCAAAAATTCGACTTTCACCATTGTCACCCATTGCCTACCATTTGTAGGAATTGATTTAAGATCTTACAGTGCTTATTTTTGAATGCATAAGTACCTGTGTAGTCCAACTTCCTGTTATGGCGCTTTTCCCATTTTATAGTTTTAGCACTACTCAGCTCTATTTGACTCAATTCCACTTGGCTTGGTACCAGACATTTTGTTTTCCATTATTACCTCCTCAAAGTGGGCGGGGTCACAGATGCGCGAAACTGCCGTTTTGTCTTTCAAACACACAATCTAGTGACAGGCAAAGCAGTTCTTTTCGGTGTACTGAATCATTACAATAAGTTCATTAAAACATTTTGTTCACTGAATCATTCAGTACGTCCTGCATGAACAGAGCACAGTTACTGAAAAAAATACAGCTGAATGGGTTGTGATCGCACATGCAACGGCTCTCTGCAGTGCAGTCCTTAACTTCGGTCAGTGCCTGGCACCATGTCTTGCTTGACGCAGTGTCACTTCCCAGCCTGCTTTAGTTGCTCTCAACATTATTTTTCAATAAAATCTTTAAACATGGTCAGTCTACCTCATCTATGTGCTGTATTTTGGGTCCCATAAAGTCACTGCCTTTATTACAGGCTCACAAGTGTCTTGATCTTTCTCAGGTTCACAAAAAGCTCCTTTAAGCTGCCAGTTACTCAGCCTCATCACTCTTAAGTCTTAAGTCTTAACTCTTAAGGATGCATCACACTCAGGCAGAGTCATCAGAAAACAATGTAGTCTAATAACATAAAACAGACCTAAGTCTAAACGGAAGCTTAGAGGGGACAGAGCTTTTCCTGTTGCTGCGCCTAGATTGTGGAACGATCTTCCTTTACATATTAGACAGGCCCCTTCTCTGTCTGTTTTTAAAAAGCATCTTAAGACCCATTTTTACTCTTTGGCTTTCAACCCAGTATGAGGCATTGAGTTTACCTGTTTTTATTGGTTTTATGTTTGTTTTTGTGTATATACATAGGTGTGTGTGAGTGAGAGAGAGAGAGAGTATGTGTGAGTATATATAGTATGCATATGTATGCAGTGTGTATGTAGTTATGTATGTTTCTTATGCATGTTTGTGCATATGTATGTGTATATAGCCCATTTCATCTGCTGCACGGATGTATCTTTTAGTATGTTTCAGTAGTTTATCTTATTCTTCTCTAATGTACAGCACTTTGCTTCAGCTGTTGTTGTTTTTAAAGTGCTTTATAAATAAAGTTGGATTGGACTGGATAAAATGTTACTTTCCTTCACTGGCAGAATAATCATTTGGTTTCCTTACAATTCAAATATTTTAGGTCTCTCTCTCTTCAAGATCATCAAGGGGAAAGGAGGCCATGCAATTTCAGACTCCTCCCATCTTCGACCAACTATTATGTTTATTTAATATTCTGCAATCTTCTAAATTCTATTGTATTCACTCACGTGTGGTCTGCCCACTTCCAATCCTCTGCAGTGGTCAGTAGTTTTGTTTTGGGTTGCTACATTTTTCAGATTACACCATAGTCTGGCAAAACCTGTGTTTCCATTTCCCTAGGAAGGAGCTGGAGCTGAGACCCACCCACAGCCTTTGTTCACACACCTTCCTTAACATTACTATCAATTTCAGTATTATTACTAGTTTGTTTTGCTGCTGGACCATCTGCATCTATTGTCTTAGCTTCTGTTACAATTCCCTCTATTTTCTACATTTGACATGTCTGTGATTTCTATGCTTCCACTCTTTAAATTAGATTTCTTTTTTTGTAATCTGCTGAACATGCTTTTGTTTCTTTCCTGGGAGAGGGATCCCTTCTCCTTGGTTCTTACTGAGGTTTGTTTCATTTTTTTTCCCCTGGGACAAGAGTTTTTGTGGAGTCTCTTTTCATTCAGTGTGAGGGTCTAGAGATAGAGAGTGTGTCACTTTCTGTACAGACTTAAACCCTTTGAGGCAAACTCAAATTGAAATCAAAATCAGATTGTCTTGACAATCTGATTTCAGTCTTAACAACATTGCTAATGCCAATACAAAACTGCACTTGTATTCAGAATCTATCCATCAATGTCCTTTACACACTCTGTTTAGTGTTTGGAAATTGTTAATAAGTAAATTTAACTGCTGCCTCACTTGGCAATGATTCTGCCTGTTAACAATTAGTGGACATCCCAGTGAGCAAAAGCTTATAGTTCTGAACTTTCTCTTATTTTCGTACTGACGGACACTGTCTGCTGTTATTGTTAGTCTGATAATAAGGAACAATTTGTTCATCATTGTATCATGAATTATCTTTATGTTCCTGTTTTGTTTGTTTTGTTTTTTTAATCCTATCTGATGCTTAATATAAAAAGTCAGTGTTATCAGGAATAAATGACACAGGAGCATACTGATTAGATAACTTGTACAGCTAGTAATCTTTGGTTAGCTTCTGCATATGTGTGTTTTATACGTACAATTAAAATGTCACAGATAATGTCATCTACAGGCCATTAGACTGACTTCCTTCTGTAGACATAAGCTTAAAATGGAAGATATGCTCAACATATGTGATAGTGTAAACAATCTGTCCGAGAGAGCAGGAGACTTTACAGACCAAGTGAATTTTAGGAGTCAGGCCCTCTATAGGTCATTTACTTTAAAATAAACTGCCTTTGCAGCAATATATTGTAAACGTTTTGTAAAAACAGTTTTCTTCACCAGTCTGTGAGCTTACTCTAGACTTTTTTTTGTCATTTAAGTTTATTTTAATGTGTGTTAGATAAAAAGATGATACTAAAAGATGATAATGCATATATATATATATATATATATATATATATATATGTGTGTGTGTGTGTGTGTGTGTGTGTGTGTGTGTGTGTGTGAGACATGCAGTGGGAATTCAACTGGGGCCAGCTCAGTGTTTTTGCCTGTGGTCATTGCACATGTGGTTATTGCCAATAAATACCAAACAGAGAAAATATACCATCTTAGTCAAAGCCAGTTGAACATTTACAATTAGTAATCCCACAATGCATTTGGCAAGTTACGGCAGGTTGATTGGTACTGCAAAAAAAAACAAAACAAAACACTAAGTTGAAAGCAAAGAGAAAACGTGATCTGGTAAATATATCATGAATAACACCAAAATAAAGGCAAATATAAAGATATAAATGATTTATTGTCTTTATTTATACTATCCATTGTTAGATCAGTATCACTAACACTGAATTATAAGTATGGCCAGTACAGTAACTGGGAGATATCTGCAAATATCTGAAATAACTAGAGTGAGTCAAAGTTTGATTTATAGTTATAAGTTTCAAAGAAAGTGACACGGAGCATATATGCAGATCAACCTTTGTCCCAAAAAGTTTCTTTGGATATGGAATTTAGTTGACCCTTTGGTCTTCTTGTCTGCAAGGCTTGCTACCTTTTGTCCTCAAATAGCCCTTAGTGGATATTCCTCACAAACAGGCCATTCTGTCTGGACATAAACACAAGTCAACAACAATTTCCCGGCCTCTGATCTTTGCCTTCCTAATTTTTCCACCACAGAGAGAGTAGAAGCAAAAAAGCCAGGCAAATTGTTTAGTTAACTCACGCTCAAGAAGGTATTAAAGAACTGCTACAGCAACCAAGAACAAACATCTACAAACGTCTTTTCTGTAGAGTATGTTTTTGCTTTTATTTAATTGTACTTTATGGTGATTCATGTAATGTTCTCCATCTCTGTGGAAAATAAAGGATTATTATATATTATGTAATAGTAATATCCATCCGTTGTTACAAACTCCTCTTACATTTTTCAGTTAATTTCAACAATTTCTTTGTCATAATGCACAGGTTGTTCAAGACAATATAGCTAGAATGTCACATTTTTTTCAGTTGTTTTTAAATAGCATTTTCTGCAACTTTTCTCCCACAGGAAATGATTTGAAAGGGCAGATAAAAGGCGAGGTCTTGAAAGAAAATGCAGAGTACAGCATTTACATCTGAATTTCCTTGGGTAATGAACATATAATATTCACATTAATACATACATTTTATTAATAATAATCATCATCATAATTACGATGATTACTACTATTATCACAAGCATGCTAGTACTATTACTCGGCTTCGGTGTGGCACAGCGCCCCCTTGTGTTTAGCCGTTGAATAAGCAGAGCGGTTGTCAGGAGTGTGTACAGGAAACATGGCTTCCCTGTCTGTTGGAGAGCTTCAAGAAATGGAAGGTCAGTAAATTTGAAAAGATGCAGCCGTGTCCGCTTTGCACTGTCCGGTTGAAGCCGTAAGTGTCTTAAAAGGACATGTTTATTTTTACAGTAGCACGTTCAACTTGTTGTCTTTGCTACCAGACAGACCTCCATCCTTGAATAGCCAACGAGCTAACAGGCTAACAACAAGATTCGCTAGTCAGTGTTATTCAGTCAGATCATCGTGTCGTGGCAAACCACGTACGACTGTGGGTCTTTGTGCCTGCGCCGTGGTCTGAAACTGGGTTTTATGTTGTTCTGAGTTCTTCTGCCCCGATGACTTGTCCCAGCTTTAAGTCATTGACCTGTCTACTGTGATCCAGTTAGCTAACCAGCTAGCTAGCATGGTTCGCAGTATGATCTAGCCTTCTAGGCTACCTTTACAATTGTTACTGCAGCTGGGTTTTAAGAGTCCTAAACACGTATTTACTGGTAGTCATGATAATTCAGACAGGGCTCACATGTTCTCATCTACTTACAGAGTATAGAGACACTCGTCGTCAATGTTTTTGGTACGCCTTTTTAACTGCAAATATCCAATCAGCCAATCACAAGTCAGCAACTCGAGGATAGTTTCTCAATCATAGTCCCGGGGACCCACTGTTCCCCTGCTCCAACACACCCAATTCAAATGATTGGGTCACTATCAGGGTTTTGCAGAGCTTCTTCCTCTTCTTAGATGTTTTATAGTAGCTGGTATCCATGTAGTTGCATTACTGCCATCTTCAGGTTCTCTTTCCTCTTATGTTGTGGTTTTTGCAGAGCTTAATGACAAGCTGACCATTTGAATCATCTGTGGTTGAGCAGGTAATTGTCAAAAACATGTACAGCAGTAGGGACCCCATGACCGGGATTGAAAAAAAACATGGATTTAGTTATAATGTGGTGGTCAAAATGACCTGCCTAAGTTCAAACCATGCATCAGGATGAGGAAAAATGATGATTTAATTAACTAGGGGTGTAGAAAGATATTACACATTGCGTATCACTATATCAAAATACAAATATAAAAATACAATATACAAATTCCTCAGTGGTGTGAGTGTTGTTTTGTGTTGCATTTAATAGGGACACACGATATCAGCAGATATTGGCTTTAAAATGTATCGGATATCAACGGACACACTAGCATCTGTCAATATGACTAATGACTACAATATTAAGCTAAATAGACTGCTACCTCCTTGGATTCTTTTCCTCTACAACTAAGTTTTTTTTTTTGCTCAATGAAGAAAATGTACATCTCCATCTGTTAATTTCACTACAGAAGAGTCTAAATGACTCTGCAGTTGGGCACAGGGAATCTCCCCCGCCCCACACACACACACACACACACACATCTGTATCAGTTATTTGCTCAAGCACTCCCGTTATTGGCAAAAGCCCAATATCGTGCACCCCTAGTATTTCTCAAACTGTGAGTGGCTTATATTATCCCAATATATCACAAAATATTGTATCACAACTCCTGCATCATATATCATTTCACCAAATCCTTGTCAATACACAGAACATATTTGAACACGGCATGGTTGTGAGTGGCGATTTGCAGGGTGTGCCTTGTTCATGTCACAGAAAATGGCAAACAACAGAAACAAAAGTAATTATTTGTTACAAACAAGATTTGCAGAAAACCATCTTTGAATGGACAACCGCACAAACCTGGAAGCTGATGGGTTACAATTACAATAAGGACCACACCTGGTGCCAAACCTGCCATTTGATTCAGTTTCCTTTGTACCTAATAAAATGGCTAGTCTGTGTAATACATGTAAATTACATAGTAGCCCTGTATCTGCTGGCAAAGTAAACTTCTCTTCCTCTTCTATCCATAGTGGACCGAAGGGGTGAGTCTGAGGAATCTGGTGATGATGAAACCAGAAGAAGGAGCATCAATGGTGAGGTGGACCCCAGCCAGCCTGCTACCACAAGTAAATATTTACATCCTGTGTACAGCAATCTTCTTGTCTGTACTGTTGAGCCAAAAAGGAAGTAGTTTTTATTTGTAGTCTATAGCATAATTTCACAATAGGCTTGTGCACAGTGAGAATATACAATATTAGTAAGAGCACAAATTCATTAGCCAAAAGCATATCATAGCCATGAGCAGACAACATTTAGCTGAATTTATAGTATTAGTAAGAGCATGCATGTAAGTTGCTTACATAAAACAACATGCAACATTAATTGGTAATGAAACTGACTGACCTAACTCTTTCATTAAAGATAAAGAAGAGTCTCCTGTTGACATGGACACCATAACATTGGACCCAGAGGAAGAGGTCAGGACCCCAGAGTCTTTAACACTTTGTTACTGTCAGTGTTCATTATTTTTCTGCATTTTATTTTCTTTTGACATTTTAGAGGTTGGGGAATTTAAACACATTTTATTGAAAAAGTGTTAGACCACAGTAACTGTCTTTTGGTTGTCTCTAAATGTTAATGAATGGTAGGGCGCATGTATTTGCATGGAAAAAAAAGTATGTATGAAAAGCATTATTACTTATAGACACTATGTAATTCAAAAATGGTCTAAGCTATGTGGTTTCTTTGTAGGACGTTGATCTTGTTCATTGTCGTATTGGGAAGATTGAGGGATTGGAGGTGCTACAAAAGGCTAAAGTAAGTAACCTCAGTATATAGTGCCAATATCAGAGTTATGAATTATTGTGTCCTTATTTTTGTTTCATCCACTCTACCCCTGTTTGATAATTTGTGAAAAAGTAACATTTCAGGTTTTGCAGCTGTTAATTGCTTCCTATTTGCTTTTTATTCATTTCACTTCACAGACACTCTCCTTACGACAAAACCTCATCAAAAAGATAGAAAACCTTGACAGTTTGAGCTCACTGCGGGAACTAGATCTTTATGACAATCAGATCCGCAAACTGGAAAACCTGCACAACCTCAAGGAGTTGGAGTAAGTCTGAAAAAATTCTAATTCAGATAGAATTAAAAATGGGTTAGAGAACGCAAATTATCAGTAAAATGACAGTGCTGTTTTTGGGCATTTTAATCCCAAACTCTGAATCTTACCTGGTTGAAACAAGGTTATATTCAGAGCCTATGTTACCATGATGATGCAGGTCTAGTCTCTTTTGTGACACTGAAAAGGTACTTTGGTTGATTTTGGTTGACTACTTGGTTAGATGTAAAAAAAAATATCACTGACGTCATTTCACATAGACAAGGACGGTGCATTCACTACTTTAATTTTACTACCATTTCAGCTTGACTAGTGGATGTGAGGTGACGTGAATTTACAGTTACACGTTACATGTTGTCGTAAAAGTACGAATCCTACAAAAGAATAATTGTAACACGTTATATTACTTTGTTACTGCAAAAAGTTACAGTATATTACTGCACTGCATTACAAAGGTAACCACATAACACTGATAAGGTTAGTGGTAGTGTTTTCATATTGCTGATTAGAGAATCTGTATTTTTAATCACTTTTTATGCTAATGGTGAAATTTGACTGGTCAACAGGCAGCTTGATGTGTCCTTCAACATATTGAGGAAGGTGGAGAATTTGGAGCAGTTGACACGACTGAAGAAACTTTTCCTGCTTCATAACAAAATTAGCAGCATAGCCAACCTGGAACACTTGACAGTCCTGGAAATGCTGGAGCTGGGCTCCAATCGCATCCGGGTAGTGTTTGAATTTTTTTTGACTGTCTTGTAAATCTTGACATATTGCTATGACATTGTGATGATGAAAATATGTACATTATATACCATGAGGGAATTATCATGAATTCATTTAAAATATTTTGTGTTTGCAGGTCATTGAGAACCTGGATACACTCTCGTCATTGCAAAGTTTGTTTCTTGGCACCAATAAAATAACCAAGCTCCAGAATCTGGAGGGTTTACACAACCTGACTGTTTTAAGTATTCAGGTGATTTACCTCCAAATTTCGTCAGCACTTGGCAGTATGTACAAGAATTGAACAGTATGTGTTGTAACACATTTTTCAATAATGCTAAGTGAATTTGTTTTCAGAGTAATCGGATTACTAAAATTGAGGGCTTACAGAACCTTGTCAACCTGAGAGAGCTCTACCTGAGCCACAATGGCATTGAGGTCATTGAGGGCTTGGAGAACAATGTGAGTTAATGGACAGTCGTGCTTTTTACTTGTGAACATATATGACCAAATCAGTTGGGTCCATTTAATTTCTATTTTTTTCACTCAGAAAAAGCTGACAACCCTGGACATTGCAGCCAATCGAATTAGGAAAATTGAAAACATCAGCCATCTGACAGATCTGCAGGAGTTCTGGGTATGGGTCATTTGCATAATATTCTGGGGCCTTTGGCAAATAATAATCTATTATACACAAAAATAAAAATGTACCTCTTTCCAAAGTCCCTTTTTTTAAAATGGCATTGTTAAGCATTCCTTCCATGATATATACAGTATTGTGCAAAAGTCTTAGGGCACCACCAGCTTTACTATTTTCATTCATTCATTCATCCAGTGTCTACTTTATTCTCCACATGAGGGTCATGGGACCACTGGAGCCAATCAATCCCAGCTGACATAGGGTGAAAGGCAGGGTACACCCTGGAAAGGTCACCAGTCCATTACAGCCCAAAACTATAGAGATGAACAACCATTCACTCTCACACACCTGCAGTCAACTTCAAGTGTCCAGTTAACCTCTGTATGTTTTTGGACTGTGGGAGGAAACCAGAGAACCCAGAGGAAACCCACGCACACTCAGTGAGAGCATGCAAGCTGTACACAGAAAGGCCCAAACCAGGATGCAAACTGGCGATCTTCTTGCTCTGAGGCAGCAGTACTAGCCATGTGCTCCACTGTGTGGCCCCAATTTTGTTGTTTTTCTTTCAAATTCTGTGGTCATTGGCATCTGGATTGTATTAATGAGTGAAAGTTGGTCTTATAGTATAAATTAGCAAGCTGTAAATGAGTTTAACTCATAGAGCATGTGTATGTGATGTTCAAGCATGTCTTATGTAAACCTGGCATAAAAGACTTTTTTTCCAGAGCAGATATTTGTTGACATGAAATAAAAGTACAAACACAGGCTTTAACAGTCACATTAATTGGGCTTCCACTCCGGGGTCACACTAAATACTTGACTTTTTTTTAAAAACTGCATAAATGTTTCCCATATTTTCTGTATGTGTTCCATTTAAAATGAGTGAGAAATGTAGTAATTACACTATATTGTCATATAGCAATGCTAAAACAACAAATCTAATGGTGGGCCAAGACTTTTGCACAATATTGTATCATTTTTTGTTAAATTATGTTAAACATGCTGTTTGTTTAGTCATCATTATTGCCATTTTAAATTTTATCTGGTAACTGATTATTTAATATTTTACATCAATTTATTATGTCAATACTTTCCACATCAATTTATGATGGTATGAACTGCAAATTATGTCTTCTTATTGGCCACACTTTGCCTGTCCTTCTCTCCCCAGATGAATGATAATCAAATCGATAACTGGTCAGATCTTGATGAGCTCAAGAATGCAAAGTCTTTGGAGACGGTCTATCTTGAAAGAAACCCTCTACAGAAGGACCCACAATACCGGCGAAAGATCATGTTGGCGCTTCCCAGTGTACGCCAGATTGATGCTACCTTCATCCGCTTCTAAACTGCACTATACAACTCACCTGCTAACCTCACAGTGTTCACCCTCACCTTCCTGTTTGCCTCATTGGCCTCACTGAATCATAAATTAGCTCCATACACAAAGATGCATTCCTTCAGTTAACACAGTTGAGACTCACGCAACATACATGGCATGCATGTATGCGCTCATTCAAACTTTGATCTTTGCTATTGTATGGAAGTTAACTTATTTATTAAGTTGGATGTGACCTGCTAAACTAGCTGCAACCAGTTTTCTCATTTTTCTCAGCACTTATTTTTGTTTTGTTATTCTGCAACCAAAGGCATTTTCCTCATATAGTGCCCATAAGCAAAATAGGAAGTCAGTCTAATTTATCATGTTGTTGAAGTTGCCCTGCTAACAGAACAAAGGAATTGGTGGCAGTCTGAATAGTTGCAGTTGGTGGCAGTCTGAATAGTCTGAATAATCCTGTTTAAACAGAGGGAATCAAACAAGTTGATTCCCTCTGTTTAAACAGGATTAGACTGCTCTTAAACGGTACACAGACAAGAAAAAAATAACAATTTACCATTAAAGTTGAGTCCATGATTTAATGATTTGAGATTTCAGAATACTGTTTGTCCCATCTGAATAAACAAGTTTCACATCTGATCAAATTTTAAAACCTGTCACCAAACATTAAATGAAGTCTAAGATACAGCACTGACATTGTGCAGTTTAAAGAGGCACTTGTGTACATTTGTCTTTTATTAGAAAAGTATATCAGGAGAAACTGATTAATCGTTCTAATAAAATGGTATCATGGGCTTATTTTTGACTTAAAATTCCTATACAATTGCCCGTTTCCTGATTTCAACAGTTGGATTTATTCCCTTAGAAATGAAAGTAGTATTTTACATGATAGGAATTTCCCAGCTCAGGGTGAAAAGGTCACATGCATGGTACAGAAGCCTCTGATTTCAGCATTTCACTGGGTTTAAACACAAAGTGCTAAATGAAGTGCTTTCTGTGTAAGATCCTGAGTTTTGTAGGCTTGTCATTAAACTGGGCTGAGTTAACACTCAAGCTCCTTTTGTAGACAAGATAACTTACTGGTTTTTATCATAAATATTTATTGCTGGCAGTTTACTCTTTTTAAAGGAATTGCAAACCATTTGAACTCACTTGGTTATGGAACATATCTCCACAGTAGAACATTTATCAACTCATATCAGACAACTAAACTGAAGGACAAATTGAATTCTTGATTAATACTGATATAATAATACTTTTTCTTTCCATTTAGGTTTATTTTTTCATAATTTTTTTACTCAATATTTGGCCAGTGGGTTCTGGAATTTTAACTTAATGTACTTGTAAATATGCATCATTTGAAAATTTCATGTAGGAAGTCACCATCACCTTTGTAAAGTGTTATCCTTTTTTTCTTGATTACATACAGCAACACAACAGATCTATGTATGATATTGTTATTCACATAAAGTGACCTTCATTGGTCATTGAATGAGCAGCTTATTCCAACTGCTTCTAGCCCTTTGTTGTGAGAACTGACTCTGGGTCAAGTTTTTGACTTGGTTAATGCTGTTTTCAAAATGAATGTATTATGCAAATAACAATAAAATTACACTACTTCAGCCTCTGTAGCTTTAATTTATAAACTACTGTATCAACTGATGTGAAGCAATTTTTGAAATAAAATAGGATGTTACATTTACTTGTCACTTTGAATTTAAAATTAAATTAAAAATTTTAAAAGAAATCATGCTTAAAATTAAGGTGCCAGTCCTTGCACATTTGTAGATCTGCATACATACAGTATTTCCACCATGTGATATGAATTTTGATTGTAAGTACTCTATACAAAACCTAAACATCTTAAATGTATAGTGGAACATCTGAAGGCCTTTAACATTTTAGAGATAGTAATGTGAATATAGAAAGCCTTTCACATTGTATATCACAACATATGGCCCCTTCTGATTTTGACTAAAAATCGGATTTTCAAAATGTAAACAGTAAGCACATGTTCCTTTTATAGTCTTACAAATCAGTGTGTTGCCTCTCTGAAAGAAAAATGTTCCACCCGCACAATTTTAAAAGCCCCTTCAGTCACTTTCTCCTGGGGCCAGACCTAAGTCCGGATCCATTGAACTACATTACCCAGAAAACATAGCAAATATGTGTCGTGTGTGACGCAGGGGGCTCGCGCCGCGCCAGGCAAGAGGAAAAGACAGCATAGCGCATGCGTCACATTTATGTTGTTGTTTGTGGCGGTAAGATGGCGGCGCTCGGAGACACCTCAGCTCCGGGAATGAACGGGTTAATACAACAATTCACAGCAATAACAGGTAAAAATAACGTCTTATTTCGCAATTCAGCCATCAAGTAGGTTTGAGTCGTCTAGTAGGAATATCTTGTTTGTCTAAAGAGGACACAAAATGAGTGCGTAGACGAGTAAAAGGGACGTTCACTCTTGCTCTGGCCCCTGCGCTGTCAATGAGGGAGAAAGCAGAGCCAGATATGTGCCGAACTTAAGTGAAAAACTCGGGAAGGTGATCACAAAACCGTCAGCTCGAAGTGTTGGATGCACCACAGTCACTCGGACATGTTTCATTTTTCTCTGTGGTGTTTTGTGAAGGCACAGTTTCGCTGCTCTTGTGTTTTTACTTCCTGCACTGCCTGGTTGTTTTATACTGTGCAATGGACGTCGACTGCGTGCACATTTCCCCTCTTCGTCTTCTTCAACAGCAGCAGCAGCAGCCAGGCTTCATGTTGTCTCGCTGTCAGCTCTGCCATGACCGTGGGTTTAACCACACTTGTGTGAGCGCACCACGCGTCTCTCACTACCCGCTCAGACGCCCTCTGTGGCTTGGGAACGTTTTGAAGAGACCAACTTTTTTCAGTTTTAAGTTATTTTCTGGAGAAAACAGTAGGCTCAGGTCAGGGTAGCTGCCTGCAACTGGACTTGGAAAGTAAAACGGACATGCGCAGTAAGAGCGGAGAGCTCGTAGTCACACGACATAGTTTTCTGTAAAAACACACACAAAATATAATTAAATCTTACATTTTCTCAGATGTACAGTGGTACATACATTTATGTGTTTTCACAAACATTATATATGTACTTGTTAAAGTTGATAAATCATCACGATCACAATTAACAATAGTGCAAATGTGTGTATAATACAACGTTACTTGGTATTTTCCCTGCACTTTCTGTAACCGCTAATGATATTTTGAATAGTCAAATCAGCAAATACCAAGACATATATGTATTATAAATAAATCACAATTTTATTTTATGCATGTTTTTCTAAAACATAGAGACATTAGAGTAAGAATTAGAGACATCTAATGGTTAGACTGCAGATTGTAACAAATGGAGACCTCTCTGCTCAACAGAACCCCCCAAAACCAGAATTGCCATAAAGATTCTCTTGCATTTCTTATCCAAATAAAGTTAAAGTTGACACTGCACCATCTGCTCCCTGCAGTAAGTTTGAAGCCTGCCAAACGACCCTGTTGAACACTTAAAATGACATTTAAGTGTGTAATTTAACCACACATCAAAGGAAGGAGTCTTCCTGTGTGACAGCGTGAAAAATGTTTGTTTGTCTATGTATTTGTTGCAATTACACTATCACTTGCATTTATTTTCCAAACACTGCCAAAGTTTCATCACTTACACTGGTGGCCTTAGTAAGTCATCTGTTTGAAGTTTGAAGCCAGTCAAGCAATTATGTGATAAAAAAGGTACAGTTACCTTTTTTCGCACCAAGTTTAAAGTACAATTATATTTTGTTTTATTTTGAAAACTGACAAGACTTTAGTTATGTTACATGACAAATTAATCTTACAAGGTCCAGTGTGGAAGAAATGGTCATATCTAATGATGGGACTGCAGACTGCAACAAACAGAAGACGGATGTTATTAATTTATTGTGTAGTGGTATTGCACTGCAATATTGTGATATCACTTAACACATGCTTTGGCTGGTTTGTCCATTTAGCTGTAGAAACATATAGTCCAATATGGCAGCCTCCTTAAAACAAGGCATTTGTATACAAGGCATCACCTTCACAGACTGTGATTATAAAATATACTTAAATTACCACATGTAGAGTTTTTTTTTTTTTTGGAGAGTCATCAGGCTCATTTAATTGGCTCATTTTACAGTTTACACATTTTGTTATCAGAAGCATGATGAATATTGCTAAGCGCATTAAAACTTTGTTTTTTCATCCAAAGGTTTATTTGGTATAACCTATAATGTTCTCATCTGAGGCCACAGCATGTAATTTTCGTGTATTCTAAATGTGTATTTGGACATGATAATAAATTAATTGTGATTCTGTTGATGTGCTTCATTGTTTAAGGAGCCACAGAGAGCGTAGGGAAACATATGTTGGAAGCATGCAACAATAATCTGGAGATGGCAGTGACCATGTTCCTGGATGGAGGTGGGATAGCAGAGGAGCCCAGCACTAGCTCCAGTTCAGCAGCTTCAAGCAGCAGAGCTCCACCCACAGAGTAAGTTTGCTTTTTTTTCTTCAAAAGCTTTTGTCAGAGGCAGAACAAACAGTCTATAAATGTTCGTGACCTGTGATAGTATCTGAAAGATACACCATCTTTTTATATAGTGCTCCTATATTTCTCTTTTGGGTAATTTGTAGAAAAAGTATTTTTTTCATTCCTGGTGGTTAGTCTAATCAAATCAGTGAATATATATTTTTCTTTATTTAATAATATAAAAATAAAAGCCCAATAACATTGACAAATACATAATTCTCAGTGAAGTACGAGCACCCATTCCACAGAAGCAGGACATATTGGTGGAACCAGAGCCCCTGTTTGGAGGTACTGTACAGTTTGTTTCTTATTCTGCCTCATTTAAATAGCAGCTAAATTAAACTTTATTGATATTTCCATGCATTTTAATCATTTGTAATCTACCTACTACACATGCAGTGCCAAAGCGAAGAAGACCTGCTCGATCTATATTTGATGGTTTTCGAGACTTCCAAACAGAAACAAGTAAGTCTTACGAAGTTAATTTGATACCACACACCTGTTTTTACACAAGCTCAAAATATAAGGTTACATTTGGTCACTGTCAAAATTCTAATTATTTTGAAAGGCAATTTTTAGAACAAACATCTAATCATGTAAAATTGCTGTAAATATTATAGGAGCAAACTGTTTAGTTTATCAAAGTTGTGCAAAGAAGGAACAGAAAAGATAAAAACAGATGCACTGCAGTAGCACTATCAGAGACAAAGTGGCCCATGTTCAATGGTTAAAAAAACCTTGTTGCAGAGAACATGGTATAAGCATGGTATAAACTTATTCTGCATAATAGCAACAATAGCTTAGTGACATATTTTCTGTCTTCTCATCCTTGCTGTGTTTCTACCCTGTGCAACAAATGTGAATGTTTTTCCATTTCTAGTCCGCCAGGAACAGGAGCTGCGTAACGGGGGAACAGTGGATAAGAAACTGAGCACCCTGGCAGACCTTTTCCGTCCTCCCATTGAGCTCATGCACAAAGGCAGCTTTGAGACGGTAAGGAGTCACTAACAAAATACTTCACACCACACACCTTAGTTGAGTTTGTGTGAACTTTCACTGAAATTTCAGACGCTGACTGGGTAGATTACACGCGTGAAAGGTTAATAATAGTGTTCAGTCACTATATTTGTGAAATCAGCTGTTGTAGAGACTTGTGCACCAAGACATGCAATCACCTAAGCTGTTTTCATGTATGAACTGCAGGTGATATCCAACAACTTCATTAATACTTTGCTGATTATGTGATTTTATATTATATTCTGTATATTTTATGAATGTTTTATTATTATGTTGTTTGATGTACAGTTGAACAGTCTAAAACCTTTTGTACAGCTTTCTGTCTTGGCCATATAAAGGTTAAATTAAAAAAATGGATAATATAAAAATATCCAAGCATTCTACAGTGTCATTTTTGTGTCATTTTTGTTCAGTGTCATTCATATATAGTGACACTCATAAATGCAGTGGGAGATTGTCTGGGTGAGATGAGGTGGTACTGCTACATTCTCACATGAGCTCTCTTTGACATTATCCAGAGATTAAACTAGGGAGCTGGCAAAAAAATCTCTGGAGATTCTTGAAAGTGAGTTCTGCAGACATTTGCAGATATTTGCACATACTGCCCTGCAGGGCAATCTCCATTGTTCAGTGCATGTCTAAAAACATCTATACACTACCAGTCAGTTTGGACACACCTTTGAAGGTGTGTCCAAACTTTTGACTGGTAGTGTACATGGTTATGACTCTTGTCCATAGAGGAAAAAAAATATTTCACAAATGTTTTCATTGTCCTGGATGAAATTCAATGTTCAGCACATATAGCATATGCTTTTGGTCTCTTTTACACTTGTTATGGCATAATTTCACCATTCACTAGTAATTTGGTAAATGAAACCTTATCCCTTGTGCTTTTTTTCTGATTCTGTAATTTTTCCCTTGTTTTAAAGGCAAAAGACTGTGGGCAGCTGGAGAACAAGTGGTTAATGATCAACATTCAAAATGTACAGGACTTTGCCTGTCAGTGCCTGAACAGAGATGTTTGGAGCAATGATGCAGTGAAGACCATCATCAGGGAACACTTTATTTTCTGGCAGGTATGTGCTTTTAAAGAGAGGCAGAGTATATTCCTGACATTGCTGGGGCTAGCTTTATGGTTACTACACTGGAAACAAAGAAACAATACACAAGTTAAAGGTCCACTGTGAAGTTGCAGATTATAACAAATAGAGGACTCTTTCGCTCACCCCTCCCTTTCCCAAAAGCATCAGGGAAATAAGATGACCTTTGCGAGAGGATGTTGTTCTTTATAATATAGCAAGCTTCCACCTCCAAACACATTATGCTCACTGTGGCTGGTTTGTCTGTTCAAACTGCTGCAGAAAAATTGCACTATAAAATGGCGGCCTCTGTAAAGCAAGGCCAACTTTTTGTTGTTAAAGCAGTTGTCTTGAAAACATTCTTTTCAAATCAAATACTTTTTAGGCTGCATGAGCCTTAAATTCCTTATTAGTAAACAAGCACATTCATAAGTCAGTTGTATGACTTATCAGTTGGAGTCAACACATTTTTTCTTTTCTGAGATCAGTATTTCTAATAATGCAAAAGTCTTAGCAAGTCTAAAAATATGAGGAACATTATGCCACCCAGAGATAGGTGTCCAACATCATGTAGCTAAGTTGATAAACCATTCAAATGAGGATGTAAGTATCTTTGTGTCAATAAGGCTGATTTTTGCTAATTCTTTCATTACAGGTTTATCATGATAGTGAAGAGGGACAAAGATACATCCAGTTTTATAAGCTGAACAAGTTCCCCTACATTTCCATCCTCGACCCCCGCACAGGTAACTACATCTAAATTGAGGATATGGTCTAACATTTCAGCTATGTAGCTTTATGTGCATACAATAGATAGATAGTGTATGGAAATGCAGGTGACTGAAGTGAAGGCTCAGACAGGTATCACGCCCTCTGCTCTGATGAATCTCTCTGGTAGAAGATTATTTTTTTTAATGAAGCAGTGCAGTATAGAGCAGAGAGCACTGAAAAAGGCTGTGCAGCATAACTAAAGATCCTTGTTCCATGATCACACCTATTCCCTGTGGTAGAGGATGTGCATAGAGGATGTGAAGTGCATGCATGTTTTCTTTGACTTTCAGCTAAATTCTAGAATGATGTATTTAAATCTTCAAAGTTCATTTCTTCCTTTATCCGTATTTATTCATCTCTAAAATAATTTTGTTACTGATCTGAGCTGGGAATAATAATAGTCTTTCCTAGGTCAAAAAATGGTGGAATGGAACCAGCTGGATGTGGCATCATTCCTGGAGCAGGTGACAGGCTTCCTGGCAGAGCACGGGCAGCTTGATGGGCCTTCCTGCCATGCACCCCCTGCCAAACGAGCTCGCTCTGTGGGTCTCTTATCCCTTGCATCACCTCTAATCTAATTTATTTTTGTATGGAAAAATTATTAATCTCCGTTTCCTGGAGGATGACAACAAAAACCTTTTTTTTTGTAATGTAAAACATTATCTGAGACTTTCACATGTTGTAATACAGATTTATCTCTTTTTAGCCATAAAGGCTGCATTACATCTAGAAGTTAGGTAGATTCATTTAAATAACATTAACATAAAACAAACTTTGAATACATCTACCTGATTAGTCATTGATCACTTTTTGTCTCTAATTTTACATGCCTATAATTGCCACTGGTTTTACTTAATATTTTGTTTAAATCACAGCTGTTGACATTGACATATATTGTGTTACACTCTTTTTTGTTTGTCTCTAGGAAAGTCTGATTGATGCCAGTGAAGACAGTCAGCTGGAGGCAGCTATTAGAGCTTCACTACAGGAGACCCACTACGTGTCTTCAAAAGTCCCTGAAGTTCCTGACTCCCCTCGATCAGATGACGAATCAGACGCGGAGCCTTTTTCTGATAGCGAGGGTCCCATCTCTGTTGATGGATCAGACAATGAAACGCCAGCACCCCATGAAGAGAAAAGTTCATCCAACAAGCACACCCCAGTCCCTTTGGCCTCTGCGGCACAGCAGCGCCTATATCCCGATAGTTCAACGTCCTCCCACAGAAAGTCTCCGTACAAAGAAAACAACCATAGTCACAAAAAAGAGGAGAGCAAAAAGAACCATCTGGAGCCCTCAGCTGCTGGTCCTCACCATCTTCAACCCGCCCAAGATTCTGGTGGGAACCACTTGTCTTCTGTGGCAGAAAATGCTGGACCAGCAAAGAGCAGCAGCACTAACACCTGTGATGTAGACCGTCCTGATGACAATGGTATGGAAATGTGTAATGTGTATTTTAGTGGGAAATTGCCTTTAAGTTTGTCTTAAGCCTGCAGATGGACCCCTCTGAGAATGTTTATTTAATCATTTAACAATAAGCATAATTATTTCTTTATTTTTGGGAATATCCTGATTCATCAATTAATGTGCAGTACATGATCAGCACATATTTGCGCAGCTTTTGCACAATACTCACCACTGTATTTTGGCTTTCAGGTGGGTTAACAGCAGATTCATCATTTCTGTAAAAAGTTTTTTCTCATATGTTGATTTCTTTTCCATCACATAGGTCCCAAAGCCCGATTGATGCTCCGTTACCCAGATGGACAGAGAGAGCAGATTTCCTTGTCTTCTAAAGCAAAACTTTTGGTGAGCACACAGCTGAACACCTGTTTTAAAAGATTATCTTGAGGAATAGAATTATATGCAAGTGTTAGCTGAGACGTTGTCGTGCTCACTTCTCCCAGACTACTTCTTGACCTGCACCACTTGCCACTTGCACCACTTGCCAAACTACTAAATGTTACTTTGTCTAATTTAGAAGTAGTGCGGCAGATTGCAGTTGTTAAAGGTTCAGTGTGTACAATTTAGCTGAAATTATTTTCATTTGGCAGAAATTGGAAATAAAATAATTATACTTATTTTTGTTGTTTAAGTTACAATGATTCTTTATATATATATCAGGAGATGGGTCAGCTTTACCAAGACTCCCATTTTGGACCATTATGTTTTTACTTTTAAACTTGGAATGTTATTTAGTGGTGCTTTTTTCCCCCATTTGAATAGGATCAGGCTACACTTAGCTAAGCTAGTAGCTGCTAGTTCCAGGACCATATGATAAGTGTGATTATTATTTCCTTGTTATGCCTGGACAACAATAAGTACTATGACACAAATACTTATTTTTTATTTTAAGATGTTTTATCTTTCTCTTTTTAAGGCCCTGGTAAGACACGTCCAGTCCAAAGGTTACCCTAATGAACGCTTCGAACTCGTCACCAACTTTCCCAGAAGGAAGCTTGCTCACTTGGACTATGATATCACACTGCAGGAGGCAGGGCTTTGTCCACAGGAGACTGTATTTGTGCAGGAGAGGAACTAGCCTTTACCCAGACACATTCACTTTTTGTTTTTCTGTATTTCTCTGGTAGACCTCACTCTTTCACCAGTGATCGGAAACAATGAGTCCATAACCACCTGGCCCTTTTTTTTTTCTTTTCACTAAGACATCTCCAAGTGAATGGACCACTTTCACCAACACTTAACTAGTCTGAAGGGTGACATCTCTGCTGACAGCCTAATCACTTTTTAGTGTTCATCCACTGGCAGACTCCCAACATTTATTTATTGTCATATTCTGTTCTGATGCATTTTTCAGGTCGTAATACTCACTCAGCAGGACAGATTATAAATGTTAAAGCTCACATTCATTAAAAAAAACTCAATCATTGGATCATAAATTGACAATGAGGCACCAGGGAAAATTCTTCCTCCCAAAAAAGGACTTTAAATGTCAGAGTTTATTTTCTAGCTCTTCTTGTTAATTTCTGTACCTGAAAACAAGTGAAAGGAGGCTCAAGCTTGTTCATTTTGACACAAATATTTTTTTCTACTCAGTCATTGTTTAAGCAGTTGTCATCATTTGGAAAGTAAGGACACCAAAAAAGGAAATTACAGCCCAAGAAAATGTGTTTGATGTCAGTGACACAATATGTGTAGGTCTAAGAGAATTCGGACTGATCTTCACATTTTTATTCAAGTTTCTATTAGAGACTAGTGGTTTGTTTTTGGATTTCAACTTTTGATACGGAGTGGAATGAAAGGTCTCATCAGGCAGACCTACACTGTACAGAGATGGCTTTGACTGGTATTTAGCTGTAGTCATTGTTTCTTTTCTTTTTTATATGCTGCCAAGAAAATATTCCGATGTTGAAATATAACCACCAAAACCAAGGGAGATCTGCTTGGTCTTTTGTTACTTTATTTTATAAAGTTGTTGGAGGATATTTATTTCTTCAATGAAAGTAAAGTTGTGGGTAAAAACCCAAAACAATTATTAAAAACAATATTTAAAAGAATATTTCATTTATTTCATTATTATCAAAATCAATCATTAAAATCAAATAGGAGCAGCAGATCAACAAACTATCCTGCCACTGTTAATTAACAGCTATTTGACACAAAATAAATCATGTTGGGTCCTTTTAATTTGAGGAAATCAGGCCTGGGAAGTGTTAAAACTAAATTTTATGTGAAAGTGTAGGGACCCAGTTCTCAAATCATGACATACTAAATAAAACAATGCAATAGCTGTATAAGGAGGGGAGATCTTGATATTTAAAAAGGTCTTTCAGCAGATTATCCAACAGAAACAGGTTCTTAAAAGCCTTGGACATAATGTTATTTTTTTTGCCCTTTAAAATTCTTTCATCATCTTGTGTGTTATAGAAAGCAGCAGTTTCTCACAGTTCTTCACATGGACAGGTGGTGGCAGTGTGTCTTCTGAAAAGGCAACAAGTCACAGACAAAGGGAGAAATCTGTTAATAGTATCTCTCAAATGTAGTCTTCAAAATCTTCAACTACGTTTTTTCAAATGTTAACCACTGCAGAAAATTCTGTCACACTGTTGAAGCAGCCATTCCCAAACTAATGCATGTCACAGCGCTTTTTAATCACTGAATTGATGATTGACAGATGACATTGATGCAGCTTTTTTTAAGGACTTTGCAAATCTAGACAGCTCAATTAATTATCCATAGGTTGTTCATAATAATGTATCTACATGAATGTAACAATTTCCTATGCAATTTTTTTTAAACTTTAATCATCAATATGCTTTTCTATTTATTTTAATGGCCCCTCAACTGCAGTACCTCAATGACCCACACTTTGGAAACCACTGCAATACAGATACAGGAGCTCACAAAGATAATAACTTGTGGCTATTCCAATTAACTGCTGAGAAGTTTCTTGTTGGGAACTCCATTTCATAAAGAAAAGACATGATGCTTATTGCAAACATAAATATCCACAGGGTAAAGCTTGAATGATTTGAGGAGAGCCCCAGCCAACAATTAAAGCAGTGCTAGTTCAGAGCAAAGTCGAAGGAAAAGCACTTGCAGCTGTACAAACAGATGAGGACACTAAGTCTGTTTTTTGTCTCCCCTCACTGTGCAGATACTGCAGATTGCCTCACCACCTGTTGTGCTCATGACTGACCGTGTGTGTGCAGTGAATAAAAAGCAGGCAGAGGGAAGGCAGGGGCCATGCAGAGCAATGCAGGAGAACTCAGCACATTTCCTTCATTTAATTGATTTGTTTGTTTGATTTTCTTTTTCCTCCTTAAACCAAAATTGAATGATGCATTTCCACAGACGACAACCCACGAGTCATATTTTCAAAATCAATGCACATCATATGTTGAATGAATTGAATGGGAAAGTGGCACAAAACATGTTCAACAGACTGTTTCTTTTTAAGTTAACCACATATAGCTCCCCCTGCACTGCAGATAATAAAATAAATACAATCAGAACAAGTAGAAAATAAGGTGTTTATAAGGTAAGCTTTGCCTACTTAGTGTTTACTGAGCTCTGCTGTATGAAATAAAATAAAATGAATATACCTCTCTAAAATAAAATGGACTGCAGATAACACTGATAAACACAACTTCCTTTAGTTTTTGAGATAAAGTGATAACTACTACTTTTATCTATTTCTGTTCATCAGTCTAGTAGAAATATGACAATTCTGGATGAGAGAATATAAAAAAAATGATTTTTCAATTTTTTTGGTACTCAATACACAAAATCAGCAGGCAAAGTGGTCAGAGAACTGTCAAATTAAAGAATTATTCAAACTTAGTTTGTCTACAGTTAAATCTTGCTACAGTGTTTTAGAAATCATTAAGTTCTGAAGGGCTGAGTCATTTTTAAGGTTCATGAAGGAACCAGTACAGAAGCTTCAGACCTGGTTTGTTTGATAAGTTTTGTGTTGCATAAGAGAGATGTTGACCCCGTCGCCCATGGTCCTGCCAGCTTGTTCTCAGAATAAAATCAATCCCAGTTAATGACTAATCTGTGAACCATTATTAAACCACTCATTCTTAAGCAGCCTGTGAAGATGGTAGTGTAAAAATGCTGTGGACCATCATCTTCTTATTTTATTGTTTTATTTTGAAAAAAAAGACAAGGTGTGGCATTTCAAAGGTGTGAGGTTTGGATGCAGGAAAACATGCTCTTGGAATGCATTAAGGAATATGTAGGTTTGTGGTGCCATTGTTTGTTTTTAGCTTGAACTGCACTAGATTAATTCATGCAGGAGACAAGAACCTGCAGGAAAGTGAATGGAATCATTAAATTTTCAGCAGCTTTAAACTTCTTGTAAAACCACCTGCAACTTCAAATTGATCATTTTTGTACCAAATACCAATGACAGAAATTTGTATGAAGATCATTAATGTGGGAAAAATGCCACCTTCACCTCATGCCTGAAGCTGCACAGGAGCAGTGCTTTCAGGAATTTCTGTGACTCGGGTCTTTTTTATAGGCCCTGCTTATGAGTGTGATCATTGTGTACTGTATGTATATTGGGTGATCATCACTGCCTGAGCATAATGTTGCAGCTAAGTCCTGCAGTTAGAGGAACTGGAAATTACATGACCAAAACAACTCTGACTCGACATCTGAAGGAGTAGTTGCTTCTGTGATGCAAAAGTCTCATAAAAGCCCAATTACAGCACAGACTAAGAAACTATGTCCAATCTATAAGGCCTTGTTTAAACTCCCTGCTCTGCAAGTTTCAGGAGAACAATCATTTGATGATAAGCTTATCTGCTCTGACAGCACAGTCAGGATTCCACAGTACCTGGAGAACAAAGTTGGGATTATTTGAATAATAATGATTTATAATGAGTGACACTGACAAATATTCATTTTTACCACTTGAATTAGGAATCCAAATCCAGATTTATTATCCAAATCATTACATTTTCTCAAATTCAACACATTCTTAGCTCTCAGCGAGTGTTTTTGTCTGGTTGTTCCAAAAGAAAGCCTTGTCTTATGGAAGAAGCTGTGCCTTTTGCATAGATAAAACATGTCGTTTATTTTCAATTTGTGCAATAGGCCAGACTGTTATCAGGAGGTGTCGGCATAGATTGACAACGACACAGTGATCTATGAGAGTTCAGGAATATGGTACAGGGATAGAGTGTGGACTCTCATGTGGATTCACCAAAGAGGTCAACAGAAACAGTCATTTTTAAGCAGATAAAAGTCAATTTACAGAACTGGAGGACAGGCAAATAAACAACATGGTCCAGACTGAGTCAAAGTAGATGGAAAGAACGTCAGGTGCAAAATATGCTGCCTATTAAAACCATTTCCATGAGCATATGTTTACTATACAACCTGTATTTCGACTAACACCTTTGTTCATTTTAGATTTAAACCTTTCAATAAATTTTTAACACAGCTTTGATTGGATTAGTTGACTATTTACGTGTCTGTGTAACTGTGTATTATTTGAATATTACCATCATCATCATCATATTATTGTTAGACTATAATTGTCCTGCTATGCTATATTTGTCATGTAATTTCCTCATAACATGCTTTAATGTTAGATTTGAGATTAGATTAGATTTGACTTTATTGATCCTACATTGGGAACATTCACTTGTTGGGTCAGAGGTGAATGTGTAGACACATGACAAGTACAGAAAGGTCCTAGAATAGTGTGTGTGTGTGTTTGTGTGTATAAACAATTAAGTACATTACAAAAACAAAATTTAGTACCATATCAATACTGTAATACTATACTGTACATGAAAAGAAAGGAACGTACATGTATTTAAGAAAGTGCTAAAAACATTAAATATAATATTTAAAAAAAATATTTATACAATGTGCACATTTTCACCGTGTACTTCAGTGAAAAGCGGGAGAAAGTGCAGTGGCACATAATAGTGTGTAATAACAGCTGAATTGTTGAATAGTGCAAGTTACAAAATACATTTTTGATAGTGTTAGTGTTCCGCAGTGTTGTAACGCATTTATATCACAGTTTCCCGTGTCACATGAACTGTGGTTTTGTGCACTTCATGCAGTATGTCCCAGTAAACCAGCATGCAACATGCAAGGACCAAGGAACTGAGGCAGCTAAATGGAACACTTCCATTATGTCCATTATCCAAATCATTTACTACGACTAAAAAACACCTTTTCTAAATCTGCAGTATTAGTTATTAGGGCGCAGTATGTAAAAAAAAAAAAAAAACGACATTTCTTTGAGTCATTTAACATTTCTGGCCTCAGCTACTAATTCTCTCCTGGGTTGTCACTTACTAAAAACACTTTTCAGTCATAAAAGTAATATGAATGAAAGGCAATTAACAGTGTGGTTCATAATTCAGCCATCTTGGTAGCTGTCATCAGAGAATAAAGATTAAAACACTGTGGCCAACCATTGTCCACCCACTCATCCAGTATTACATCATGGGGTCTTCCAAACTTGCGCCATCAAAGTCAACCAAAAAACGTGATATTTAACACTGAAAGTAAATAGGTAATATTTAGCAGCTGATTGCAAAGAAGGAGGTGCGATGGCTTTGATTTACAAATCTCTGTTAGCTTAAGCTCCTCTGTTGGGTAATATTGACTCTGTAAACATAACATGACTCCAATGTGGGTTCCGCACTACATCATGTCAAGGGTAAAGGGGGATTAAAAAATGTATTGTTCCTGCCGGGCATGAATAATTGTTAACAATTGCAACAAATAAAAGTGAAGATTTTGCAAGACAGACCAAGGAGGGGGCGTGCATTTTTCTGTCATTAGATAAAAAAAATAACGAGCTTAGACAGTAGAAAGCATTTGCAGAAGAAAAAAAAAAGTTGAATTGTGATTTTTTTTGCTTTCATTAGTCTGACTGTATTTTTGACATCTTCAGCAGCTCCCATGCACTGCTTATCCAAGGTCAATGTCCTTTTTACACTGTTACGTGTCTGACAGTGGATGTAGGTTATGGTTGTATTGAAAATACACAGTAAAAAAAAAAAAAAGATAAAATGATGTGACTGAAAGTAGCCCAAGTGCAACTCCACCTCAACCAACCATTAATGAAATAATAGGCTGATGGTAATAATGCATTAATGTGGAGATATTCTGTTCCACTTTCAATACATTGTACTTATAAGAAGTACAGAAGAAGGTAAAAAGGACTTCGTTTTATGAATGGTTTTCTTTCATCACTTTCTTAATTCTGTTTGGAATAACACACAAGCCTGAATTAACTGTTCATGGAAATATGTAATGTTTGAAACGTTCACATTTTTTCGAAATTCACATTCTCTGTCCATATTCTATTTATTTTCACTTTCCTTCATGGTCACAAAGTTTCTTAACCAGCTGCTGAAGAACACAATGAACCTATCAGTTATGGTCAATTCATGTGCAGAACACATTAGTGCGCACAAAGGTCCTGCAATGTGCTTAACACAGAAAACACACCTGAGTGTAAAATATTCAAGAATGCCCGAAAGTCAATACAATTTAGAGCAAAGCTGGACAAAACGCAGAGGAATTTTAAACAAGTGTTGTGTGAATGATGTGAGTAGTTCGGTGTAGAGTTAAATCTGTGAAATGATGTTACGTAAAAATGGCAGTTTCAAAAGAGCGCCTGGACTTTTCCATGATGAGGACATTTGATTCTCCGACTTTCCCTTCTCGTCCCTAAAGTACACACGGACACATGAGGAAACTTCCACAGGTTTGCTATAAAAGCCAGGGCTGCCCCACCGTCAGTCTGCTGTTCTGACCTGGACACTCGCCGTCCAACATGAAGACTCTCCTCCTTGTGACGCTGCTCGGGTGCCTCGGTAAAGACAGAGCCGCTCCAGCTCTACTTTGCCCTGCTTATTTATTATTATTATTATTATTATTATTATTATTATTGTGCCATTAACAGTGATGTGTGCTTGTGCAATGACAGCCTCCGTCTTTGCGGAGAAGGTGAGGTGGTGCGTGACCTCTGACAAAGAAGCGATGAAATGTCAGGACCTCGTCAGAGCAGCTCCCGACTTCTACTGCGTAAAAAGAGCCTCTATCGTCGACTGTCTGACCGCGATAAAGGTGAGCAAGTTAGGGTTGGTTGTAAAAAAAATAAAATAATTGACATTATTGTCCCCTTTCATTTATGTTTGTGTTCATGAACATTGTTTTCTTGTTTTTCGAGGCTCTAGTCAACATTTTCATCTATGTTCTTACAGCACTAGCTCAGTGAACACTGTGTAGACAGCACTAAAACGCCATCTTTTCCACATGATATCAGTATCTCAAGTACTTTTAGAATCAGAATTGTAATACAAATCAAATTAGCACCCGTTGTATCCTGATATAATCAAATTAATGACAAAAGCAAATCTGCCTGCCTGAAAAGTGATCATCACAGGGCAGGAGCCTTATTTTTGTCCCCTCTGTACTGAGCATCAAATACATATCAAATGTCCGTTACAATGAAGCCATTGTCAAATGAGTTCACACAATGCTGATTAACCCCATGTATATGCAGCCGGTTTTTATCACACATTTATCTTTCCCATTTACACACTGCTACCATTTGAGGTTTTCCCAGGGACCAGCAAAGCCGGGGTTCGGACCCTGTTCTACTGCTTGCAAGACTGCTTACTGAACCACTGAACCAATGATCCACATCTGCCCTTTGTTTAGCTTATACAAACATAGTTATGGGCCACATAACACCGCCCTAGATGTTACACACTCAGCCTTTGATGTAGAGCAGCATATTATGGTTTGTCTTCCATATGGCTGAGTCGTGGATCATTTCATAATCATGTTCTAAATCTGTGTATTAAAGAAGACGACACAAGGGATGTTTTGAGTGCTTTAAAATCATGTATGAGTGCAGTGACTGAGTAAATGTACTTAAATGGGATGCACAGTATTATTGGCACAGTATCGTTATTGGCTGATATTGGTTTTAAACTGAATCATTGGATATCGGCTAACACGCTAAAACCCCAGTGTGACAGAATTGGCTGCTACCTCAACAACTCTTATTTTTCCTGTTTATTTATTTTGCACAATTACGAAAATGTATATCTACATCTTCCGTGATATATGTTTGCAAAATTCGATGTTTATTTCACTAAAAGAAAATATCATGCATTTCCTAGTAATGACTTAATTTCACCACCATGCACTGCAGCAAGAGCTGCATTCAAAATAAGACTATGTATGTCGAGCTCTGTGCATCAATATCAAAGTATATGCAAAATGATACAAATTAAAAATTATTATTGCAATTACTTTCATCATGATGCTTTAATGTATAAGCACTAATAATTAGAAGTGTGTAATATGTTACACAATATATTTTACTAAACTAAACTGCTTCAGTTTTTACAATCTCATGTTCAAAATAGGAGTAGAAGTTTGAAGAATTTTAAACTCAGAGGCTTTTTTGGGAGAGAACAATTTGTCTAACTATCAGGCTGGTTTGGTATAAATGTATGTGTTTTTTAACAGGCTGCTGAGGCAGACGCCATCACTTTGGACGGAGGGGAAATCTACACTGCTGGACTGGACGACTACAACCTACATCCTATTATTGCAGAGGAGTACGACTCCGGTATGTTTTCTCATCAGCTGCCTCTTCTGAATACTGACAAAAAAGTAACCAAAAGCTGATGGATTTTAAGCATTTTGTATGCACTATTTGTGTTAAGCTTGTGTTTACATTTGTTCTTTGTTCATGTAGCTTTAGAAACCTGCTACTATGCTGTTGCCGTGGCAAAGAAGGGCACACAGTTTGGCATTAGAGACCTCAATGGGAAGAAAACCTGCCATACTGGGTGGGGGAAATCTGCAGGCTGGAACATTCCCATAGGAACTCTGCTGTCCATGAATTTAATCGAATGGCAAGGCACTGACAACAAACGTTTGGAGGAAGGTGAGTTGAATGTTGGAAACTGTTCTGAAAAAAAATAAAAGAAGTTGCTTTAACATATCACAGATGATCATGGTGGGGAATGTGTCACAGCTTAGAACATTCAAAAGTCATAGTGTACAGTTGCTCGGACCTAAAGAAAACTGTGCAGCCTTACAATAGAATCTTGGGCCACTTTATTAGGTACACATGACACCTTATAATGTGACAATAGTGGCACCTCAACATGTTGTGTCTTCTGAGATGACCTTCTGCTGATCTCATTTGTAACAAGTGTTTATTTTAGAAGTGACTTGCTATAATTTTGTACCAGTCTGTCCGTTCTCCTTTGACCTCTGGTATCAACATGACATTTTTGCCCAGAGAACTGCAGCCCACTGGATATTTTTTCTATTTCAGTCCATTCTCTGCAAACCCTACCGATTGTTGTGTGTTAAATTCCCAGCAGACCAGCAGTCTCTGAAATACTCACAGCAGCTTGTCTGGCACCAACAACCATTTCTCATTCACAGTCGCTTTAATCACCTGTCTTTTTCATTCCGATGCTCAGTTGGAACTTCAGCAGGCCACGCTGACCATGTCCACATGCCTAAATGCATTGAGTTGCTGTCATGTGATTGACTCAGGAGATATTTGAATTAAACATGTGTACCTAATAAATTAGCCGGTGAATGTGTATTTTTGTTTTTACAGGTAGTAAAACAGGTCATCCCATGTTAAGGCGAAAAATATTTTTCCACATTACTGCAAGTCAACAAATATCTTAGTTGACTCAAAAAAAAAGAAATACATAATAAATAAGGCTGCAATATATCTCCTGCTGAATGAAATTCTTCATGTTAAAAAAAGTACAGATACCTAATATGAAGTGAATGTTGACCGTCTGACACTTCCACTTTGGAGTCTGATCAGACTTTGTAAAGGGTTGTTGTGTGATGAGTTGAAAGGACTGGGACAATATGCTAAGTTATTCTAATTTAACTCTGTTTTTGTAGCTGTGAGTGAATACTTCCAGGCTAGCTGTGTCCCTGGAGCACCACGGGACACCAAACTATGTGACCTGTGCATTGGAGACTGCTCCAAGACCTCCTCAGAGCCTTACTATAACTATGATGGTGCTTTCAGGTCAGTATGGCTTTTTTTTCATTCTTCTCAGTAGTATCATGACTTTTACCACCTTGTTGCCTGTACATTTCTAAAAAACAATAACCATTCACAGCTTTCTATTTGCTTTGACATATTTGTAAACCCTGTGCTTTTGATTAACAGATGCCTGAAAGAAGACAAGGGGCAAGTGGCTTTTGTGAAGCATCTAACTGTCCCTGGTTAGTGTCACATAATCATATGTATCTCAACATCTTGCAAAGCAAGACCCTTGCCTAAAGTATACACTCTCACTCATTTTCTATCGCTTTATCCACTAAGGGTCGTGGGGTGCGCTGGTGCCTAACTCTAGCTGACATAGGTTGAGAGGCGGGGTACACCCCAGACAGGTCACCAGTCCACCACAGGGCCACATAGAGACAAACAACCATTCACTCTCACATTCAAACCTACGGGCAATTTAGAGTGTCCAATTAGCCTAATCCCCAAATTTGCATGTTTTTGGACTGTGGGAGGAAGCCGGAGTACCCGGTGAGAACCCACGCACCACGTTGAGAACATGCAAACTGGAACCTGGGACCTTTTGCTGCAAAGACAAGGGTGTTAACCACTACACCAACCACTACACCCCGCCTAAAGTATACATAAACTTAGCAGTTTTATGAAAATACATTTTTTAAAGTCATCATACACATACAAACATACTTGTGGGTATTATATTCCATTTCTGTCACTAGATCCTGCTAAATGTCATACACTCATGTGTGTTACAGACCTTTAAAATCATAGATAATATTCTTACTCTGTAACAGATCAAAGTCATACTTGGCTAAACCAAAACACAGAGATTTTTTTTTGTGAAAATGGAAGACTGAAACAGTAAATACATTTTAAAAAGGATTGTTTTTCAGATAACGAAAAGGAAAACTATGAGCTGCTGTGCTTGAACAATGATAGAGCGCCGATTGATAGCTTCAAGACTTGCAACCTGGCCCGAGTACCAGCTCATGCTGTTGTTACACGCAAGGACCCAAGATTGGGAACCCTAATCTGGGAGCGTCTCACATCAGTAAAGGTAATCACAAGACTCTGATTAACTTAGAAGAGTGAGAGGTTAATGGTTAAACCAAACATGTCAGTTTTGTTACATTTGCCTCATTGCCTCACAACTGTATTCTTGTGTCCTTTCAGAATTTTAACCTGTTCTCATCAGAAAAATATAATGCAAAGAACCTGATGTTTAAGGATTCAGCAAAAAAGCTGATACAGCTGCCGCCTAACACAGACTCCTTCATGTATCTTGGTGCTAAGTATCTAAGCATCCTGCATTCCATTAAGAAAGGTATAATATACATAAATCACACAACCTTATATTCAAAGCAATCAGGCAAACACATTAATTTACAGAGGCCACTTACTTATGGTTATTTTTTTCATTTTCCAGTGACTATTGGTACCACTACATCCAAGGCCATGAAATGGTGTGTTGTGGGGAAGAATGAGACCTCAAAGTGTGACGAGTGGACTTATAATACCAACGTCACACTGAAATGCATAAAGGCCGACTCACCTGAAGATTGCCTGATAAAGATTATGGTGAAACAGTCTGCAAATATGTAACCACAGTGAGAATATTTTGCTTTATTTTGTGGCATTAGTTTCTAATTTTCTGTTCTGCACTTCTGCAGCGTAAAGAGGCTGATGCAGTGGCAGTAGATGGAGGACAGGTGTACACAGCTGGAAAGTGTGGCCTGGTTCCAGCAATGGTGGAACAATATGATGCAGGTGTGCAATGATGAAACAGGAAATCAACACATACAATCCTGTGTTCGTTTCTTTCTTTTTTTGCCTGTGTAATATTTTCTTGTCTGTCTCTCCACAGGGCAGTGTCAAAGCTCTCAAGGTAACTAACCTATGTTGTTTCTACACATATACTCGATTAAATCAATTAAATTTAATTTTGTTTTTCTGACAAATTTTATATATTTATGCAATTTATATCAGTATTTTCAGCTAAAATATTTTGTTTTGTGTGTGATTTGACTATTAACCACTTTCCAACATTGTTAAGAAAAATGCTGTATAATACAGTTTCTTCTTCTTATTATTATTATTATTATTTAGATGTTACCTTTTTAGCAATTTATTGCGGTGCAGAGAAAATATTTAACCAATACCATTTTGTTCTATAGGTGTGTTTATTATTTTTTTAAAGCCAAGTTCCAAAAAAATGCAAGAAAAAAAGACTAAAACAATGAATCAAAAGACGTTAATAAATGTTTAATTTGATACCTGCTGGACTGTAAATATCACTTTTATGCATGTTCAGCTGATCTGCTGTGTAATGACTGAATGGTTTACTGTTACTCAAGCACCTGGAGCTATTTAACTGCGTATGGGACAGTTACATTGCCTGTAGTTTCTGATCCATCTCTGTCCATACTTTCATGCTTGTAGCCACAGGCTCCTATTACTATGCTGTAGCTGTGATAAAGAAAGGTTCAGGCGTGACCTGGGATACCCTGCAGAACAGGAAATCTTGCCACACAGGCATTGGCAGAAATGCTGGCTGGAACATCCCCATGGGTCGCATCTATGAAATGACTCAAAACTGTAACTTGGGTGAGTAGTCATATAACATACATATTGACTTTTGTGCTAACTACTGTACAAAATATTCAGTATATATGCAACTAATTTGAAATCAAAGCAAATGTTAAAAAAGCTTCTTTTTAACAAATATTTACATTTTTAACTTGGTTGCCCACAATGTCCACATTTGGTAATGGCAAAGTAACATTTTTTTTAAAATAAATTATATTTTCTTTAGAAAGTATTTGGCTAAACCATAGTAAACCATTGTAAATGTAAAAAACCTGGCTGCTCTTTGTACACCTCTAAATTCAGTACTGACGCACGATTGTGACCAAATCTCCTCCTTTTCTCAGGTAACTTCTTCCAAAAAAGCTGTGCCCCCGGAGCAAATATCAGCTCCTCACTCTGTTCTCTGTGTATCGGCAATGAACAGTCTTTGTTCAAGTGCAAACCCAGTGAGGATGAGCGATACAACGGTTACAATGGAGCATTTAGGTATGTAGCAACAGTGCACAAAATTGCATCCAATGCATGAAAATTTTCTTCCTTCCCCGAGGATGAGAAGTACCACAGATACCACTCCTTTCTATCTCACCACTTAAACCGGAATGTTTTTAGCATGGATTAGTACAAATGAAAACAAAGACCATTTGTGATTTTATAGGGGTTCTAGTCTCTGCTGTGTAATTGCTGAAGAATGGTCTCGTAGTACCCATTAATCTTTCTGCTTCAGGAGAAATAACACTCCAGTGGGTTGTACCAGTAACAAACAGTAGAGGGCATACCATGTATTAAAGCTTAGCCCCCGCTGCAGCAGGTCATGTTAAAATTGGGCCTGATTCCATTGCATGTCTGCACGTGATCCTGTCTGTCTCTACTGCGACTGGTGCATTACTGCTGCCAGCAATGACACCCCAATGTGGGTGAGGGCAAAAATACAAGATGAATCTTGACTGTGTAAGTGACTGCACTATCCAAATCTTCATCAAAACTTAGCATTTTCAGCAGACTTTGCTTTGAGATGTTTGTTTTTGTAGCAAAATTGATTTTGAGAATGTTAACAGGATGCATGCAGAAGGTGAGAAGAAAGCCACATGTGGTAGTTCTCGTCTTTGAAAGAGTCACCCAAATGTCAGAGGTTTGAGGCTCCGAACAATTCAGCAAAATGTCTGTGGCCAATGCCAATGATATGTAGCACAGCACTGAAGTGAATGAATTTAAAATGAACTGTATTTCCTATAATGATCTTTATTAACAGTACAGCTAGTGTTAGAGCATAAATACCCTGCAGCACAGAGTAGGGATGGAATAAACACTCCCTGAACGAGAAATTACTGTCAATAGTAGGAAGTTCTGTCTGCTTTTACCTAAAATGTAATAATGTTACATTAAGGCAAATGGCCCAGTTTGATTTTTAATATTATTTTGCCAGAAACACAAGACTGTCAAGATTGTCAACCTGATCGGGATTGATTACGGCTCTCCTTTATTTACAATATTGCCCACAGATGCGAAAATGCACTCAGAACACACAGATGTCTCTGGCACAGATATTTGTGAGCCAGCTTACAGTGAGTATTAGGTTAGGTTTGTGGGTATTTTGGGCACACCGGTTCTCTCCACCAAAACAGGGAGGATGCTTCAAAGATGCGTAAAGAGAAAAGTCTTCCTCATGTACTGTGGGTTTTCATCTCTATGCAAATAAGCTTATTACCTAGAATATCAAACAATTCCTTTAATCAACAGCCTATGCTTAAGGTGGTGATAGCATCTTCATATTGCTGAAGTTTTGTTGTTTATCTATATGTTTTGCATGTTATTACAGATGTCTTGTGGAGGGCGCCGGTGAAGTTGCCTTCATTAAACACTCGGTCGTTTTTGACAATAGTGCTGGTAAGCAACATTCACATCATCTCTCATCAGTGTTAATAAAATTACTATTCCTGTAAAATTACAGCAGTCTTCTATCCTACCTCTTCTTGTCAAAGGTGTACGTCCACAATGGGCTCAGAATGTGAATGCTGACCAGTACCAGCTCATCTGCCCTGGGAAGCCTCCAATGTCAGTCCATGAATACGAGGCCTGCCACTTGGCTAAAGTGACCGCACATGCTGTGGTGACTCGTCCAGAGATGCGCGATGAGGTGGTCCAATTTCTCAAAGAGGAGCAGGTTAGTGACTACTTTCGGGTCATTTGTGGTTTTTCTTTTTGTGTGTCAGAAAATACCACATTTTATGGTGTAGAATTCACAATTTAAAGAAATGTTTGAGGTTTGTTATGATATTTTTCTCATTATCAGTTAATTTCAGTTCTTAATTAGCCACCCTTGTTAGATAATTGACTCCAAGAAACTCAATTTTCCTATGAAATTCCATCATATACAACACCTAGAGCATTAAACATATAGTAAAATGACAACAAAGGCAGCTGATGATATTCTTTGTGTATATTTTTTTACAGGTATTATTGCAACTTTCAGCTGAATGTTTGCCTTAAAACCCTGTTGATTTCTAACTCTGCTATTGACATATAGTGCATATACCATAACATTACACATAATTGTTTCTAAAATTAAATGTTTTTCCATATTTATAGGCCCAGCTTGGAAACAGTGGCGATGATGACTCATTCACTTTGTTCAAGTCAAAATTTGGAAGGAACCTTCTCTTCAAGGACTCCACGAAATGTCTCCAGGAGGTTCCAGCCGAACAAAACTATATGCAGTTTTTGGGACCAGAGTATCTGAAAGTCATGAATTCACTTAGAAAGTGTGATGCGCACACCTCAGGTTTGTACTGCTATTATATGTTTTTGAACAGATTAACAGCCTACACAGGTCTCTCACACACCACAAATATTACATTTTTGCTTTGCATTCTCAAATCACATTTTTGTATATTTCTCTTCCAGCACTGGAGAAGTCCTGCTCTTTCCACGTCTGTCAATTAAACTAGTGATTATGGAGTTTGTGGTGCCTCGGATGACTCAAGCACCTTCCCACACTTCACGCTCAGTAGTTTATCACTGATATCTTCTCAGTTTTTACCTGTTGTGCACCTGCTTTGAGGAGTACAAACAGATGCAATGCACATTCCAAAATCACAAATAGGCTCACAGTTCCAATGATGCTGAAACAAAATGTATCTTTGTTATAAGATTGACTATCTTTTGTTGATTTATGCCTCACTATTTCTCAAATAAAACTTTTGTGACAGCAGACTTTCCTTTATAAATGTGTGTTGTCCGCTTCTGTAGTTAAAAAAAGTATTTTTGACTGACAAGAGGAAATGAAGGGTCACATGGTGATATAGTTCTTAGCACTGTTGCCTCACAGCAAGATGGTTACTCGTTTGAATCCCAGTTCGACAAAGGGCCTTTCTGTGTGGTGTTTGCATGTTCTTCCTGTGTTCATGTGGGTTCTCTCCCTGTACTCTGGCTTCTGCCCATAGTCCTAAAACAGAGGCTAACTGACTACATGCATGGTCTCTTCCTGGTTTTCACTAAAAAGATGCAGAGATGTTGTTCCGTCGATGTCTGCAGAAGTTACCAAGAGTGTTTAGCAATGAATTATAGAATTTAGCAGAGCATATGCAACGATGGATGCAGCACCAAGCTGAAATTTCAATGGCTTTTCCATTTTAGGCCATGTTGAATCCCCCAGGACCAACTACTAAAACAACTACTTAAAGGCCAAATTTGAGCTGCTGTTGAAACATGGCAGTGCAAGATGGTGGTCTTTGTAAAGCAAGGCCTTTATTTTTTATTTTAAAGCAATTAAATAGTTACACAAACATATTTGTGGGTAGTATATTACATTCCTGTCAGGAAACCCTCCTATATGTTACACAGTGGACCATTAATAAACACATGGTACAAGGCAAACTGTGTTTTCTATCAAAACTGATATTGTAAACAGTAAATCAAGACAATAACCTACATTATCACAAAACAATTATTTGAGAATTTTTTTACAAAGCACTTCCTGGTAAGGGAAGAATTTTTCACATGAGTTTGTAATATCAACAGTCAATATTTCCCTTTTTTGTCTGTAAAATTAGCTGTCCTTTTCTATTAGAGCAGAGGAATGGCGTATTGCTTTATATATTTCATTAGCTAGTTCATTCATTATGACATAAAGTAGTCTTAGAGTTTTTAAAATATACTGTATATTTTTCAGTTGACAGAAAGAAAATTGTAGATTCAGAATTTCCTGGCATGGATGCTTATGCACTTGAATATACTTTTTATATAGATAAAAAAAATTGTCAGCACATTGTACAGCATGGAGGCTTTATTTTATGTTGATGACATTTTCAACTTTGAATGTAGTATGATTGTTCCATCTTCCAACTTTCTAATAACTGGGCAGTTTTGATGGAGGAGAAATAGATTAAAGGATACAGTAATTTTATAAATGTATTTCTTCATGTCAACTGAACTATATGTCCCCATCTATTCAGCTTTCATTAGCCTGAAATAACTACTGTGGAATGTCATTGTGTATATCTGACTTAATCGTTTGGACAGAGAAGAATTGTGTCAGAGCTATGTGACTGTCTGTTAAATCTTAAAAAAGGGGGGAAAAAGTTCTGTGTCATGAACACAATATCATTTTGAAGTCTGGTGTGACAGTGACAGAAGCTTGTGTCACATGACCAAGGAAACGGCATTACATTTTCAATTTCCCCGGAAGTTGCCCATGCGACTTTGAGGCGCACCGGCTCCACAGACAAGAAACACTGCGCTATGGCCTCGTTCTGAGCTTCAGCACACGACAGTGGTGCACGTACCGAACCGGCAATCCGTCACCATCGACACCTTGATCATGGACCTGCGGTCCAGAGGCTTTTTAGGGGTCCGTCGGAGTTGCCAGTAGTATTTCATAAGTGCTATATTGTTTGATTTTGAGCACTGTCCATTTTGCACGCCCGGGGATTTAAAGCGAAGTGACAGCAGCAGAGGCACTCACTCCGGTTGCCGGTTAGCTAACTAGCACGCTAAGTCAGTTAGCTAAGAGAGGGCATCACTTTTCTTTTCGGAGTAAAGGACAAGGAAACTACCACACAGCTTCTTCCACTAACAGAAACCTGGCCTGATCAGAGACAGACCCCGAGTTAACCTCCCTCCATACTCACTACTAATTACCGGTAAGAATAAAACTAGCCTCCAGTGCGCTGGAGCCTGGCTTCACTTTTGTCAAAGACACACAGGCTAGGTAAGGCTAGCTGGTGTTAGCAGGCCCCGGTGGCTTTCAGCTTACACGATGTAAGGGGCTGCTCAGCTAATGTCGCCCAACGGCCACGGATAAAGGCAGTATCACCTTTACGTATTCATGTCAATTGGGAGATAGTTTGAAGTCGATGGAAGCGCGTTATTAACGCCAAGAGAATGGAAGCTAAAGTGACAGCCAGGGTTACTTAGCTCTTTGGCTAATGGTCACCGTTGTCACCCAGAATTTCGTGATGTAGCTGGGAATTAGCCCAATTGCCAATTCATTCGTGCTGTAAACGCAATGTTTTGACACCAGATGGTAGTGCCAAGCAGTCATTGATTGTTGTAAACCTCTCTTTGAGCCATTGTAGCTCTAGGTGTGTACCAGGTTGATGGTTTGTGGCCTTAAAACTTTTTGGGCCTGTAATTAAATACACCCCGGTGGACAGGGTTGGGCTAAACCGCTATCGCTAACCAACAATAGCGCAGATGTAACTTAAATCGGTATCAAGAGTTACCACGCTACTGTCATACCCGGCTTATTTTGTTCTTGTGTCTATGTTATTAAAGACAAAGTCAAAATATAGTGAACTATACAACCAAAATCAACTAAAGAACTATGTGTACTTTAAAACTGAACTAAAAATCGGCATTGAGCCACGTAGCGAGATGTCTGATTGTGGGACACGTAACGTTAGCCGGCTCATGGCTAGCGATTTAACCTGCTCTGCTGTAGACGCTCCTCTTAGCAGGCCAGTAAAATGGCTTACGTGATGCAACTTTGACAAGATGCAGTGAGAATCTTTTCGTAGAGTACGTTACGTCAAACGCTCGCTCTTAATGCGGTTCGCCACCACCACTGACACTACCATATGGTAGTTTTGTGCCCTGATGCCCTGTCTAAAAGAGGCATGGTACTAGCCAGCAGCTAATGATGGCTCCCTCTACCAGCAGGTGGATGGCGTATGACACGTCTGCTAGTAGTGTTCTTTAGTTTTTATTAGCATTACAATGTCTCCACTATTCTATCAGCAGTAGAACACAGATTTAACTCAAGAAAATAACAGCAGTCAGGTTTTAAAATAATATTATGGACATTAGGCTAATTGGGTTGATTAGTGGGCACTTTAATGGATTATTGGAACACGTAGCAAGCAAAACCAGGGGCAGTATCCTGTTAAGTGGGTAGATTAACTTTGACCTGTGGTATCCGTTTTCTTCATTTCAGTTTTTGCATTTAAAGCATATTGAAATTTGTGGGGCACACTGAACATAGGTTTAGATTTGTATGAAGTTTTCCAAGGATTAAAATGACATTAACCAGAAAATTATCATCATAATTATCCATAATTGTTCCATAAAGACCATTCCATTGGGATAAGTTCAAGATGAGAAATGTTTGTGTAAAGCTGTTCATGAATGTCCAGCTGCAATGTTCAATCTCAAAACACACAGTAGAAAAATGTTTATATAAATACAGACAATTGACAATATCAAAGTCAAACTTTTTAATTGGCTTTGATAATCCTGAGTGCTTTGGTGTGTAAGGGGGATTTTTAATGTAGTTTTGCAATTTATGAGCACTTGTTTTGGATAGAAATGTCAGTTTTTATATCCTTAAGTCACTCAAAGCCAGGGGTTGTCAGTAGTCGCACAAGCAGGAAGATCTTCAAAACACTATAGGTCATCCCCATTATTTTAACTATTTGCACTTTGGCCCAGTTGGGTCATTTAGGTTTGTAATTTTTAATGCACTGTTTAGCTGTGTAGTCTTGATCAGCTGTAGAGAAGTTCCCTCATTCCCATTGATTTTTATAGCCACCATGACACTTATTCATATGAAACTAAAGGCATTTTTTTTATATTTAACATAATATTCTCTTGTCCAAGTTGATTAATCTGCCAGGCAAATTAACACTAAAAAGCAAGATTCAAAAGTGTCTATATACAAATGCTGTTATCACAGGCTAAACCACGGACCACACCCTTTTGGTCACATGTTATCACACTAATGGTTCGCGTCTTCATACTTTCTTTGGCTGTAGTTATTAGTAAATGAAATGTACCACACCTGTCTCTGGAAAATATTACTTGAAATGAAAGCAATTTCATCAAATTGCCTTTGATTATTACTTTGGTTATTTACAGTTCTTTTTCCATGTCTCACTCTTGTCTTACTTAAAGGCTGCCAATACAACGCCACCCTGATGCAGAACCACAAAAGAGCGTGAAATGAACAAACCACCACAGCCTATAACGGGGCCTACTTCTGTCCCAAACCCCTCCCCATCCCCTGGATTGACACAGGTAAGAGCCTCTGACCTTACATTTTAAGTGATTTTGTGATTTTAGTGTGTTAATATCTATTGATCATCTATTCTCTCCTCTCTAGGCTGCCTACGGCCCTGGACAGCCGCCTTCTCTTGTTTTTGCCACCCCTCCACCTCCACAAATGAACTCAGCACCACAGCCAAGACAGGTATTTTTCACTGCTCATTTCCCTTCTTTTTTCAGTCAGTCCATAATATAGACTGATATTATAGTCTGTATATATATATATATATATAGGATGATATACAATATTATTCTACTTTTCACCTTGTATGAAAACCATCACTCTTCTGCACTTGCACAAAAATCTGACATGGCTTCTCTTGCTATAAGGCTTTGGCTAAATCTTTGTGTGCTTGTATTTGCCTGTTTGCCATCTTTCTCCTTGAGTGTTAATCTTACTCGTTTCCTTTTTTCTGCTGTCGTCCTAGTTTGCTGCAGGGCCTCGTACTTTACACCAACAGGTACTAACCCACTCCCTCCCTCCTTCTACTTGGTTGAATGCACGCTTTCAATGCCACACTTTGGAGATTTAGATAAGAATGCGAAAGTGACTAAAAGATTACTTAATTTTGTTGAGGTCCAGTAATGGCCCAGTCATCTTTTATAAGTTTGTATTTCTCTTTCTCATACTGTTTTAAAAGAAGTATTTTGTTTAAACATGTATTTGCACACTAGTGGATATTTTATTTATCGTTCGATAATGTCTATGCTTCTGTGATTTTCAAGTCAGTGTACCACCACACATTGTAGTGACTAGAGCCCTGCATGGGTCTATTTTTTTTGAATCCCTCTCTGTTAACATTTCTGACCATTGTAGCATGCACCCACTGTGTTTTTCTGACAGTCCTGCACCTGTCCAGACCACTCCTACTCACATTCTTAATGTAAAGAATGATGCTAATATAAATATGTTCATGGAAGATATCACACATGACAAATTACTTAATTCTGCTTTTTTTCCATTACCAACAATCGTAATAGAGCAGTACAATAAACAGTTTTTAAACTATGCGTCACTATTGGTGGCTCAATGACAGGTTGTCTCACTGGTGGCAACTGTGCCTCTCAAATGCATGCAGCTGCAATCAGATAGTTGTGAAGCTGAGATGTAATGTTTCTCTACACTGTAGTCATCATCATTCTTCCCTTAATGATTTAATTGTGCCCAGCATTGACTGCTTTATGATGTTTTTTCACATTAAATCTGACGATTTGTTTTTGTCAGCTGTTCTGATTAAGCTCTGGCAGTGGTGCTTAATCAGAACAGCTTTTTAAGCAGAACAAGTAGCTCTTTTTGAAATGATCATCAGTTTTTGGTGTGGTTGTGACACGTTGCCTAGTATTTTTGTATTTTTAATCTGTGTGTGTATTAATGTCATTTACACTACACATGCCTGTAACCAGAGAAGCGAGCAGATACAATGCAACAGTGAAACTGTGCAGCCTATATTGACTGCCCTTCTCAAGTCATGTAAATCTGGGATGATATTTTTTATATATTTTGTGAGTTTCCACAATAGATCCACAATATGACCCCAGCTTTGGGCTTTTTAAAAGCTTTGGGAACCAATCCCAATGCAGTCCTCAAATAGTAACACACAGCTCACCGTTTCAAGTAATTTATGCCTAAAATCATTTCATTAGTCATAATCAAATTAAAATAAGAAACTTGATAAAACACTGATTCCTGATTTGGTAATTTATATAGTTAGATTTTAAAGTGAATTGTTTTTTGGTACCTGCAGCATTTCAGCATCAGTTTTGACATCAACTACAGCCCTTGAAGTTAATTTCTAACCTCTAATACTGGAACCAGAGACCCCATTTGTATGCAAAGACGTGAATAGGGTTGTATGTGCAGTTGTGGTTGCTTAAGCTTATTGTTCATAACTAAGAGATGCACTACTGCCTTTCATCCTCCTTTTTCTTACATCATATTATCCCAACCTTCCACACTGTCTGTTGTCCTACCCTCATTTTCACCTTAATCTCACTCCCTCTCTTGCTCTCTGCTCATGTGTTGCGCGGCTGAAGGGTGGATACAGAGCACTCCAGGTAACGCCTTTTTCTTTTCGTCCCCCACTTCTTTAATTTGGGCTAACAGTGTGGCAGGGAGCCTTGACATCCACCACAATTTTGACCTATTGTAACCTAGCAACTAAACTTGATGTACACATTGGAAATTGTTGTCTGCATTGCTTCTAAGTGGGGGCTACTAGATTCTAATCACTTTGTTAGGGCTGCCATAGTAAAGATGCTAGATGCACATAGAAACACGCGGCAAAGGTTTGCTTGTTTTAGGTTTATGTCTTCATTCTTCTTTTCCTTCCTTCCTTGTCTCCAGAGTTACTATCCAAACCGACCAGCCATGGCCACCAGTGCTCCCAGAGTACAGACAAGTAGTGGCCCACGGCCTGTTGGACCTGCTCATGTCTACCAGCCCAGTTCTCAGATGATGATGATCTCCCAGCCACAGCTGTCTTTTGCTGGTTCACCTCAGGGGTATTTCATTCCCCCTCATGGACAGGTTAGTTTTCATTGATAATGGATTTTCTAAAATGGAACATAAATTACTGCTCTGCCCAACACAACATATTTTGCTGAAGCACTTTTTTCAGGAATTTCCATTTAGCAATGCCTGCTTAAACATCTTGAGTTTCTGATGATGTTTCTATCCCAGAGAACTTCGCTTATTTACTTTGTGATATTTTCAGTTCTTTCCTGTTTGAAAACTACCAGTGTCACAGAATTGTCATAATGAGAAGGCTGGAAACAATGTCTGAAAAATGCTAAGGGCCAAAGGGCATTTTTTTTCTGATTGATTCAGAGCCGAAGAGCAGCCTGTGTAAGCATGTGACTGAGAGACAGGTTAGGCAAAAAAGCATACAATCAAAGCATATCTGGGGAAATTTTTCCAAATGTATTTATTCGAAGGATTATTTTTATTTTTTAGTCAGTTAAATGTGCCATTGTAGGAGGTGGCAGAGATATGCATTATTCATATGTGCTCTTATCATTATTTTTGTGTTTCCACCTTAAGTGTGTCATAGCATTTTTTTTTAATGCATGAAAAAGGTTCTTGGCCAAAGTCTGCAGCAAAGGGAGTCCATCTCCCCCCCCAGAGGAAAAAAAAATTGCATATACCTCATTGCAGAGGTTTCTTTATCCTCCCCAAAGTGCAGTTTATCAAACAGCAGCAGCAGCAGAAACACCACACATTACAGCAAACCACTCACTCACTCACTCACTCATTTTCTACCACTTTATCCACTAGGGGTCGCGGGGGGTGCTGGTGCCTATCTCCAGCTAACATAGAGCGAGAGGCAGGGTACACCCTGGACAGGTTGCCAGTCCATCACAGGGCCACAGACAACCATTCACTCTCACATTCATACCTACAGGCAATTTTTAGAGTGTCCAAACCACACTTTTGCAAAATTTTTCTTTAAATCGTTTTTTTCCCCCCAAATCTTTTACGTTAGTTAATGTGTCTACCAACAGTTTGCTCAAACTGACATTATAGAACTGACACCATTGTTACTTTGATAAAGAAGCCTCACCTGATCATTCAGAGCAGCACCGCTTTGTGAGAGGTGGGCCATGAGCTGAAAGGGAGCATTTCAGACAGCATTTCAGACAGCCAAACTGCAACAATAGTAGTAATAGTATGTATGAGACAAATTGTATATTTTGTACATTGCAGCAAGTAAACCTTCTCTGTCAGACAGTAAAAACATTATGAATGAGAGAAAGATTTTTTATTTTTTTTAATACTTTATTTCTGCAGTACCGGGCTCCATACATGCCTTCTACTCAGCAGTATCCAGTGACCAGTGGTACGGCAGGCTTTTATCCTGGAACCAGTCCTGCCGAATACCCCACTTATGGTAAGGTTTTTTTTGTTTAAGGCCAAATAACAACCAAGCACAACCATTAACATAATTGACATGTTTTTTTGTTTTTGTTTTTTTTTCCCCAAAAGAACCTCTTAAGACTTGCTAAACTATCAGAAATCTGATTTTTATTTACACTTGAGGCATTTGGTTTCAGTCCATATCCATTGGTACACTTTTGGCCACTTTTTTTTGCTGGGTGAGTGTAATGGTTTTGTCTGGTTGTTTTTTTTTTTTTTTGTTTTTTTTTTTTGGTATTACTAGGACAAATCCCTGCAGTATATGGGAACTGCCAGTTGCATGTGATCTGGCTTAGTTTTGCTTTGGCCCATGTTCTTTCTATCTATAGTCTCTCCTGACACTGCCCCTCACAGGTTCCATGAAATGACTTTCAGAAATGTTGTGTTTGTAGCGTATAAAGCATGCACATCTGTTCAAACTTTTCTGGTATAATGGAATAATGAAAGAAGTCTCTATCATTTTGGGATCTCCAGCTTTAATGAAAGTTTAAATTATGTTAAAATCCCATATTTTATTGACTTGTACAATTCACTTAACGTAAGAGTTTACTGATATTTGAACCTTTTCTGCCTAATAATAAGATATGAGGAACATGAGGAAGGAGTCAGGCCAAGGCTTTTTTTCATTTCATGGAACCTCGTTAACACCCTGCTTCCTCTGGATCCTCTCATTAACTCATTCTGCATCTGTCTCCTCCTGCCCTCTCTTCTTACTTTCCTCTCTCTTCCTCTACTTTGCTGCGTTGGTTCAGAGCCCTCTCTTGCTGCGAGGGAGAGGCGGGGTGGTGGGGGGAGAGGGGGCGGTCGAGAGAACAGCCGTCTCTCTCTCCACGGTGCTCCTCTCACCTCACAGCGCTACCCCGGTGAGTAGTGTGTGTGCTTGTTTGGCTTCAGTTCCACTTGCTGTCTTTACTAGCATTCATAATGTGTATTTTGTGTGTGTGTAACACACAGGCATACAAATTATGGGCCACACAAAATAATGAATCATAAATTCATTCTCATCTGTAATCTAAAATTATTGGGAAGCACACAAAAGGTAAAGCACAGAATGCAAAATTGAACTTGCTTTTAATCACAGTCAGCTAGCACCCATCAAAATTGTGGCACCTCACTTTTAAATGTCATTATGTATGTATGTATGTATGTATGTATGTATGTATGTATGTATGTATGTAATTTAATCTTTTAAACCACAATGACCAGTAGAACCTATTAAAACTATTCTTTTCCACTGGCAAATAATCACACGAATTGTGCTGTTTACCAGCTGTCCAAATAGTAATTTTGAAAAAGTAAAATATAATTTACAGAACCATAAGGAGTTAGGATTTTACTAGTGCAATTTAAGTGATCTGGATTTTTAATGTCACGTATTTTGTATGATTAAAATTCAATATCTATAATTAAATATTAATAGTCAGTAATTAAGTCATTTTATTTTGTACACAGCATTTTACTTTATAGGCTCTATTTGACTGTCACAGTCTGAAACAATAAGTCCAACATATCAGTGAAGGTTCTCAGTCATCCAGGTCATAATTATCTTCTGTAGTTAGCTGTCGGCGACTGGTTATGATTGATTTCAGTTAACAATTACATCTTCAACTTCAACTAGCCAGTCGCCGACAGCTAAATGCAAAAAATAATTGCCCCTGATTATTCTGAATTTTTTTAATAGTCACACAGACAACATTCATCTATGGGAAGGCATGACGTTTATAAGTCATAATACACACTCAACAGCAACCTATGGGCTCTCATTGTGAACAGTATTTGTTGAATTTTTGCATGTTTGTGTGCGTCTCGTCAAAATAGTTATGAAACTGACAGGGATTTTACTAAGGCTGAATGATTAATTTCTTTTGTGATGTTGCGATATGAAAAAATTAGATTTTCTAACCACAAGGTTGCAATTATGTGACTTGAGAGTAAGAGTAACACATATTGCATGACTTGAGGGGTGAATGTCAGGAGAGCATTTAGTATTAATTGTCAGAGAAATATTAGCTCAGTGTGGAACTATATTAGCTTTAAAAAAAGTTGGTTTGCTGTGCTTGGTAACAATTGAACTGATTATCATGTGTGAGACTGTGGTTGAGGGAGAGATGTGTAAGTGTATGTCTGCATTTTTGAGAGAGTGAAGGTCTGAGTTAGTGTGAGTAGGAGTATGTATGTGTGTTTGAGTGACTGAGTGAGGTGAGAAAGAATGTTAGTGTGTGTAATGTTGAAAGCCTAATATCACACAACTCTAATTGTATGAATATTGCAATTATTTTTTTTCTATTACATAGAGAATATGTGCTTAAAGATGGCAGTTTGTCAAGAGCAAGAGGCCTGTGTAAGAGACACTTCCATAGTTGGAAGAAGGCAATATTGACTGAGGCATAGAGGAAGAGTTGACTGTATAATACACAGATAAGATAAAGAATATTACAAAAAATTGGTTTGTAAAAAGAAAAAAAGGTGCAATTAAATTGTTAAGCTCTAGGTTTTACAGACAGTAGTTGGCAGAAAGCAAATGTATGTAGCAACATCTTGGAGTCTATTTTACAGCAATTACACCCATAATTCCCACATACTGCTTGGCAGGGATTTAGGAAGAAAAAAATTCTGAATTTCTTTTCTTAACCACGGGAGAAATGGCTCTTAGATCGATGGTAATTTTAATGTTAAACTGCGAAGTATCACAGCCTTCTCAGTCATGTGGTTCTTTTTCATTCTTTCTTTACAGCTGGCGCATACTACCCAGCTCAGCCACAGTACCCTCCATCTGTTCAGCCTGCACCAGTCATGATCAACACCCCTCAGCAACAGCAACAAGCCCCACCTCCTCAGCAACCACCAGCACAGTCACAAGGCCCACTAAAGAGGGAACGTAAACCGGTAGTGTGTCACAACAAAAGAGCAACACATCTCTTGTCTGAGGTCAAAGAAATTTTTGAATAGAGGGGGAGAGAGTGTATTGTCTTTTTCATGTGGAACTTTCTCTTGTTCTTCAAAATAACAGTTGTAATTATTATGCTTCGTGGCAGCTCTAGATCAGGGGTGACAGGATCATTACATTTGGTCTATAACAATATGTAAAATACTTAATCAGCATTTGCCATTTCACCTGATAGATAAGAATACGAGATCCCAACCAGGGTGGACGTGACATCACAGAGGAGATAATGTCAGGTGGAAGGTCCACCACCACCCCAACTCCTCCACAGGTAAGAGTGCTTCATTCAGTTTCTATGGCATTATGTATACAGTTAATAAGATTGTTTTATGAATTGTTACTTATTGTAAGTAAAGTTTCCTATTTTTAATATATATACTGCTGTCACACATGCTACTAACTTAGTGTAGTACATTTGTGGAAAATCTAAGTGAATAATTAAAAGGCCAATAAAACTGAAAGAGGCTTAACTGATGAACCTAGAGCTTGTGTACAAAGATTATGAAAAATGGGTAGCTTTAGAACTTAATTATTTACATTTTGTAAGGAACAAACCTAGAGCTTGTGTACAAAGATTATAATAAAATGGGTAGCTTTAGAACTTAATTATTTACATTTTGTAAGGAACAAAATTTGTATTGGTCTATATGATTAAAGTCCACATTGACAGAAAAGCTATTTTGTTCCATTATATCCTCCAGTTTATTCTTTACAAAAGATAATTGCAGACTTTTTGTAATAAACTACACTGAGTGTAGGTGTGTCTATCAGAGTGGCAACTTTGTGCTTTTCCATTGTAATTGTTGCTTAATAAATGGCTTTTTTCAACTGTAGGCCTCCACAACAGATTTAAGTTCTGCTCAGACCAACGGTGAAGTTGTAGAGCCTGTCAGCACAGTGACGAAACAAGGTGAGAACATTTTATTTTGGTTAGCATAGAAAAAATTACAGCATGCCGTATTCACATTTTTGGTGAAATGTGACCATTCTCTTTGTGTTAATTGTCAAGATGAAGACATGGAGCCTCCTGCTAGTTCTGATACTCCACCTCCAACAGCAGACACAGAGCCTGTGGCGGAGCCCAAACAGGAAACTAGCAGCCAGATGACGGTGTGCGCTGAAATAGCCACTCAATTTGTGGCCTCCACAGCTGCTACTGAGGTTTCATCCTTATTAATAGAGGAACACCAGTCTCCCTCTCCCCCACCTACCCCTACTGAAGCAGAACATAAAGACATTACTAATGCTGGTGACACAGTAGATGCTTCTGTCAGCCCCTCAGCATCATTAACAGAACAAGAGGGACCTGTCAAAATGGAGGAACCACCTGCTGTTCAAGTTCCACCTGAGAATGTACCAGAAAAGGAAGAAAGGACAACTGAAGGAGTAAAAGAGGAGCAGGTGGCCAGCGAAAAGTTAAAGCCTGCAGTCGAAGTTGTGGCAATAGTTGCCCCTGTTAAAGTAGAAGAGGAAGAAGCAGTTGCAAAGACAGCAGTTGAAATTTCCCTGCCTCCACCATCTGCACAGGAACCTGTAGCTCCACACACTCAAAATGCTACCCCTGAACCTGAACCCACTCTAGATGATGCAACAGAAGCTCCTCTCTCTAATGGCCTTCCTCAGGACATTGAGCCACTGTCTGAGGATGTGGCACTTACCAACACTACACCCCTTGAGAAGCCTGACACTATTCAATCTCAGGAATCCACGCCTTTGGGTAAAATGGCAGCACCAACCCAGGAAGAGGTGGAGGAGAAGGAGGGAGAAGATGGGAAGGAGAAAAGTGAGGACGCCCCCACCACCTCTGTTAGCTGCCCTACAGAGGAAGCTACTATGCAAGGTACAGTAGAAATTATCAATGTGTAATGCACATTTTTAACTAGCAATACCATTTTGAAGTGCTTATTTATGTCTTCCGTTAGATACACCTTTTAGGTACTGAAATTTGAGGATTTTGGTTTCCAAACCCACAACCTTTGTCCTTATCACATTAATAGTAACAAATACGGGGAGACACTCAATAGACAAAGCAGAATACAGGAAGTACTTAGCACTTCTCGGGAGATGCACAATATAAACCCATAATATGTGAGCATACATTGTCATCAAAAAAACAACTACTTTTAGTAGGCTTTGACATTTTTGCAGAATGATCAAAATTATTGTGTAAGGTTTCTGTGTTTGATTTGAGTTTAAGCTTGACGTTACATAAAAACAATTATTTTTATGTGTACTATTTTTAATGTGAGATCTTTGCCCTTTCTTTGAAGCTGCTTTGTCTCTGCCAAAGAAGAGGAGAAACATGAAGGAGCTCAACAAAAAGGAGGCAATTGGAGACCTCCTGGATGCATTCACAGATGTGTGTATACCCAGATCATCTCAGAAATTTCATTAACTTTAACATTTAAGTATCTTAAATGTTACTGAAACTGATATTTCTCTTTTAAACCTAACATGAGGGCTCATCACCTCTCCTGCTATGTTTGCCGTAGGAGCATGTTTCTGAACCCTCATCCGCTCAGGCACACCCTGTCCGTGTTGCTCCAGCTGAACCTCCCACTGAGACTGCAGATGAGACTTGGGAAGAGCGAGAAGACAAGCAGAATGCAGAGCCTGACAGACCCAAAGCTACATCTGAGTCAACTGAACAGAAATACCAGTACAAAGAAGGTACATTATCACTAAGATTCAGAATGATTGACATTTTTGTGTGTTGTTTATAAATAATTTCATTATAACCTAAATTATGCACCTTCTGTAGGCTCTGGTTACAGCATCACTATTAAATCTGTCACCTTATGACCAAGAACAATTGGTTCCCTAAAGCCTTTTTAAAGCTGTACATAACTCTGTTTCTATGTGTTCTAGAGCTTGTCCTCATTAAATTTATTGTTATTGTTTCCACATTAAATTTGACTTTCTTTTACATGTTTCTCTATAACACCCTTAGAACAATGGAAGCCAATAAACCCAGAAGAGAAGAAGCAGTATGACAGGGAGTTTCTCCTAGGCTTCCAGTTTATTAGTGCCAGTATGAACAAACCTGAAGGCCTGCCTATCATCAGTGATGTAGTCCTAGACAAGGTAGGTGATAATTTGCCTAAATTGTCTACCGTGGTCTTAAAATATCTTGTATGCAGATGTAGTTCACTCACCCTCTCACTCATTTTCTACCGCTTTATCTTCCACTGAGGGTCATGGGGGGCACTGGTGCCTAACTACAGCTGACAGAGGCAGGGTACACCCAGGACATGTTGCCAGTCCATTACAGGGTGCAGATGTAGTTAGGGTTAAAATTAGTTAAAATTCTTCATCAACACAAGCTGAAGAACAACACACTGAATGTCACTTGACCAGCAGGGGATAGAGAAGGAGGCTTATATCTGTAGGGCAATACATTTGCAGATGTATGTAAAGTTGGTGGAAGATGGAAGGTTCTAGGGGACTGGGACACAGAAGGATCTATTAGTCAGGAGAAGGGTTTTGTAACTGATATGAGGAATAAATCTGGTTCTGTTCATAAAAGAGCCTCTTCAGTTTTTTGATATAATCCTGAACGCTCAACAGTTCAAGATGGTAATTGTTTATTGCATCTGGATAGTGGAAAATGGAAGTATGGGGGTGGTGTATGATCACCTAGACAGTGTTTTGGTTATTACCAAGAATTCCTCAGAGGGCTGAAAGAAGTTATGTACAACCCCAATTTCCAAACCCCAAAAAAGTTGGGACACTGTAAAACCTCTGCCCATCTTTACATCTGAGAGGCTCTCTTAAATGTTCCTTTTATACCCAGTCATGTTAACTGACCTGTTGCCAATGCTCTGTTTGTTTTTGATTTGTTACTTACTTTTTCAACTTTTGCCTCTGTTCCAACTTTTTTGAGATGTGTTGCTGCCACTAAATTCAAAATGAGGTAAAAAAAAATTTCATGAAATGGTAAAATGTCTGTTTCAGCACCTGATGTTTTGTCTGTGTTTTTTGAGAATTAAATATGGGTTTATGAGTTGTGCAAATCTTTGCATACTGTATTTATTTACATTTTACGCAACTTTTGAATTATGGTTGTAAGTGATTCCAGAGTGTTATTTTTTTGATCTTTGCATCATGAAAAATCCTTTTTTCTCAAAACAATGTGATGCATAAATTACCTTTTTAATGTAGTTTCACAGTGAAGAGTCACAGACCAATAGGTGCTGCATGGAAGTTTGTTTTTCAATTTTAGGTCATAGTTGATGTAATTTGTGTGCACAGACAAGCACAGATGTCATCCAATTTCTTACTGTAACTTTAGGTGAACAAGACTCCCCTGCGACCTGTTGACCCAGCTCGACTGATGACTGTTGGTCCTGATTTTACTCCTTCGTATTTGGGAAATCTTGGAAGCAGATCAGTGGGAGGACCACGGGGCCCAGTGAGTACATTTCTTTTCTTTCTTTCTGGGGTGGTTGATTTCTGACAAAGTTTAGCCAATTTTTTAAGTATATTTTATTTGTTGAGTAAGCTTTACACTTGGCTAAGGTTTGTGTATTTGTATCCCTTGCCTTCCTTTCAGCCGCCTGGACCACGTCGCTCCCAGCAGGGTCAGCGAAAGGAGCCCAGGAAAATCATAAGCAGTATGTCCCTCAGCGATGATGTGCAACTTAACAAGGCTGAGAATGCATGGAAGCCCACATTGAAGAAGCCCACTCGCAACCGTGCTGCAGAGGAAGCTGATGAAGATGGCAGTGAACAGTCCAAGACCCAGGAGCTGCTCAAGCGTCTGCGTAGTATTCTCAACAAGTTGACTCCTCAGAAGTTTCAGGATCTGATGAAACAGGTGACAGAGCTGTCAATAGATACTGAGGAGAGACTTAAGGGAGCCATTGACCTCATCTTTGAGAAGGCCATCTCGGAGCCCAACTTCTCTGTGGCCTATGCCAACATGTGCCGCTGCCTTATGGGAGTAAGTCATATGACTGTACCTAGATCATATGCTTGTGTTTGCTCCTTTGATGACTTCTGTTTTGTGCCACATGTCTGGGCCACTGAGTGTTCATTATGGTTATGAGGAACTGAAGGAGCACACTTAAATCACTGTAAATTAATTAGGTGTGCTCCTTATTTTTTCCATTAATTAAAAGGTACTAATTGTACTCACTGATTTTCTTTTTCAGTTGAAAGTCCCCACTTCGGACAAACCGGGAGCTTTTGCCAACTTTCGTAAACTGCTACTTAACCGCTGTCAGAAGGAGTTTGAAAAGGACCAAGATGATGATGAAATCTTTGAGAAGAAGCAAAAGGAGCTGGAGGCTTCCAAAGATGTATAATACAATTATTATTAGTATCTCTATGCCAGCTACCAGAGTCTGTCCTTTGTTTCTCTAAACTGATAATTTTACCACTGGCCTCAAGCACCAAACACCTACTTGATGTCTTCCTGCAGGAAGAAGAACGTGAGCGCTTGAAGGTTGAGCTGGAAGAGACCAGAGATAAGGCCCGCCGCCGCTCTCTGGGTAATATAAAGTTCATCGGCGAGCTCTTCAAGCTGAAGATGCTGACAGAGGCCATCATGCACGACTGTGTTGTAAAACTACTAAAAAATCATGATGAAGAGTCTCTGGAGTGTCTCTGTAGGCTGCTCTCTACAATTGGAAAAGATCTTGACTTTGAAAAGGCCAAGGTATTGTACGCAAAGAATGATTTGTTGGTTTTAATTTGTTTTCTGGGGTGACTTTTTTGGTGCCATGTTTCTGGACCACTAAATATTAGTGATGGGATTCAGGAACTGAAACAACATTGGTCCTGCTGATAGGGCACAATATATTGCAAATCTAACATCATTTTGATTTCAATGTGTGATTTCCAGTACATATAGCAAACAAATGCTTCAATGGGAATAAATGTTTCCCCCATTTTCAGTCAACAGTAGTGTGCTCCCGCTGTGCGATCCTACAGCAAACAGTGTGCAGTGTTCCTTGCATCTCAACTTTCACACTATTGTTAACATCAACAGGCTCTGTGTTCCCTCCATTATAATATTTGATACGTTTTATTTCAGGTCCGTGTGTGTTTTTAGTGTGTTTCTCTCCTTTTGTCTTGCCCAGTTCTTTACCTCCTGTGTGAACACATACCCACACACACGGAGTGGAGTGAAAGTTTACTTGAATAAATGACAATCTTCTCAAAACCATAAAAACTACGCTGAAAATTCAGCTATGAAAATGTCTTTATTATACATGGAACTGGAGAAGTAATTTAACCAAGTGGTTATGAGCGACTATAGTGTGCAGCTAAAAGAAAATAGACACTTGCACGAACATTGGCTGGCCAGACTTTATCACTTCCTTTCACCCTGGCCTTCAAAATCAGTGCCACTTGTTTTTTAATGTATCTCTTATCACGAGTGACATCATTATTGCAATATTCAGCGATGTTATTACATGATTTCCAAATATCGTGCAGTCCTATCTGTTTTATTAATTTACATGTCATAATAGCCTTGACTCAAAAGCTTTTTTTGTCATTTCAAGCCTCGTATGGATCAGTATTTTAACCAGATGGACAAGATCATCAAAGAGAGAAAGACCTCATCCAGAATCCGCTTCATGCTGCAAGATGTTTTGGACCTCAGAAGGGTAAATGTCAATTTCATCCACATTATATTAAACTAAGAAGATGGATAATAGTCCCCATGACATCCCATCAATATTTTAGTGCTTTTATCACATTTATGTTGCTCGAAATGCCACCTAAACCTAACAAAACTGTGTTAACATATTCTGGAAACATTAACAATCTTCCATCTCTGAACCACAGAGTAACTGGGTGCCTCGCAGAGGAGACCAGGGTCCTAAAACAATTGACCAAATCCACAAGGAGGCAGAGTTGGAGGAACACAGGGAACATATTAAAGTCCAGCAGCAGCTCATGTCCAAGAAAGAGGGAGGTGGAGGCAGAATGGGTGGAGGCATGGGGGGCCGTGGCCCTCATACACCGGGAGGTGGCCGGACTAGCCAGCCTCAGGACGAGGGATGGAACACTGTGCCCATCTCCAAGAACAGACCTATTGATACTACCCGCCTTAGCAAAATCACAAAGGTTACCTGACTTTTTCAAAGTTCTTGTCTAAAACTAGCTTTCCACAGACTGCATACTTATTGCAACACTATATATATTAATTTGTACCTAAATGGTCTTGTAAGCTTTCTCCTTTTTCATGTTTTTGTTTGTCCTTGCAGCCTGGTGCCCTAGACTTTAATAATCAACTGTTGGCTCCAGGGGGCAAAGGCATTTGGGGTAGCTGGGGCAAAGGCAGCAGTGGAGGAACTGGAGCTAAACCAACAAGTGGAGAGCAGGGTAAACCAGATTTCTTTAAGCAAGCTGAATAGTTAATGATTTCCAAGTCTGTTGGGGGTTAATTTTTTTTTGCTCCTTGTTAGATTCCGGTCGTCCAGCAACCAGCACCCTCAACCGTTTCTCTGCTCTGCAGCAGTCTGGTTCACTGCTGTCTTCAACAGACTCTGATCGTAGAGTTCCTCAGAGGTATTTGTTTCTCTGCTGTGAATACATTTCATTGGTCAAGCAGCGTTAAAACATTTTATTTATCTATTCTAAGTTGCTGATTTTTATATTTATTTTAAAACAAATGACAAGATGGTCAGGATCCATTATGTAGGACATTTTCAGTTGTAATGAGTTAATTCACAATCGCCTTAATATTTCCCAGTCCCTCATCATTTTGTGACATCTAGTGGTGAAGTTGCAAATTAAATTCAAATAAATACCCTTCCCATCTGAGAAGTTCATTAAAAATAGGAATGACCCTGTCGAGAGTCAGTGTTGGTGTCTGTTTTGGGTTTCTGTATAAACTTCAAGGTCCAATATAGTTGTCCACCCATGTTGCACCTTAAAGTTTGTGGAAAAAGACTTGCTCCTACCCCAACGAAAACACAAACTCATAGCTTCAGGTAATTGTATACTAAAGGAAACTACGCTATCATATCATAACTTCAAGGTCAAGCTCCAGTCGTGAGCGGGGTGGTGACAGAGACCGGGGTGACCGGGAGAGGGATCGCTTTGACCGATTTGATCGCAATGAGGGACGGGAAGGTCGTGACGACAGGAGCAATCGGAACCAAATCACAAAGAGAAGCTTCAGCAGAGAGTCACAGGAGCGTGGTGGCAGGGGTGGAGACAGCCGGGCCTCAACTGAAGCTGTACGTCGTGTCGCCAGTATGACTGACGACCGGGACAGAGGAAGTCGGGACAGAGGAAGTCGGGACAGAGGAAGTAGAGACCGGGGTTTAAGCAGAACTGTCCCAGGTATGATTCCCTGACAGCAAAAGTAAACCTAACTTTAGAATTGTTGATGTAGATGAAGTTGGAGGGACCGAGCTTTAACATTTTTGTTTTCCTTTCCGCAGCCAAGCGTGAGAGTACCCCCACTCCTCCTCTTCCAAAACCTTCTCTGACAGAGGAGGAGGTTGAGAAAAAGACAAACGCCATTGTTGAAGAATACCTTCACATCAATGACTTGAAGGTAGAAATATCTGACACTGGATTATTTTTATATATGCACATTTAATCAGGCCATCCAAGAAAATGACCAGCATCTCTCCTCTACTCCTTTGTCTGTAGGAGGCACTGCAGTGTGTGGCAGAGCTCAACAGTGCCTCGCTGCTGTATGTGTTTGTGCGGAATGGCGTGGAGTCTACACTTGAGCGCAGCAAAATTGCTAGAGAGCACATGGGCCTGTTGCTACACCAACTTATTAAGGTGGGAACGTTGCCAGCACAGCAATACTACAAAGGGTAAGTATGGAATCATTTAATTTTTTTTTAAATGGATTTATTCATTTTTAACTGTTGGTTAAAATTTGTTACTTTGAAACTGCGTGAAAGTGAATTTGAGTGCTCCATGTTTTTTGATGTTGTAGGTTAGAAGAGATCCTGGAGGCAGCAGAAGACATTGCTATAGATATACCTCACATCTGGCTCTACCTGGCTGAGCTCATTACCCCCATGCTCCATGAAGGAGGTATCCCTATGGGACAGCTCTTCAGGTGAGCCTTGTAAAGATGTTCTGCTGTTATCTGTCAGAATTACATATATGTGTAATACACCTCATAGCTAGTTAACAGATGTTAGTTACTTTGTAGTGCAAGAGTTGAAAGAGGTTTGAATGTGACTGACCCATTAACTATTGCAAATTTGCTATGCAATGTAGGTCACAATAGCCTGTAGGAAAACTTATTTAACGCTAATATTGGTAAATAAAACATTGGTTTGGAAAAAACTTAAAGTTCAATTCAGTGTCTTTGTGTCTTCAGAGAGATCTCAAAGCCTCTCTTGCCACAAGGGAAGGCTGGTGTGCTGCTGGTACAGATCCTCAAGTTGCTCTGCAAAGAAATGGTATATCCTGCATAAATCTCAGAACTCCAATTATGGATCCCTACAACAATTACACTTAAGTTACACAAGTTCTGTTCTCTGATCACAAAAAGTCCCTCATAATTTATGAAGAGCTGATGTATGGTCTGTTTTGTCCCTTATTAGACCCCTAAGAAGGTTGGATACATGTGGACAGATGCTGGGCTGAACTGGAATGACTTCTTGCCCAAGGACGAAGACGTCAACAAGTTTGTCACTGAGCAGGTCTGTAGGAGACAGTGTTTCTGGGTTCAGATAAACACAAATAACCAAAAGTTATTTGTGTTTACTTGTGGTCAAGTACGTGTTAGGGATAGATGGTATATTATAAAGGTTTTGGCCTTACTATGTATAGTGCCTTGAGATAATGTATGTTGTAATTTGGCGCTATACAAATAAAATAAAATTTAAATTTTAATATTATTTATTTATTTATTTATTTGAAGACATGGGGAAATATACTACTCACAATAAGTTAGGGATAGCCCCAAATAACAAACATTGACAATGTCAGTACCAATATCAGTTTCCACCGTTTGCCGCAATGACAGCTTGACTTGCTGACAATACCAGCTTTTTATACCCACAGAATGTTGAAATTGATGCCACATTGAAAAGGGTATGACATCCACTGAGTCTTTCACAATATCCCTTATTACAATATACTTATTGTGAGTAGTGTAAGTTGCTGCCTGTAAGCTTGCATGCAGGAAGATTAACATACAATATTTATAACAAAGAAATCATTTCTAGAAATTGACTCAAATTAAGTCAACTTGCTTCTTATGACCCTGTTACTGCTGTCATACATACAAGTTTTTTAGTTATAAAAATTTTAATGAATTTAATTTATAATTTAAGTTATTTCACCATGCATATCAGTGGTGCAAACTTCTTGATGGCTATATTCTATTAAAGGTCCATATACACTTATGTGATTGATTTGAAATTATATGAATCAATTTCACACAATTTCTCTGGTATTAAATAAGTACACAGGGTCCAAATGTATGGTTGAAACACTAAGAGTTTCTTCAAGCTTTCTTTTTTTTTTATGCATTTCAGAAAGTGGATTTCACAATAGGAGAAGAGGCAGAGTTGGTAGAAGTGGGAAAGAAGAAAGTCCTGAGTGGAGAAGAACTCTGCAAACAGCTGGACAGACTTCTTCAGGACAAGGCCAGCAACCAGCGCATCACAGACTGGGTAGAGGTGTGTGACACTGCTTTTCTTCACAGGTTTTATTTCAGAATTGAATATTCCATGCAGGGTTTAAAAAATAAATACATATTTAAGTTAAAATATTTTGTTTGCATCAAGTGAAATGCCTTTCAAATTAGCAAATTAGTTCCAAGACCAGAGAAAATAGCTTCACAGGAACATACAGCAACATTTAGCAATGATAGCACTGGCACTCATTTCACTTCACTTGTAAAAGACATTTAAATTTCAATGTGACTTCACAGTACAATAAAAAAGTAAATATTTATTATTTTTAATATCATGTCATCAACAACACATTTGTTTGGATGTATACCAGACACTTGACTTTGAAAAGAAACCGGTCAAAATAAAAGTATCGTTAAGCGACTTTCTGTCACTGATTTGAAAGCTTGACTGGATACAGGTTCAGAAAGTGGTATTACCATGTGTCTAAATGGCACAAAAGCAAGTTTAGTGTGCAAAGGCCTTAATTCGAGTTCATTTTATTTTCTTCAGGCTAACTTGGACGAGCAGCAGATAGCCTCCAACCAGTTCATAAGAGCACTAATGACATCAGTGTGCCAGTCTGCCATCATATGTAAGTATGAGTGATACAGCACATACCTGTGTCTTGTGCTATAACTGAGTCTTTCCCCTAGACCATATATTAGAATAGACTGTCTTTTGGTTCCCATGGTCTACAGCAGCAATACGAATTCTCCATGATGTAAGTTTTTCCTGAACAAATATGTTACTGCATTTCCCAGGTGATAACCAGTACAGAGTGGATCCACGTCAGATCAATCAGAGAGCCAGTTTGCTGCAAAAATACCTTTGTGATGAGCAGAAAGAACTGCAGGCCCTGTACGCCCTCCAGGCTCTGATGGTGCACATGGAGCAGCCTGCCAGTGAGTGTCCTGCTATTGGTTAAGTGTTAGTGCAGACATACAGAGATAGACAACTCAAACACCTTACAATACAGTAACGTAGATGCTTCAAAACAATATTTTCCTTTCCTGATAAAGTTTCATATTCCTATTCTGAACAACAGTGAAGAAGTAGTATGTATAAAAAGGTCAGAAATTGAGAACTGCTATGATTGTTGCATGGTCTAGCACCAACTATAGAGAAGACCATCATACAAATTCTTTTTATTTTAGGTTAAATGAAGAATAAACAACATTGGCTTCTTTGAAATAGTTGAATGTGCAACCACATTTTACTAATAAGACTTTAATGTTCAAATAGTCAGTCTAAAACAGTCCAATAACAACTTCACAACTAAATAGATCCAGTAATTATTTTTCAAAATGATTCCAACTGTACTCAAATGTAGAAATGTACTTTGTGTAATATATGCTTAAATGGAAGTATTGAATACATTATCCAACATGTTTTTACTTGAAGAATGTTCAGTTGAGAAATTATATCAGTGGGAACACACTCAATACTTCTGTCTGAGCATGCAGTTTTCACTGTTTTTGTTTTCTCTCTCTTAAATACTCTCTCAAAATGAATGGAATATCAAAATCACACATTAAACGTGGCACTCTTTACAGAAAAAGTATAATTCTTTGACAACAAAATGAGATTTATCTGTGAAATCTATAATTAACAATGCACTGAGGGCTGGATTCAAACTCAGAATACATTATGCCTCGCCACGATCTGATCAGTGCTGACCTGTGTTCTGTCTGTGCAGACTTGCTGCGAATGTTCTTCGATGCCTTGTACGATGATGATGTTATTAAAGAAGAGGCCTTCTACAAATGGGAATCCAGCAAAGACCCTGCGGAGCAAACAGGCAAAGGTGTGGCCTTGAAATCCGTCACCGCCTTCTTCACCTGGCTCCGTGAGGCGGAGGAGGAGGAGGAGTCTGACAAGGACTAAAAAGACTGAGCTGACTTCTGCTGCCCCCTCCTTTGGCAAGGTGGGGACAATATTGCCAGAGAGGAAGACTCAAATAAATCCTCAGTGAGGATACATCTTTATTAGTTGGTCTTTTCATGGAGCGATGGACTCGGGAAAAACTGTCATGTCTCTACCCTCATTTGTTCCCTCACCTGCTTGTCACAGTGAGTCAGAATCAGGACTGAAAGATCTCTGAAATGCCTGAAACAGATAAATACTAGTTAATTTCAGAAACACTTGGGCCTCAAAAAAGTGTGGGATCATCAGGAGACAATGTTGAGGGTGAAAAAAGGAAAGAAATCAAGTACTGAAAGACAACTTGAACTGAAAGAGCAAGGTGACAGTGTGAAGTATTTCACGTCACTATGAAACTTTTTGGCACAATAAAACAAACCAGGCTGCTTTTCTATGGTTGTAGATCATAACACATCATGTCTGACATTTGATCTGCAAGAATCAGGGCACGTGGTGTTATGGATTCCCCAGTACGTGGGTATCATCTTGCCATATGGTGTGTTCAATGCAAACATTGGTCTTCTTCGTCTTTGTCCATAATTGGAGTGTGCAGCATGACTGAAGTGTGTTTCTATTAATTACAGGTGGATGATGTTGGTAGAAAAAAAATGAATATGAACTAATCTAAATTTGTCAGGCGGAGGTTTTTAAAGCAAAGGTTGTTTATTTTCTCTTCCCCTTTCCTATCATGAATTTGTGGAGGATAGAGACAGAGGACTGATGTTGACCTTGACTACTCGGGGTTGGTCTTAATGCTTCCTCTAAGCCATCCTCGCCCATCCCCAGTAGTGAACCACAATGACTGACTCCTTATGTTTACCTCTTCTGTACTCACACCCAAGCTGTCGTAGGGGGCACTTAAATGACAGTTACCATGAAAACTTGAAATCTACGGAAGATTGACTTGATGAAATATATAAAAGGAAAAAAACAGAAATGATCCGAAAGCCTTTTCTACTTTAAGTGGAAACTAATTTCAGGAGCGTTCTGTAAATATATAATACAAAACTTTTTTTCCAGTTTTATTTTTCAGAAACAATAAATTGCTGTTATAATTGCAGTGTATCCTTTTCCAACAGCAGTTGTCCAGATGCAGAGAGGTGCTTTAGATAATCCATTGATTAGTAGTTTTATTGGAATTTTGTAAATACATTTTTTTGCTTTCTTTATTTAAGAAATTATTGCTTCCTTTGCATCTGAAACTGGAAAGGTAAGGTAATGGAACATTGCAAATAAAGGACTTACTAAGTTGCTGAGCAGAGTTTTGTACAGGTTTTTGTGAAACATGTTTGTTTTGTGGCCTATTATGTGGTTTTTGTTGCGGTTCTGGCAGGGGCATATGGGTAATACTGACTATAATAATCAAGGTGAGTGTTGGGCAAGAAGATCTCCTTTTTAGTCTTTTTAGTTTGTGTGTCATACAGCTAAAGTATGTGTGTGTGCCGAGTATGTTCATGGAAAAAGTACAGAAAGGTGTTACCAAATAATCATAGTTGCTACAGATCATATGTGGAATTTCATCACTAAATTTGAAGATTATTTTGCAGCTCAGCTGGCACATCAAATCTACTGTCAACTATTGGGTTCTATTCCCCAGGCAAAGTTTCTCAAAATCATCCAACCGGCAGTAAAACATTAGTTGATGAATCTATGCATTTGGTTTTAAAGTTGTGACTCCCAGTTATAGTCGACCTGAAGCGCATGCAGGTTTTTCAGTCGACGAAAGAGCAGCATAGAGTTTGGTACAGAGCACATGACAAACGTTATACTAAAGTTACAAAAAGGACAGTCCAACATAAAATCAACCCCGTTCTCTATTATGCAACAGTAAGCCTGTTTTTCTCTAGTCAATGAATTTCCTGAAAATATTTTCCTTTAAGTTATGTCAAACAAGATTTTATAACTATTCTTTATAAGACAATGAGACAAACTGGTCATTCCATGTGTCAACTGTAAACTAATACAAAATATAAAGTAACAATGATGCAAATGAGAAAACGATGAGTCACCAGAGACACCACAATGCAATAGTATAATTTTTTTAAGTCACAATACAATATTATCACAATATCACAACATTGCGCTATACTGAGTATTTGTGGAATCATACAATGTGGTGTAATTGCACAACAGGTATAGTTAGAGTGAGCACTTGGCACCATCTAGTGGGGTGAATGTTTGTTATACTAATCCATAAAAAATTTGTCACTTAAATCAGGTATATGCTATAAAATAATTTAAGAATTGATTTAAAAAAACAATGTGGCTGGTAATTTGAACATTTGATGTAAAGAATCTTAATCAGGAATATGCCTGTGTAAACGGAACTTGAATGAAGATACAGCCTTGTTGTACTAATGTGGAGGTGTGTTGCTGCAGCTCTTTGTTGTTGCTGTTATGCAGCCATTGCACTGCTGTTCAAATAGCTGAACAAATCAAGTAAAAATGTCTGTGATGCTGATTTTTTTTTTTTTTTTTTTTTTGCAGCAAATTTTCACTAAAAATATCATTGACTCTTTTCACCCACTAACTGATTGGGATGAAGTATTAAAGAAATTAAAGGGGATCCATGTAAAATATGTGATCTTTGGCATTTAAAATGCTTACTGTTCTAAGTGAAAACACTGCAAGAAGCCGTATTGCCAGATTTTCCAAAATACTGAAACAAGGTGCTGAACTTAACATAAATACGTGGCGTTACGTTGTACTCATGCACGAACACATTCCCATAAATAACTGTCCCACCATCTGCTTTCTTTTTATAGACGTTGAACCTATTTGGTTAATTTTAGCATGTCAGCAGTGGACAGGGAATGCGAGTGAAAGTGGGTTTTTTTTGGAGCAGCACTGGGAAATGATATGTTGGACTGTATAAACCAGCAAAGTGAGGGTGAGAGTAAGAGCATGAACTAACCTTGTTGCAGTCTGTCACGTCCTCTTTGCTTTCACCTGTCTATATTTTAACGCATCTTCACTTCAGACCCTCATGTGGTTGAGATGTTTTTGAGAGGCGTTGTGGGGCTTTTTGAGTTTGGCATAATTCAGGATTTTACAAGTGCTCTCTTTGCTGGCATCTGGTGCGTTGAAGTGCTAGGAGTTGTGATATTGGATGGATGGTGGTGGAGGGGTGCAGCACAACAAAACGCCAAACCTCTGGCCCACAAATGAAAAAGGACTTTGCGGACATCATGGCTGCGCCACTGTATGACAGTGAAGCCAGGATTTCTGTTCAGTGTCTTTCCTTCATCTTTGATGAATAATCATGGTTATATCATGTCTTGATTAAACACATGTCTCACACATGTCAACTTTAGAGGAAGATGATGCGTGGCTTCTCAGAGCAGAGCAGCAGGTTGCTGTTACCTTGATGGTGGCTGCTCAGAGGGGGGAGGAGGAGGAGGAGGAGGGGGGGACCTTGATGGTGGCTGCTCAGAGGGGGGAGGAGGAGGAGGAGGAGGGGGGAGGAGGGATGTGACACCGCCTTCCTTAAACTGGTGGTGACGCGTGGCGTCGGGAGACGTTTGGACAGCCTGTGCATGTATGCAATGAAATCCATTTAGCGAGCAACAATTAGTGCTGGAGATGTGATTCCGCTGGAGTTGAAAAAAGACGCTTCAGTGGCGTTGATGCTGCGTTTAAGAGGCTGCAGCAGGAGGACGAACGAACGAACGGACGGACGGACGGACGGACGGCAGCGCGGAGTCATCTGTTGATCGGATTGAAGGCTGGTGAAATTAAGCGCATTATCATGAGCCGCCGCGCGCCCACTCACAGGTGAGACGGCGAGAGTCATTCGCGCTGTGAAGGTGCATGTGTTCATGTGAAGGCCGGGTTTCCCCCCCCCCCCGCTGGTGCTGGTCTGGTGCATGTATAGTGCCTTTGGTATGCAGACGGAGACTTCAGCGGTTGCCATGGGCGACCCGCTGCAGCATCAGCTCCTGTCGTGGTGCGCTATTTTCTCAGTAATTGCAGGCTACAGGCCTTTATCCATCAACGTTGATCTGTGAAAACATATACATGTGTGTGTGTGTGTGTGTGTGTATTTAAGTTTTAGCCCAGGCTCTGTTTGCATATTATCGACACAATATCGATACAGAACACACCCTCCTCCATCTCTGTGCACGCGACCAATAAAAATCCTTGTATAAATACATAATAAATAAATGATCAGCACGAATGGTGCATGTTAACATATATTTCTTATCCATCTTTAATGTTTAATTTATGGGAAATTAAATTCAGTTTAACATATTGGAACGTGCAGTAGATGAGACACGTCAGATAGTATAATACACAGTTTTTATCCTGCACTTTATAATCATTCAATTGCTTATTTTATGTTTCATTGCTTTTAAACATTTCTAGATATTTTTCTTTTGGTCATCTGTTTCTGTCTGTACAACTACCATACTCTACTGAGCTGCTAGAAATTTGAATTTTCATAAGGGATCAATCAATCGGTCAATCACCAATGAACCAATAGGTTGATAGATCGCTCTATCATTCTATCTGTCTGTCTATCTATCAGTCTGTTAGCACTGCAGCCCTTTCGATTCACACAGGTGGTGCAGGCTCAGGCTGCGGACACAAATGCCACCTCAGTCCCACTTGTTGGTCACACCCCTGTCTGCGAGGACATCAGAGGAGACATTGTCTCTGTTTGACATCTTTCATGTTTGTTTCATGCAAACGCTGCCACGTGTGTTGTTCCTATTAAAGAGGTGAATTGTCAGAAAGAGGCCTGGTTCCTCATCATCATCAGCAGCAGCAGCAGCATCACCATCATGTGAGCTTTAAAAAAACAACCTCACACAGTTTGCAGCTCCTTAAAAAACACGGTGTCGTGTAGGTGCACTGGTGAAAAAGAACTGAATTGCTGCAGCATTTGTAGCTCAACTTAACAGTGCATGGAAACACAATGGTTTAAATCTTCCAGACATTTGTTAGATTTAAGAAGACAACCGTCCATCATGTGGTGCTGAAATCCGTCAGTCTGAGTCAGTCTCAGAGGTGCAGCATGCCACATGCACAACACATGTTGTATTTATCATGCATTGAGCCTGAGTGACGGCTGCATAGCTCAAACTGTAGGCATGTTTTGCAGCTTTCTTTGAGACTCTCTCCTCTGAGGAGTGCTGAACGTCACAAAGGCTGCTGGAGCTGTTCACACCTTCATATCTCTGCCCCCCAGATCCCGTTTGCCTCTGACACACATTTACTCAGTCATTTTTGACTTTATCATAAGCCTTCAACCATCTCTGGGAGCCTCATGTTTCTTAGATGCTTTCTTCCGGAGCAAATCTGCTTAAGAGTATCTGTCAAGTCTTGCACGGGCTCGGAGTTGGGTACATGCAGGTAACACGTTTCACCCCTTGATCAAAGACTCACCTACCCCCAAAAAACAAGACACAGTGTTTCATAGGGTTAGGGTCAGGGTTAGGTGTGTTAGGGCTGTCACAGATTCACTTTACCATGAGATGTAGCCAGCCATATGTGTATTTGTGTTGAACATATGGCTCGCTAGGTTGTGCTATCCCTTATAATAAGGATCAGCAGCTTTGTGAGTGAGAAGGCCTGCTGACCAGAGCCAATCACATGCCACGTGTTTACCTGCTTCATGGAGACTCTCATCACTGTCCTCATCTTCCTCAACCCCAGCCTTTGTCACTGGTTTCATTGGCTTACAGTGGCTTTAGCATCTGTGCAGTAAATTTATGGCATGGTTTTTTGCTGGTCTGCCTGGTGGTTTAAACCACTCAACAAGAGCTGCAACCTTTAGTCGGGTTGGTTTGTTGTGCGGTGACATGATGAAGCTGAGATCCCAGAGTAGAGAAGGAAGGGAGAGGCGAAGGGAGGATGCGGTAGGAAAAAGCCTAAAAAATAACAGATGTCTGTCAGAATGTTTATAATATGATTTGTGTTTTGACTTTTGAGCTTTTTTTCCAGGTTTTCAGAATGTTTCATAGAAAATTGTGACATGGTTTTTAGAGACCTGCTTATTTTCTGCTTTCATGCATTCATGTGACAGCTATAATTTAATCTTTGTTACAGGTGAAACTTGTGGAGAGTGAAATGATCCCAAAGTCAGGAAAATCTCCAGCAGACTCACGGAAAAGCGTCGGCATCCATGAGTTTGCAGCACTTGCCAGATCTTCCTTAAATGGTGAAAGAAAAAAAAAAAAAAAACTAAACCAAAAAAAAGTCCACCTTTTTAAACGGTGTAGTTTAAAAACAAGTGTTTGAGTCACAGCTTCTGTGTCCTCAGGTATCTCACAGGCAGTGAGGGACCATGTGACAAAGCCCACCTCCCTGGCTCAGGGCCGGGTCGCTCACCTCATTGAGTGGAAAGGTTGGCCCAAACCTGCAGACCCTCAACCCGCCGCCCACTCTCACTTCAGCTCCTACTGCCATCTGACTGAAGGAGAGAAGGAGGCCCGATTTGCTGCAGGTATTTGAGTTATAACACCATTATAATAACACCATTTACACACCCTGCTGCACAGAAATAACTAAACGTCCGTGTTCTTCACACAAATTGAGAGCCAAAATATTGATATTTAATTAATTAATAAACCTTTAAACTAGCACCTGTTTTGGTCCGGATTTACATCTTTAAAAAAAAAAAAAAGATAATAAGAGTGACCATCACTGTCCCTCAGTCAAGCATGTGTTAACCTTTCACTTTTTATACTTTTCAAACACTTATGTTGTGAGATCAGTTCCATTTTATGCAGCTGGTGTGTGCACACATACGATATGTCGCTCGTTTGTCTCGGTGAACATGTGCGTCCTCTTACTTAGCTTGGTTTAGCTCCAGCATCATCTGCCGGTCCCACCTTCTGTCATGCACTTAATCCCCTGAAACTCCTGTATGTCAGTGGTTGGCCCCGCCCACTCGGCTGTCTCCAGGGTGACGGCTTGTCTTGACAGCAGATGGTGGTCTATTAGACAATCTTCCAAAACACTTCACTGCCCACCAATGGTACAGCAGCTCCCGTTGTTTTGCTGTGACTCATCCTCTCTGACGCCAGTGACTCTTTGGTTTGATCAAGAGAAACTGCTTGTGTGTGTGTGTGTGTGTGTGTGTGTGCGCCTGGTACTCCTTATGTTGTGGGGACCTAAATCTGTTTACACAGTCACATTATGGGGACTTGTCTTCCTCATGGGGACAAAAATCAAGTCTCTATAACATAAATGACTACATTTTAAGGTGAAGACATGTTTTTACAGTTAGGCTAGGGTCAGTGTATGGTTCAGATTAGGGTCAGGGTTAGGGTTTGGGCAGTGTTTCTCAACCCGGACCTGGAGAGCCACTCCCCTGCTTGTTTTAGAAGCTGCTCCAGCACACCGGATTCAGATAAATGGGTCATTATTAGGTTTCTGCAGAGCTTGATGACGAGCTGACAATTTGAATCTGGTGTGTTGGAGCCGGGCAACATCTAGAACCTCCAGGGCAGTGGGTCTCCAGGACCAGGGTTGAGAGACACTGGGTTAAGGCACTAGTAATTATGGCTAAGGTTAGAGTAAGTCTCCAGGGAATTAATGTAAGTCGATAGAATGTCCTCTGAAGTCATGGAAACCAGTGTGTGCTTGTATTTGTTACCTCTTTGAGGTCTTTTCTGGCAAAAGCACTGACCTTTCAGCTTTTAGGCCTTCTTCATGATCAGAAACCGTGACACTTGCACTGTTTTTTAACTGTGCCTCACATAATAAACCTGCAGCCTACATTGCCGACATTTGACCAACCATATGACAGAATTCTTTGCCGGCCATTGGCAGTGCAATAAAGGCGGTAGTAATGCACCTTTCAGCACATTTCAACTGCCATAAAAGCCTAAAGAAGAAGAAGCTTTTATTTTGTAGACCTTTATTACAACGACGTGACGGGCTTGGTGGAGCCTGGAGTGTTGTATTATCCAACACAAATGTACTCACTCACTCATCTTCTACTGCTTTAATCTCCACACGAGGTGGCACCGGTGCCCATTCCAGTTGACATGGGGCAGGAGGCGGGGTACACCCTGGACACGTCGCCAGTCCATCGCCGGGTGACATATAGAGACAGACAACCATCCACTCTCACATCTACACCTAATTTAGAGTGTCCAGTTAACCACTACACCAACCATGTGGCCTCACACAAATGAAAAAAATAAACTTTGTTTCACTATATAAACACTAACTTTGTCAGGACCAGTAGTTCTCATGGACACCAAAACCTGGTCCTAAAGAGGCAGAAGCTCATTTCTGAGGAACTGATTGAGTTTATGTCCAAGATTTGAATTGTGGTTTGGTTAAGTTTAGACATTAACCGGTTATGGTTACGATTAGGGATAACGCTTTGGTTAGGCTATCCAAATGAAAGGAAGTCAATAAATTATGAAAAAAAATATTTCGATAATTGCTACTGATAATTGTTACTCAAGCAAAATGACAAAAATAGCCAGTAGTTGATTCTTGAATACATTTTCTGCTATATAATATTAACCTGCACTATTTATGTTGCTTTGAACTTTTTTTCCTCCTTCGATTTTCTGATGTTTTATAGGTCAACCATAATCACTTTTATTTTGACATAACACTTTGTTTCTTACAATAACTGCTATGATAAGGAATGAAAATCTATGAGTTCAGCAAATAAAAAATGTCAGTATTGAAACAATAGACATATAAATCAATGTATGGCACAACATGTATCACTCTGTTTGATACATCCATTCAATAACAGCTTCTCCAATGAGTCATAAGGCAAGTCTGAGTCAGCAACAGGGAATCAGCCAGATACTTATTTTTCATATTTCCCTGTTGCTTTTCCATGCTTTTTTTGTTTTACATTATTAAATCATATATAAGCTTGAAAGGAAAGGAGGAAGCCAAGCTACATTACCTAAAATATTCAAGTTTTTACATATCAACCCAATCTTTGGTCCAAGTAACGACAAGAGGTGTGGGGACCAGAAAATGTCAAATCTAATGGGTTGTTCAGTACAAATTGTAGTACATTCAGGAATATTCTAAAGATTTTATATAGATAAAAACACAATGAAGTAATAAAGCCATTTACTTTTATTTCAGTTTAAGCCATTAAAAATGTTTTCTTTTTTGTGAGACTGCAGATTGTAAGAATACAGAGGCAGACACGACTGCATTAATTGGACCTGTGTTCCTGTTAGGAGTGGCTGAGCAGTTTGCCATCGCTGAGGCCAAGCTGCGTGCTTGGGCGTCTATGGATGATGACGAGGAGGAAGACTCGAATGATGAAGACTCTCACGACAACGGACAGGCTCACACCTTCTCCTCTCAGAACACAGGTATCCACACACACACACACAGCCATTTTGCTCATTTCACCTCATTTCACTTATCGTCCTCAATGTGTGTCATCGCTGACAAAACGCCTCATCTTCCTTTCCCCCCCCCCCAAAATCCATTCATCCCCAGGTGTTCTGACTCTTTGCTCCTCCCTCAGACACCACCACGTCCAATCCTGTCACAGCACCGCCATGTCGGTCTGAGGCTAATGGCAGCGAGGCACCACCCTTCGACAGCCTCCTGGGCCCGAGCAGCAGCAGCAGCAGCAGCAGCAGCAGCAGTTGTGTCCCTTCCTCTCACAGTGACCCACATTCCTCCCAGACCAGTTCTCCCACTTTACCCAGCGAATACATGAGTCCATTCCCGGAGGAAGAGGTGAGGCTGGGTGGTGACGGGGAGCAGCCTGCTCCTTTACAGGGGCAACGCAATGAGGTCAGCGTTCACCCCAAATCTGAATGGAGGCCCCCGTGCAGGAGTGGCAGGTTTGACTCCTGCTACTCCACCTCTCATTCTGAGTCTCCTGGAGAGGAGGACGAGGAGGATGAAGATGAGGAGGGCAACGTGTTTCAGGAGGTCCGGGTGTGGCACTGCAGGAGTTTCTTCTCTGACCACACTTCTTCTGGAGTGGCCTCATTTGACGAAGAGGGGGAAGAAGTGGAGGAGAAGAAGGAAGAAAAAGAGTATTTGATGTGATGTGTTTTGTGTCTCTTTTGGGTGTTGATTCTGGATATGACATCATCTCTCCTACTTTCAGTGTAAGCCCTCTCCAACTCCTTTCCTTCGTCTAATCATTACTCCTTCACTCATGGCCTTCTGTCTCAGCCTCCAGGCCTTTCATGTACTGATCTTGCTCCACTGTTTATTGCTGCTGTACCCATTCAATATATTAGAGAGGTCAAACAGAATGTAAATCTGTTGTTCAAAATGAGTTTTGGTATATTTTTTTCTGTGATGTGTTGCTAATGCATTGGTTTTCTATGGATATTTTGTAGTGTTGTTTTATTCTGGGTCATGCGGTGTCATGTGGGTTGGGCTATGTTTGATACTAAATGTCTGAATGTCGTACAAATATGATCTTCTTTTCTTAACAGAGACGTCTTTGTCGTTTATATTTCACACAAACAAACTAAACATGAGTCATGAAACAACCTCTCAAATAATTTCTTAAAAGGTGTTTTTCTTTATAATTTATTCATTCACTCATGTACAAAAACAATTTTATGTTCTCTCAAAAATAACAATGGCTGTTGGATTTCAAATGCATAATTCTCTGTAAAGAGCATGTGCGTATATATCTCATCCAGGTATTTTCATATGTACAAAGCATATACAGGCCAGTGCCATATAAAGGGAGATACTACAGACTTATTGCTTAACTAAATACGCAGCAAATTAGTTTATACACTCTACATTTAACTCTATACATTTTATGACAAGCACTAATTCACATTCTATTTGCAGACAAAAAAAAGTGAAGACGTTGCGCACATGTTTTACACAGAAATAAATGAGCTTGAGTCGGTGTGTTGCACGAAAGCCACATCTGATTCAAACATGGCTGAAATCATCACATGAAGCTAAAATTGCAATTTGAAAGTCATAACAAGGTTACAACAATAGGTTTTTGGACTGTGGGTTATCAGTGTGCTTCATACAGCAGTTACTTTTCTCAACAGTGCATTCGGGGACAGGTTGAATTAAATGTATTCTGTCATACAGATATATATCTACAGGCTGCATACATTACATGTGTGCTTATTTTATATATATATATATATACATATATATATATATATAAAAATAAAGGGAACACTTACAGTAAACAACACAATGTAACTCCAAGTCAATCACACTTCTGTGAAATCAACACTGATTGACAATCAATTTCACATGCTGTTGTGCACATTCAACTATGTAAAGAACAAAATATTTAATAAGAATATTTCATTCATTCAGATCTAGGATGTGTTATTTTTGTGTTCCCTTTATTTTTTGAGCAATATATATGAATATCTTAGATACACCTCATTAACTACTGGTTCATGCAAATATCTAATTACTCATTGTCCACTCATATGTGCCGTTCTTTATTAGAAAAAATAATACAGTTTAAATCTATCATCATGTTCTATTGAAGATCTGAAACTGGTGATTGAGACATTAACTGCTCAGGAAAATGTTCACTTTTATTATAATCAATGAAAATAAATCAAACATCTAAAACACTCAGCAGATGATGCAGAGGCAGTGACTGTCTACATTACCCTTATTGAATTTACCCCTATAAAGCCATTGTGCATTAAATTATACTCATGGTAATTACAATGTGCTTCACTGTTGATTGTAGCCCTGTACTAAGCTTGGTGAACCTTTGGAAGCTGCCTTTGTCGTCATGTGTACAGATCCCAGCTGATTATGGATTATGGGGGCTGATATAGAAATCTATTTGACAGTAAATAAAAATATATGTACTGCTATAGTTGCTATGAGGCGTGACTCTGCAGAGCCTACAGAGAGTCTGAACAAAGTAATGATATGTGCCATCTTTACTGCATATAAACATATAAATAATCTCATATCATCAATGCCGGTTTATTATTAGCCTCTGGTTCTGTGTCAATGACCCTCTGGTGTATTGGTGTTGATACTGTAGATGGTTGTTCAAATTCATTGTGTGCTCATTAGTTTCCCATGTGGGTGTTTGTCTGTGCTTTCTTCTAATTTTCTTTCATCACCCTTCATTATTTGCATGCAACTCATTTCTGGCATCATGTTTAAACGATCATTTAGAATATTATGTTTTAAAGTATGGATGTGATTTAAACATGGCAATGAAAATGTCTCTCTCTCTCTCACACACACACACACACACACACCTGGGCATATTCTATATTTTTATCATCATCAAATCCCATGAAAAAAAAACCAAACTAGTATTTTCAACACTTCAGTGGCCAATAATGTTAAAGGTCCAACATTCAGTACTTGAGTGCCACAAGTCGTTGCAGTTGAGTTTGCAAGTCAAACCTTTTCTGAAAACAGACATCTGTCATCAAATACTGTATATCTAGGGCAGAATGTGGCCAAGTGGAAGGGAACTGGGCTGGTGCCCAGAGGGTTGCCCATTCAAATCACAGGACAGGTCAGGGACTGAGGCAGCCCTGATCAAGGGACCCAACCACCACCTTTTCCCCAGGCACAGATATGTACTGCCTACTTACTGGGGTGTAATAAGGATGGGTTAAATGCATTATCAGTGATTGGTGTGTGTGTGAGTGTGCGAATTTAAAAAAAAATATCCTAATCCTAAAAGTTACTTAGGACTATTTCTCAATCCTGGTCCTTGGGACCCACTGCTTTCCAACAATCAGGTGTGTTGCACTAGGGAAACCCTACAAACGTGCAGGGCAACAGGCAGAATGATTGAGAAACACTGATCTACAAGTCCAGAGACAAAGAGACTAGGATGACAAAGAAATGCCAGACCATATAAACCCTGGCCTTGCCTCTCTTCTTTTGGTGTTATTACAGCTTTGACATTGTATCCTATACAAGACATTCTGAACTTTCAAAAAACCAAAGAGTGAACAGGTCATATTCATAAAGAGAGTCTGGCTTTTTCTGCAGTCCTCATATGCAACTGCTGGACTGAGGCTCTGATAACACACAGAGACTAAGTGTGACATTGTTCTCTGCACAAGACATCTAGTACTGTTTGTTTCCTGATAACTTGTGATGCAGACTGTTGCATTCTGCACTTGTATTTTAATTGGATTACAAAAGTTAATGCGCCCCACCACTCCAAAAATGTCATGGAAATTGGTTCCTTTATGAGATACCCTGCTAAACAGATTTCAGCAGGAGAACATTCAGAAAGTGTTTAAAAATAACACGGTTGCTTTTGGTCTTTTCACAAGATTTGTTGACAAAATAAAATAAATATAGAATTAAACCTGATTCATCCATAAAACAGGCATCTGCACAGTCTGAAACTCGCTCACTCCATTATCTAGGCTGCACTTGAAGGTGAGTGTGTCCTCTACAAATGTATGAAACATCAACATTCATGAAACGGCAAGATGGTTCTGATCATTCTGACTGATCCTGTGTGTGGGGGGGACGACTCTCTCCCTCAGCTTCTGATTGGTCCTTGTTCAGTGATGGAATGCCCTGCTGTTGCTCTGTTTCATCCGGCTCAGGAGTTTGGGTGGGGGGGTCATAGTCACAGGTCAGCTCTGATTCCTCTGTGTGGGAGGGGCTGCAGTCAAACGTAAACTCTGATTGGTCCTCAGCGAATGACGGACTGTCCTGCAGCACCAGCTCCGATGAATGATTTGTAATGTCATCGGCACTGGCTTCAAACTGCAGATTAGTCTGATCTGAAAAGTTGATGGGGATCTCTTTGTATGTAAGATTGGCCTTGTCCTCCACATTAGGAGGTTTTGGTTCCCGGGGCAATGAGAGCCCCCTGTGGCGGATGCACAGCTTGTGTAACTCTGTCACCTCAGATACATTTGTGCTGTTCCCACTGTCTCGGAAACTGGCCAGCGGAGGGCGCACTTTCACTCCAGTCACTATCACCGAGCCCTCAATGGCCTTACGCAACTGGAGGGCCAATAGCCAGCAGGAACACGCAAAGTGGAGGCAAAGAGAGGAACAAGAGAGAGAATGAGGTTTAATGTTTATACACACATAACGTTCTCTAAGAATTTAACACCTAAACGAGACACACCTCTTTTAGAGAGACCACTCCAACCAGACGTCCCATGCTGGTCACATAGGCATGATCCAGACCCAGCAGAGAGAAGATGGTGTGAGTCTGCGAAAGGAGGATACATAGTTCCCACAGCTTCAGGAAAGTTAAATTCTAGACATTTTCAGAAATTTAAAACCAATTTCACAAAAACCAACCCTCATTGTTTAGATTGTGATGAGGAAATTAACCGTATTAGTCCGGAAAGTCAGATTTTCTTTCATGATGCTGGTCTTACCTTGTGAAGAGATGTTTGCTCCACTAGCTGGAAAGGTGCTGGATCAATCTTGCAGTTTTTAAAATCCACCGGCTCATCAAGCTGCTGCTCCACCCACTCCGCTATCTGACATAAGAAGGATGATGGGATGTAAAAAACTTCTGAGCAGTTATTGCCTTTATTAAAAGCATTTATTTGCTTCTGTCAGTTGACTAATTTGATATTTGCATTAATAAGCAGTTGAACAGGTGTACCCAATAAAGTATTTTCCTCTCACCTCTGATGGAGTCATGCAATCTTCCACTTCCACAGTCGAGTCCTAAAAGCAAAACAAATGAGTAAGACGTGCTGTCTCTTTAGACACATAATGTGAGACTGACTGCACACAACTGTAAATACAATGTGTAAACACATTACAAAAGGGAGTGATTAAGGAATGATCAGTTTGTGTTTGTGCAGAATATAAAATACACATTTGCAAACAAATGACACACTGAACGGCACCTCTGCAGTTCTTACATTATCCTATGTAACCTTTCTAAGAAACAGATATTTGTGATGGCACCAAAAACTTTACGAATCACCCACTTTAAAATAGAACACAAAACAGATTCTCTTCACAGATGGTCACACAGCAGCACCGAGTGAAAGATGATGAAACATTGGATCTGACACTAATGATTTAACATTTATCATTTTCAGAAAACTTCCAATTCCCTCTCTCTCCCTCACAAACACACTTTCTCTCACTCTCTGCAAAGCCACTCTAATGCTTTGGTTGGTGCACCACAAACATTTTTGGTCTAGCACTCACTACGTACGTGTTGCAAGGCAACAGTTACTAAGCAACAGTTTCTAGGCGGCAGACAATCTTACCGCCATGGAGATCCTCACTCTTTTGGGCTTGGGCTTTCTTTTTTCAGGATGAGCCGGCCCAGCCGGGCTCTTCCACCCGGGAAAAGAAGGCATCAACACAGCACAACATTAACACAACATCAGTGAAATGGGACAGTTTTAATCTGATACCACCGCAACAGTGGACCCCACTCTGACTTTACAGGGAGGAGTGAGCATGACGTTGCTGAAAGGGCATAATAACTACACCACAGATGACAGTTAGAGCACAAGAAAACCCAATGTTAATAAAACATTGGATGACAGATGCACTGCCAGAATTATGGCTTTTAAACATCGTATATCTCTCATATACAGTATATATATATATATATATAAAAAATATTTTACCTGAAACGTCCCTAATGGACTCAATTCTATTCAACAGAGTCTGGTTTTGATTTCACAACCTGCTGCTGTATTTCTTATTTGTAACAGTACTTTTTTTTTTTTTTTTTTAAAAACACATCAAAATTTTATTTCCACTGTTTGATAAAGTTGACTTATTCTAGATGTTTTTGTGCCGTTTTATCTGCACTTCCTCCAAAAACTAACCTGTTATATTTTCTGTTTTTGGAGAGTTTGATTGCCACTAGAATTTTAATTTCTGCCAAGGAGGATTTCTTTTGGTCAGCCTTTTCTGTCTATGAGCAGCATAATGTAAATTGTAAAGAGGAAGACATAATTATATTTTGACATTGATCCTAATACAGGTTCGGGATTTTTTTTTAAATCCCTTGTAAACCTGGTAGGAGTATTTACCACATCCATCATAACTCTGCTAACATGTCTGTATTGCTTTGAACAAAAAAAAAACATCTTGTATCTATGTCATATGTATATACAGTATGTTGTATGTATGTTGTATATACACAACATATACATGTTATACAACATATATGTATATGTTATATATAACAAATATATGCGACACAACATATACATACATATATCTGTATGTCATATGTATATGACATACAGATATATGTCATATACATATGACATACATACAGATATAGATCTGTGTAACTGTGTAGTTGGGTTGAAACAGAGCAGTCATGGTGGAGGTTTGCACTGTCTGAGCACCATTTCTGTTTCTTGGTGTTTTGGATGCAAAATTTGACCCACATGTGCATCAGATTTAACCAGAAATGTTAAAATGAAGGATGTTCAAAAACTTTTTCTGGCAGGGAATGCATTTTGCCCTCAAGGGGCAAATCCTTGACCCCAGCAGGATATTTCACCTGAAAACCCTGCTACCTGTGGGTGGATCCTGCCCATCAGCAGGAGGAGGAGGTTGTGGTGGTGGTGGCGGCATGTACTGTACATGGGCTCAGACACACACACACACGTTTGCGCTTCTATTAGAGTGAGGACCCTCATAGACATAATACATTCTCTAGCCCCTTATCCTACCCTTAACCATCACAACTAGATGCCTAACCCTAACCTAAACCCAATTCTAACCCTAAAACCAGGTCTTAACCCTGAACAAGCCATTTTATGGGGTGAAAAAAAAGTGAGGACCAGCCAAAATGTCCTCACTTTGTAGGAATTATATGAATGTTGGTCCTCACTCTGGAGCAAGTACAAGAACACACACACACACACACACACACACACACCCTTGAATACAATCTCACAACTCACTTGCGCTCATGCATTTTTTTTTCCATATCCTTATATCTTTTTCTCACTCTAGTGCTCACCTCCAGTAGCTCCTTGTCTTGATCAGCACAGGAAAGGGTCTGAGAGCCTCGGAAAGAAAATAACACACATTTTTTTGGGATATCTACATTTCTGTTATGACTGTTAATTCTGTCTATCTTAATTATGTATATAAAAGAATGCATGTTAGATTTTAACTGTCGTCAAATAAGTTCGCACAGCCCCGATCAGCTCCATACGACTCTGTAGTTCTCACTATAGCAGTGTTAACAGCGTGAATAGGTTGGAGGTTGACTGGAATCACAAAGAAGCGCCCATGAAAAGTTTCAGATGTGAATTGTACCGCTCAAAAAACCCAGTCCATCAGCAGTTTGACAAGATAAACAGTTCTTGCTCTCGCCTCACCCCTATGTTGCTGCTACATACATAAAAATGCTCCCTCAGACGGGTCTGATATTATTGCCTGGCAGAGCCCATTTTCAGATGAATCAGACGCATCATACAAATAATGTTACATTGTTTACAAAACAGAGGCAGAATAATTACACTTTAAAAAAACAACAATCAGCAAACGTGACACACGGCAGCTTTAAATTTGTGTGTTCCCTCAATATATGTGTGTGTGTGAGGTACGTACTATTTGGGGTCTCTGCATCGCTGATGGCAGACACAGTTTTCAAGGCAGATTTCAGAGGAAGCTGAACATTGGACCCCACTGGACTGAAGGAGGAAGACTCCTCTGTGGAGATCTACAGGAAAGATAGATTACAAGAAGAAGCCCCAAACACCGGCGTGCGCACACACACACGTGTAACAGGGACAAGTGCAGGCACATGCACACAAACAGGACAGCACAGGTAAGGGCACAGACGACACAAACATCGAACATCGACATGTGTTCATGTAAAAGTGGAAAGAAAGAACAGTTGTTCAGTTTATAAACACTTACCACACCAGCTGCCCATAAACTCCATCTGTGCCTTTACCTACTGCTACATGCTTCAGACATGCTGTGCCTATTCCAATTTTAGTCTCTCTCTTTTTCACCCAACCCACGCCAGACTTCGCCCCAGCCCAGCCCTGGCACCCCCCGGACGCCTCACACCTGTTGGGTGCTCACCAGGAAGCGAACCCCTTGGCGAGCGCTGGTCGAGGCGTTGGCCTGGCTGTTGGCACAGGACGAGCTGGGCGTGCTGTCACGGGTCAGGCTGGGCAGGTCATCGTGTGTGCCGTTGTCCTGGGCCAGCTGGTGGAGGTACTCCAGCCTCCGCTGGCGTCCGAGCTGAAGAGAGAGCAGAGACTGGAGCTGCAGTCGCTCTATGGAGCCCAGCAGGATCATGGAGTCTGAAGGAGAACAAGAGAAGAAAGAAAGAGTCATGGTTGAGAAATGCAAATTAGAAAACAGCCAGAAATTAAAATTATCAAAGAGGCTGATGACAGCTAAAAAACACAGTGAGTAAGTGAATTGGATTTGCACATAGAGGTGGGTCATGTTTTTTCCTGGTTCGACTGATGAATATTCTTATGGTTATCAAAGCTATAGAAAAAAAAAAATCGGTTTAAAAGCAGGAGACAAATGTTATAACACTGTTCAACAAATCCCCAAAACACAAAGAATACTCAGACATGACAAAGAAGAGGACTAATGTTGAAAATTAGCAAGATTGTACATCACATGAATGACTGCAGATATGACTTTGCGACACATATCACTTATATGATTGAAACAGAAGTAGTTCATCTGACGTGGTAAGAGGTGTCATTCCACATTTCAGTGAAGCCATGAAAATAAGATATTATGTATAGATTCTATCCTCAAATAATACTAGACCACTCCAGTGCAGGTTGAAACTCAATGAGCACATTTTACTGATTATTTAACACAAATTATAAAATGTAAGACAAGACTTCACTTGGCATCTGGACAGTAATACTATAAAAAATTGCCAAAAACCTCTTTTAAACTATTTACTGACTGGGTTTTCTGTTTGGCGATATTGTCTGGTTGAAACAGGAAATGGCTATTTTGGTACAAAAATGTTGGTAGAACACTGTTATTTAAAAACATATGTATTTATTGAAACACATGCAGGAGTTACAATTGTTACAATTGTTACAATTGTTACAATTTCTCAGCACACATTTACCGCTTGATTCAACCAGCGCCAGTGTTTTGAGCTGACATGTCAGCAGCATCTCCTGCAGGTCCCGATAGGAGGAGTGTAGAGTGATGTATCGCACGTCCCTGACCATGATGTCCTCCACACGGGTATTGTACCTCCTGAGACATGCGTGCAGCAGGTGAGAAGACAGAGGTTAATTCACAAAAAAAGGAAGTGTGCGAAGTTTGGGAAGAAAACAAAAGGCCAGAGAGGTAGAAAGACAACACAGAGGTAGGACACAGACTGACGGTGAGACAAGGGACACCTCTGTCCCAAATGGACGCACTGACTCACTCGTGATGTCCCATTCCCAGCTCGGGCAGATAAGGAAGTTTCTGGATGCGGATGATGGAGTCGTACAGAGACGGCTGGAGAGACTGAGCCACAGCGTTGGCCAGAATGACAGCAATCATCACAGGCAGGATGTGGGAGATCTGACCGGTCAGCTCAAACACGATGACTGCTGTGGACACAGTGTGGGTGACCGCTCCAGACAGCGCTGCTGCACCTGTGGAGGAGAGCAGTGAATCGGTCTCTATAAGTCTCTTTAAGAAATAAAAACAGCAAGAAAATTAATGAGTATAGGACAAATAGGACATAAAAACAACAGAAATACTATAGACAGTAACAATATGAACTATAGAGGCGATAGTATATGCAGTTTTTTGAAACTGTTAATTGTCTTTTTAGATTTAGGTCTCATCGTCATTGTCATGTATTTACCAGGAATTATTATGTGATGTTAAATGTAAAAAAAAGATTGTTGCTATTAATCAGTGTTTCGTGATATATGTCCCTTGTAGGTTATATAATTCACAGGACATAAATAACAGAATTGCCAGAAATACAAATACGCACTTGCCATAAATACATAAAAAGGGCAGGACCTATTCCCATTCATAACATTTAATTCAGTCGTGTCACAATAACCACTAACCCAGAAAAAAGGGAAACGACTTATTTTATTTCCTTGTTTTGAGAATCTTAAGGGCTTAAATAAAAGCACATGATGTGTTATGCAGAATTAGTCTGCAGTGTTGCAGGTGGATGCCAATTTGACTCAAAAAGACTATGAGCTCTGCAGCTCTGCCCATAAAACAAATCAAACTTTGACTGTTGATATTTATTTAATGTTTCCAGGTTGCAGCACAATGTGACATTTCACATTATTGCATTAAGTGGCTCTTTAACATTCATCAATTTGAGGTTCAAAATGTAATAATCCCCTTTGAACTGAATCAGTTTTCATTTGTCAGTGTCATTGTCAGTTTATAAGCTTGCGTGAAGTGATGAATTGATGCAGCAGCACCTATTTCAATCATATAAAATTAGAGCAAGAACGAAACATGGTCAGGACATTAGTTATCAAGGCAAATGAGAAACAATGTGCTGGATTTAAGTGCAGATGATGCAGGTGGACTCACCAACTACAGCATAACCACCAGGAACTATGGGATACACTCTGCCATCAGCATGTATGCCATCAGGAAACATGGCTGCCATGATCTCACCAACGAGTCTGCCAAACGCTGCGCCTGACCATCACACACAGATACTGTTACAGCTCGTATGAAGGTCTTCTTATAGTTGCAGGAAAAACCAATAGAAACATAAGTAGATTTTATTCACCAATAAGGAAAACAGGCATGAAGGCCCCACATGGAACAGGCATGGTAGTGGCAACAGCAGACATCCAGAACTGAAACATGGAGAGGTCATTTATGCATGTTCATACTGTGTTTTTATTTGTCCTGGCACAAACAACTTGTCTATTTCATTACATTTTATCTGTTACTATTTGTGTTTTAATGCCTCTTTTACCTTCGTTTACCTCCTGCTTAGATCACCCATTAGTATTTTTTGTATTTTAGTGTTTTGCTTGTTTGTGAGTTCCACGAATTTAAGTCAAAGCAAAGTCCTCTGCAGTCATGGAAAGCAGTGTGTGTGTGTGTGTGTTGTGTGTGTGTGTGTGTGTGTGTGTGTGTTCAACAATGTGTAATACAGTATTTTTTTTTTTTGTTAAAACAGATTGAATATGATTGGTATTGAAAAAAGTATCATTGAAGAATCGGTTTCAAAGTCCAGACTGAACATTTTCTAACCAACACCCGGTCTTAATCAAATCATCATCATCATCATCATCATCATCAGATACTACATGTGGTGAAGACCTACCTTCATGATGATGAAGAGGATGAGTGTGATGAAGACGTTAACCTGGGGGTGTTTCCAGCCGTGGTTTTGAGTGATGTAGTCGAACTCCTCGGCCACACCCTGACGGCACCACGTGCGGTTGTCGAACAGCGCGACCAGAGACTCGTGCTGCGTCAGCTGACGGGTCCACACAAAGACACAATTACCCAAAAATGTTTCTCTGTTACATCCTCATTAAATATATCTTCAGGAATTAGATACAGTATGTCACACATGACTCGTCATCCACACACTGTCCACGGGAGCAGTTTGTTTTCTGGGCTTGGGCCACCGACTTTCTGGGTTGAAGAAGAACCATTCTACCTCTTCAGCTACACTTCTGCATATTTCCAGTCAAATTATTACCCTCATATACTGTATGACCGACATAAACTGAAGACATTGCTATCGTTACGGTCGCTGTCCGCTGGGGCCAGTGTCCCTAAAAAGTGACATCAAAATGCAAACGAGTCTGTGTGGTTCCCCGCCTGCCATTGGACTAAGTGGGCGGAGTTGAAGGTGGACCGGACAGGGATTGGCGGGGCCACTGTACCTCCTGGCGTTCCACCCCAAATGGAAGGTGTCAAGAAACCGGCTCCCAGTCCACACAGGGCGCCTCTGAGTCAGAGCGCCTTATGAGATGAATTAGTAAATTTATTTTACACAGGAGTGATAAAAACAAGGGTAGAACAAATAAGTGGCAAACAATGGAAATGGGCAGAAGATATTGTCCAAACAAAACAAAAAGCAAAAGAAAACGGACACTTCAAAAGGAAGAGCTAAACAGCAACGCCAGTCAAACAAAGGACAAAGCCAACCTAAAGTAACAATACACTTTGGTTTTGTGAAGACATAACAAAGTACATGTGTGGAACCACATCACTATACCTAGTGTTTCTAACAGTTGACAATCTCGATGGAGTGAGTGCAAAGTCAGTGGTTAGAAGTGAATCCTGTGCCCAACCTTTTTAACATTAACAACAGATAATGCCACTTAATGCCACGGAATCTCAGACTCTCGTCAATCCCTGTCCGGTTCACCTGCAACTCCGCCCACTTGACATCCCCCAGTCCAATGGCAGGCGGGGAACCACACAGACTAGTTTGCATATCGAAGTCACTTTATATATATATAATGTTATTTTCATACATTGGACAAATAATACCAGATTTTTACCTGCGCACTGGCTTCGACAGAGTTTGTGTTCTTGTGCTATATATCATGGAAACATATCTAATTCAGTAGAAACTGATGAAAATGCTGAGTCATTCCTCAAGCCTCGCCATAGAATAACTTGACTTCTCTTATGAGGGTGTGATCATTTCCCCTGCTTCAAGTGCAATAACCTATTTTCTTATGTATAATTCTAGGAACTTATATATAAATAAGTATCACTTTGAAAAGAAGGAAACTTAACTGTTGTTGGCGCACTCAACTTTGACTCAGACCATGGAACCTTTATCTCTGCCTATAAAAAATTAACCCTATTACACTGTTATCGGTTTACTAACTCTATTTGTGCCTCACTTCTTGTCCTCAGGTATACACATTATTTCAAGAGCCCTTTAACATTTATCAATTTGTGAATCATGGGCAGGAAGACTTAAACCCAGCTTTAAACAACTTATTCTATCAAATGAGGAACAAGAAAATGACCCACGACCTCACACCAACTCTCCCATCATTAAATATAATCACTAGTAAATTCGAAACAACAGAGACAGATTTTCATCCCTTTAGAAGAGCGTGAAAGTGAACTCTCACCTGTCCGGCCATGAACTGGCCAAAGCCCGGAGGGAACGTGAGTGTGGAGACGAGCAGGGTGACGAGTGCAGGATACATCAGACGCCTGACAGGAAGAGAGGGACTGCAGGGTCATTAATGAGTGCACTTGTCATTCTCTATGTGCATACTTGATTTCTGGGGGGGGGGGGGACTGCAGGGTCATTAATGAGTGCACTTGTCATTCTCTATGTGCATACTTGATTTCTGGGGGGGGGGGGTGAGGATGGAAAGGCTATAAAAGGCTATAAAAAGCTTATTTCCTGTGTTTTTATTCCTCTCAGAATTACAAAAAAGAAACAGCATCTGTCCACTGTCCAAGTTTAAAACAACACATGGGATCAGATACTCACTTCCTCAGCAAAAACTTGTTGATAGTCTTCTGTTTCCTCATGCACTCGACAATCAAACGGTTCAGGTAGACAAACAGAGCTCCCCCAAAACCACAGGCAATCCTACAAGAGATGCAGACAAAGACGCAGGAGGCTGTTTCAAGGTGAAACAGATGAACGTCCTCCTGTGGCAAAACAAACACTGAATCTCTCCACTGCTAAGATTAAGTTTATTAAGATTAAGATTAAGATAAATTTATATGTTATAGAGTGGTTTGTTGTGAAATGTGAGGTGTTTTTACTGCTTCTGCACAGTACATTTAGTCCCTAGGTGAGGATCAAGGTAACAGAACTGAATTATTGGTATATGTATAATATATTTACTTTTCTTTCTTCTTCATTTATGTATTATTATCTTTATGTCTTGATTATTGATGTTGTATTATATGTGTGTATGTATGTGTGTATGTAGGCATATGAATGGATATGGGTATGCAGTTGCGTTTAAGATAGATGTGGGTGACTATATGCCTGTATATGAGAGTACATAACTGTGTACATGCATGTAGAAACGTTTTTTATTTGTGATATTTATGTCTTTTTTATTTGCAATATCCTTATTTCATTGTTGTCAGCACTGTGGATGGATGTTTTGTGACCCTCTGTCAGGAAATGTCCTGTTATGTGGAACAGCATAAATATCTAAATAAAAAGAAAATAAATAAAATAATAAAAATAACATAGCAGGAGGACAATAAATGTTATTTAACAATTTCTTCTATGAAGGTGACTTTCTAGATACAGGCTCTACTTTTACCCAGCAGAGTACAAAGTTAATTTAATCCGTAATATCCAATCAATTCTTTTCAGGAACGTGAGTGTGAAGGCAGGAGGCTAAATGAAGGATCATCGCATTATAACTGAGGCATCAAACTGCTTTGGGATCAGCTGAATGTTGTTGCAGCCCAGATCAGACGAACACACTTACCCCAAGATGGCGAACGCTGGCAGCTCCTGAAGGTCAAATGGAAAATCCAAACGGAAACGGGTCTTAAAAAGAGCAGTGATGGTCTCTGTGGAAAGGGAATGTCCTTCTCAGTGTGGCTGAAATGTAGGCTACATAAATTATATTAACTATGCCATGTAATTCTTTGATGCTGCACTAAATATTAGAATTGACCCTTGACTCTTCATGAAGCAGGATATAACTCGTGTCATTATCAACAAAAAACACAAAATGTTGAGTCGCAGTCACAGACAAAAATAAAGCACGAGAGAGAGAGAGAGAGAAACACTACTAATACTAAGAACTAAGGCTGAGCAATAATTCAATAACCATATTTTTCATGATATATAAGTTTCTTCAATAGGAGCATAACAGAAGTTTCACATAGATCTTTATATATACATGTAAACTTTTTGCATTGCATAAACCCTCTGTAATACAAAACACAGAATATAATTTCTTAAATGCTCTCACATTATATCAGTGATAATGATAGACCAAAGATTGTGTTTTACCTTCATCCTGATTCCAGACTGCCAGCACTCTGAATATGAAGGCACTGAAGGTGGCAGCGAAGAAGCCCCTCCAGTAGTTCCTCACCGCAAAAAATGTTGACGTTACCTCAATACTGAACAGCACTCCTGCATTAAACACACACAAACATACCTGATATTAGCACTGCACCTAAGTTAATTGATTTCCTCTATAGTGTTTTTTTTTTGTATAGCAAAAAATAAAGTCCCATAACTCATACAAACAGTACATAAAACATAAAAATGTTGAATGTGTTCATTTCATCACAAAGCCAAATAATAAAATAATAAATTCAGCTCACATATTTTTAGGATTCTAGCAACACTGTTTTGCAGCATATTGCTCCATGGGCCTCCATTTATTTACAAAGAACTTCCATTCAGTACCTCAATTTCTCATACAGTATCTTGAAACTACAATTGCAGGTTGTGTGTCTATGCGAACAAATGTGATTTTGGTTTATTTTTCCAATTTTGTAAAATTTCTTACAATTATATAACATGTGCTTGTTTAGTTAAAATTATTTTCATGTTCAGGGATCAAAGATCACGATTTGCGATGCCACTATGACCTCTGGCATTCATAAGATTTCTGCATTGACAAGACACCACAGTATCCCTAACCTTTACTACATTCAACTCACTTACTGATTGGGTCCAAATGATTGTTTGTGCCAGATGTGATGAGAGTGTTATCAGTATTACTGGTATATTTCATTCACAGTGTAAACATCACAATGTGACCTTTACCCACCAACATCATGGAACACGTAAGAAGGAACACATAACACCCATTTTAGCCTCACTTCACTGGCTGCCTGTACACTTTAGAGTTCACTTTAAAATTCTGATCAGCTGATCAGCTGCTTCTACAGATACCAAAGTCTAAACGGAAGCTCAGAGGGGACAAAGCTTTTTTCTGTTGCTGCACCTAGATTGTAGAACGATCTTCTTCTACATATTAGACAGGCCCATTCACTGTCCATTTTTTAAAAAAAACATCTTAAAACCCATTTTTACTCTTTGGCTTTCAACCCAGTATGAGATATTGATTTTTCCAGTTTTATTGATTTTTATGTTTATTTGTGTTATTTATATATGTTTGTGTGTGTGTGTGAGAGAGAGAGAGTGTTTGTGCATGTATGTATACATGCATGTTGGTGTGTGTATACTGTATATAGTCCATTTCTGTCCATTTCTGTACCTACTGCACGTCCGTCCTGGAAGAGGGATCCCTCCTCTGTGGTTCTTCCTGAGGTTTCTCCCATTTTTTCGCCTGTACAAGGGTTTTTGTGGAGTTTTTCCCTCACTCGATGTGAGGGTCTAAGGATAGAGGGTGTCACTTGCTGCACAGATGTATATATACTGTATGTACACTCTACGGTGTTTTATTGTTTTGTCTGTTTGTTTTTGAGGTCTTTTAGGTAGTATTTTTCAGTATTTTATTTATTTCATTTATCTCTAATGTACATCACTTTGTTTCAGCTGTTGTTTTTAAAGTGCTTTATAAATAAAGTTGGATTGGATTGGAACATCTAATTAGTATACATTTTAGCCCAAGTAACATTTGTGGGTTTTCCCTCAAAGTTTTAAACATTCTTTCCAGGATACAGTGACATTGAACTTTGACCAACAAAGTCTAGCCATCATCTTCGTCCAAATTTCAAAAGATGCAAGTTCACAAAATTGGGTACAAAAAATACAGTACACGTCTGGCCACAGCTGCTCGCTGATATGAAGGCATAAAAGCCAAACAATAACATCGACCTTCTCACAGGACCAGGTTGTATTTATTTAAAAATGCTAAAAAAAAAAATCAAAAAAAAAATCAAAACCATGACATGTGTTTGGATCCGTTCTCAGGTCTGTGCTGTATGTCAGCAAGATCCAGTCCTGTTGATCAAAGTGAATGAAATGACGTGTCAATCATGAGCCAAAAACAGGCTTCACTTGCTTGTTGTGTTGCCACAAGCATCTGTTCTATTCCAGTCTGCACAAAACAGCACACAGAAGAATCGGATAAAATATCAATATATATATATATATATATATATATATATATATATATATATATTCATCTAAGATTTGTGGCTTGTTAAACTTCAAGTGTCACCCCAAGGTGCAAGTGTTAGCTGGAACAAACAGACTGACTGTCAACTAAATAAATATCCTGTGTGAAAAAGCTCACTGAGCACAAAAAATGGGAGCGGTTCATCCCCTAGGAAGCTTTTAAGTGTGCCTAATATGTTTCAGTGATTCTCAGTTGTATTTAAGATTTAGGAAGAGAAGTTCATGGTGGGAAAATACATTTTAGGAACTTCTCCCACACTGTTACACGGTTTGATCCAAGTTGATCATAAAACTGGAGAAAGTGAGGGAGCACGAACCTCTACCAAGTCTAACCGTTGTTTTTATAAAACATCCTGAGTCTGTATCCGGCTCAGCACCAAAATCATTTTAAATATTCCTTGTGCCATGAAACCGACAGACAAACAGGCAAACAGCAGCAAAAACACAATCTCCTTGGTGGAGGTAAATAATGATGTTGACTGCATACATTTTCTGACTTTTCTGACTATGGCACAAAAAGAAAGCCATTTAAAATGATGGGAAACATCCTTAGACCCAAGTATTGATGCAGTTTAATGATAGTCTGGCCTGTAGCTGTCGGTGCTGCAGCCATGTTGTCTTACCTCCAATAGGTGCAGCAAAGCAGCAGCCCACACCCACTGCACAGGCAGCCGACAGCATTTCTGTGTTCCTCAGCTCGTTCTGTCCAAACAGAGACAACACCCACACACACACAAAATACACAACAGATGCAGTGCTTGTGAAAAATAGACTGCAGATGCAACAGTTGTACTGTGACCCTACTACCGTCTCTTTTCACCTTCTATTAGATTAAACGTATGAATGGTGGGGTGAGAGGCGCCATAATTGGAAACACAGATCGAGTGTGGAAATCATGAGATGAGATGTTTGTATTAAAACAACAGGAACACAGATCGATGGCTCGCAGCACTGCTTCACTGAACACAATCAAACACAGTGCAGACAAATGGAAAGGTATCAGTCCATCTCGGCTTATCTGAAATGGCCAGCATGGATTATTAATGTTGATGGAACTGGAAATGAAGAAACTATCTGACTCATGCATTCATACCTTGTTTCCCACAAAGGGCTCTTCCTTTAGCGGTAAAATTGAAACACACACACACAAAAAAAGAGAAATATGTGTGAGTGCCATCTGTGCAAGTGAGAGGTTACCTTCTTTTTAATCCTCCTCCTGGAAGGCATCCAGCTCATTATACAAACTGCACACAATCAAACAAGCAGAGAAGGAGCTTCAGCAAACACAGTCTTAATTCCACAGCGGGCTGAATTAACACGTGCCCAGAACAATTACATTCAAAGGCTGTATTTGACCCCTGCATTATCGGAATCTTTCTAACTGTGCTGTGCATTTATTTTCCCTCCACATCTTCTTCCATTACTGGTGGAGCTGCTGGTGCTGAGGGACGTACAGCACGATGTCCAGTCAGAAATGGACAGGATGAGGCTCAGCTTGAGGTCGCACATGAGTGGAGGCAAGAGTGTGTCCTGGGAAGTAGCAAAATCAAAGATTTGTCAAAGACTTTTCCTAGTGTAGCTGTGTTTGTTTGTTTTCTTTTAGTTGCAGCTGTTTTTTTTCATTAATTTCATCTCTGTTTTTCATGTACTGTCACTAATCACATTCACAGCATATAACTCTAACAATATTTATACAACAAATATTTCCAAAGCACCTTCTGGAGCAATCAAAACTCAATGAAGCCCCAAACATACTGTATGTTTAAACAGTTTCCTATTATATATATATATATATATATATATATATATATATATATATATATATTGTTTTTTTTACTGAACGTTTATCTTTTAACTATAAAAGATAAAATATCGGGTTAAGGGTTAAGTTTAAATAAATTGCTTTAAAATAAAATTAAAAAAAATCTTTGTTTTGTTGTTAGATTGGAATAAGCCTTGGAATAAGGGTTTTGCTTTACTGAGGCTGCCATCCTGCACCACAATGTTTCAACAGCAGCCTGAACAGACAAACCAGCCAGAGAAACGCCATTTCACATTCAATTCTATGTTAATTTTATTAACAGTGGACATACTTGAGATGGTGAATGCTTCAATTAATGTCTCAAATGGTGCTTTTCCATTATATAGTTCTAGCACGGCTCGGCTCAACTCAGTTGTGTCATCGCTGAAAGAGTCATGAGCGCGGCATCGAACACAAGAATCAAACCAAACAGTGCCGAACTGTAGATCATTTAAAAAATTTTTTAAAAAAATCCCGAAAACATGCGTTAATCTTCAACTAATCTCTTCTAAAATCTCAATATTTAACAGAGGAGTCTGGTGTGTCTCTCTGCTGAAAGCTGGCCATCGTGAGCTGGACTTTAGTGAGTTCAGTGACTGTGTCCACTGGAGTCTGTGCTCCAATCATGCAGGAAGTACTGAACTAATCTTTCTCATACATCGATTCTACTATAGGAATACTATAGTAATGGTAAACGACTTGCCTGTTAGAGCTGTATAGTGGAAAAGTGCAAAAAAAAAACGACTTCACTGACTCAGTTTGAACTTGTGTATTTGTGCACATGGAATTCTGTTGAAAAGTTTTAATATAGTTACCATTCTCACCATGTAAATCCCACCAAAAATGGCAGCCATTAATTTACTCAGGAGAGCTGCACACAGACTGGCAACATGAACGAAGGGACCCTAAGAGGGAGAGGGATGTTAGCTGATATGATGTGGCTGAAAGCACTATAAACACTGAGTGAATTGTGCAGCACTCATCATTCAAACCCTGAACAAGATTAAACCCTGCTCAGTCTCAGTTCATACAACTTTATTATGCTCCCAAATGGGAAATACTGTACAAGCAGTAAATCACCTCTTTATTTTTGCAGCCATGGCTTTAATGATGCCTGTACATTTTTTTTTATTTCCTCCCGATAGAAAACTTGAAACTAAAAACTGCCAAGCTTATGAAATTTGTAAGGCCTGGAAGACAAGAAATAACCCATCTACCTCCTTCCCCAGTGGCATACCACTGCCAAGGGCACAGGTCAGGCCAATGACTTTGGCCACAAAAGTCTTAAAAGTCAGGTACTCTTTCAGGACCACCCCCCTCAGTATCGTCTTCATCTCAGGAATACCTGAACCTGCAAGTTGAAGCAAAGACATGCCAGGTGGGATGATGGAGTGGAAAGAAAAGATGAGTAGAAAGAGAGAAATTACAGTGCGTAGGGATGAGAGGAATAAGTGAGGAGCACAGGGCATGCGGTGAGGGGAAAGGCTGATTGATATTCATGCAGTTTTCTGTATGCACATCTCATCAGAGGCTTATTTTATGGATTTGCTGCAGACATGACCCCAAGGTAACGTACAACGTATATGTCCTTGGATGTTTTATGGTGCATTATAGGACCAATTACATTATCAAACATAGAAATGAGTTAGAAAAATATTCATATATGAACATATTCATTATTTGTTTATTGGGTATATGCGTGTGTGTGTGTGTGCTTCTTACCCACAGCCTGAGGTGCCAGTATCTGTGTAAATCCTGCAGAGAAAGTAATGAGCACCACAGGGTAGCTGACCCAGGCGATGTACTGCAGGAGCATGTTGCTGTCCAGTCCACCATACATCCACTTCTGTGCTGCACACACACATAGGTAACTTCATCACAGTATAACCCAGTGGAAAACAAAACATCTGATGACAAATACCTACATGAATTATGTTGTAAACAGATTATAACACCCTAATTCCACCATTTTCCTCCAGTTTCATTTTTCATTTCACCCTTGACAGTCAAATCTGCCATTTTAGAGAAAGAGGAGCATGTAAAAAGACATTTACATGTGAGAAACATCTACTTCCACACTAAGACACCTACATACGAAAATGCATTTACTACGTCAGGTCTATATGAAAAGTTATTCTGTATTTTATTTTTGTCTCATTAAAGGATCTTAAAACCAGAAATCTCAGCATCAATTTATTTGAGGACCAGTGTCGTAGTTGGTGTATGTAAAGTAAAGGCAGTTTTTGTTGATGTTGTAAATATTCATAAAGCAACTTTGCTTACTGTTACTGTTCAAAATCAATATAACTCTGTGGCGGAGTACCATTCAATTTGTATTAATATTTGATCATTACTCAATTTCAAACTATGTCAGTCAATGTATCTTAAATGTTCATGGCCTCTCATGGATCAATACTTAATTCTTTACATATTTTTCTCTGTGAGCGTCAGACTTATTCACCCGTTCTGGCTCTCTGTCTTTTTCTTACCTTCCTGGCAAAAAGCAATGGCGTAGTCCATGACCCAGCTGACCAGAGCCATGAGCAGCCCCAGCAGAATGAGGAAGATCCAGTCCTCCCCCACGCGCGAGATCAGGAACTTCTGGCAACGAGATGCACATGCTGAGGGCAAAAAGACAAAAAAGAAAGCTGAAGAAAAGCAGGCCAGGTTTGAATGTAGCAGACATTCATTTCCATTGGTAAAACAAACAGATGCCTGCAGGACAGACACATGGAACATAAATATGCCATATGCACAGGAAACGTTCATTACCCTTTTGTAAGTGAAATGTTTTGGATGAATGGACTGCAGGCTACTGAACACCCAGGTCTTAATGAGGACCTAGAATTATTAGTGTTTTTGTATTTTACTGTAATGTGTTTTTTTTCTGTGTACATTTAACTGTGGCTTCTAGTTTTTTTTATAAACTATCTCTTTTTTTTGGACTTTTTGTGATGATGATCTAATGTTTGTGAATGTTTCATTACTCACATATTGTTGTTCTTCTTTTGTTCCCTCAGTCATTGGGACACACTTGGTGGAATATCACTATAAGATGGCCACTTGTTCCTTGACAAGCTGATGATGGCTTGGGGTCGAAATGATTTGGTTCATACAGTACAGGGTGCACTTATTTTAAATGGTTTAACATGATGATACTGAGGGCACATGGTGGTACGGTGGCTACCACTGTAGCTTACAGTGAGAAGGTCCCCGGTTTGGATTCCAGTTCAACCATGGGGTTTTATGTGTGGAGTTTACATATTCTCCCCGTGTGAATGTGGGTTCTCTCTGGGTATGCTGCTTCCTCCCACAGTCCAAAAACATGCAGTTTGGTGATAAGCTTAACTGGACACTCTAAAGTGACTGTAGGTGTAAATTGTGAGAGTGAATGGTTGTTCAACTCTGTATATTGGCCTTGCAATTGGATTGGCAATCTGTCCAGGATGTACCAAATGTACAAACGAATGACTACACCACTACAATAATGGTGTTTTAAAAGTTTACTATCTTACTAACTTACTAACTAACATTTCTATGTAAAAGTGACTCTCTACAGCTTATGAAGTACAGTTCATCCACCTCATATGACGATATGCAGACAAAACAAAGCTGGGTCACAGTTATAAATTGTACCATTACATTATAATCCATAACTCTGAGCTAGGTCAGCTAAAAGAAGCATCATTGGACTCATTTTCTTCTCTTTTGACTGTGGACACTGCCAAGAACTGGATTTCATTTCAATAACCAGAGCAGTCATAGATGTGTCCATCCCCAGAGACCCGAAAAATGTGCCACCAACACGTTTGCCCGCTCAGATCCATATTTCATAAAAACTCTAAAGTCAAGATCAGTTGTCCTGCTTGGAACGCAGGTGGCATTTGTCATGGATAGAGAGAGAGTGAGAGAGAGAACTCAGGGTTTGGACATTAAATCACAATTGTCTTGGGAGAAAAATGTAATTGCAGGTTTGAAGAAGGTTAAACCATCAAGCAGCATTATGTCTGAACATTTTTTTTAGCAATGTGATTATTGATTAATCATTGGAGTATTTGGCTTGGATATCTGGTCAAAAACGCTATTACTAAGTTTCAAATCAGTTCATATTGATAATTATTGCAATACAAAATTATTAAGTATTAACTCTTAGTAAAACTCATACACATACACTTGTGTGTGTTGGAAAGAAAATACAATTTAGTCTTAAAGTGTGTTTGCACATTTGAGGCTAATACTCTATACACAGTATGCTCACAAATATCTGCTCTCCTGCGTGGACATCGTGAACAATATACTAATTAAATGTAACTCATGGCAGCCTTTTCTGCAGGATTCAGGTCACAGGAGAAGGCGATTCTCCTGAGGGAGGCAGGAGGAGACACGTGTGCATGACGGGGCAAGCATGCCCGGCAGTGGGGCCAAGTGCTGGATGGAAAGTTGCCACCAGAAAACAAGTGCAGACGAACACACTCAGACAAACTTTTCACACAGTAGACACGGAATAATTTAGAATGAATATATCTGTATCTGTATGGGTTATTTCACAGCCTCTCAGCCTCACTGTCTTACATACACTGGGACAATTTGGGGAAAATATCTAATCATGATGACAGATGTTGCAGTTTGATTTGCAATATTACTTTTAAGTAACATTCAGTTCAATATTTACAGTGTCACAGATTTAAAACATGATGGAGAATTGCCACATAAGATACCATAACAGTATGAACTTAAACTGTAATGTAGGGATATTAACTTAAAGATACTGTATGAATTGTTTCCAACATGTATTACTTTTTTTTTATTGATTTGAGCAGCGTCAAAGTCAAAATGAGCACAAACAAACCACAGTTTGAAGATCTGTGTCACAACCAGCAGAAGAGCCTTCAGCTGCATGTGTAGGCTGTCTGGTTTAAAAGCTGCCGCTTCAGTTACCGACGGAGGCTCATTCTCATAGTCCATCACCCACAGACACGCTCTTCCAACACACCGACGCACTGAGAGGAAAACACAAAAATCTCCCACTAACCCCTTTAATGTTTCCAGCAAAACTACAGATGCTCTTCTCTTGTGTTACCTAACAAAAAAATAACAAAAAAACAAAAAACAAAACAAAAGAATCTGAGCCTGTTCCGCCTAAGCGTCTATTTAAAGACGGGTCTATAAATACAATACAAACACCTCACAGGGACAGGCTGCTGATCTGAGTGTTATTGTTTTAAATGGCTGCCATTACAGACGGCGAGTGAGCCTGACTTGATGTAGTGTAGCTTTCACTGACGGCGCAGTCGAGCTTTAATCAAATCAGTACTTACAAGGGCAAAGGGCAGAGACAGACACAAAGGCTCCCCTTTTAAATCATATTATTTTCTCTGTGACATTGTCTCATATGTCCTTTTTTAACTATTGATTTTTTTTTTGTATTTAAATGGTCAGATAAAGGATGCACTGACTAGGGCTGTGTAATGGCATGAATCACAAATATGGCACACATCCCACTATTATATGATATATTGTGATATATAGACTGATACAATGCTTCAGAAATAATATTGCAATATTTAAGTATATTTTTTTTTACACCACAGCACTAACAATTACAACTGCATTCCTTGATATTTAAGTAAATAAAAAAACATAGTAAAACTGTATGACCTGATGGTACAAAGAATATATACACATACATATTTTCCCAGCAGTTCAAACAGACTAAACCAAAAAAAAACAAAACAAAAAAAACCCCAAATAAATAAATGCATCAAACTCACCCACATGGAGACAAAACATTTCCTTATTCTCCTCTAGTCATCAGGTTTTATTATATCAATTTTCAAGTTTTGTCCACCAAAGGAGTACAGCACAGGTCTGAAGACTTACTTTAACCTTAACCATAATTACTAGTGCCCTAACCATAACCCTGACCCTAACCTTAACATAACCCTAACCTCATCCTTAACTTTAAAACATCTTCACCTTAAAACATTATGGGGACTTGGTTTTTTGTCTCCATAAGGAAGACAAGTCCCCATAATGTGACTATGTAAACAGATTTAGGTCCCTACAACATAAGGATTAGCAGGTACACACACAGATGCATACACACACACACACGGTTCCAGTGCCATTGCTCATCTTAGATCGCAAGATGACTAGACATAAAATAATCTGACAGGTCAGATCATTGTTCTGCTCACGCAAACAATACACTGAGATCAAGGCAAACATCTCCACACACACACAGTGGTGACTGTCTTTGACATTGAGACAGGCCTGTTGGCTGGAGGTCGTTTCTCAGATCAGTCACATTTAATCGTGTTTGTCTCCAGCTCCTGTGTGTTGGGTGCTGCTCTGTTATACTTTAAAAAGTCAGTGTTTTCACACAACTGTTAACACTGCACTGCAAACAGCTGCACTAGGCTGCTACATGGCAACAAACACAAACACAAACACACACCAGACTTGTTTTGTTGTAGTTTTGCCTGACCTTCAGGACATATCTGCACCCTTTTTATATATACACTAAGGCTGCAGCTTTGGGGCTTTATACATGATCATCACTTACACTGGCACTTTACACACGGGTCTTTCTCATACTCCAGCAGTTCTGCAGCACGACTACGGACGCTGGTGTTCCTCCGCAATCCTCCACTCTCCCGTATCCCTCCATCACGTAGTCGGGCTGCTTCCTCCTTGGCATACACACCCAGCTCCTGGGTGTACCGCCCATACATCTGTGTATATGAAAGGCAGAACAAAAAAAGAGAGCTTCTTTACAGGTGCAGCGAGTGGGAGGCAGCACAACACGGTTTTCACTTACCACAGTGTTGGGTCAAGGTAAAAACACTCGGCTTTTGTAAATACACAGGTTCACGGTCAAAGGCCATGTTCAGACTGCAGGCAAATCTGATTTTTTTTTCTCCCCCAAATCAAATCTTTTCAGGAAGACTCTTCACACTGTTGCTTGCAAGTGATTCAAATGGGATTTGAATGTCCAGACATATTTGCATGTGTTGCTTTGGTAACGACGTGGGTGGGTGTACCCATGTAGGTGTACAGAAAAACTGGAGGTGCATCATCTCACTCTCTAAACAATTGCCCTGTCAAGTTGCAGTGGAGGAGGAGACTTGTACATATTGCAGTGTTCTGAGTTTTGGCTTTGTTATTGTTAGAGGTCAACCATTTTTTTTAAAATGGCTGATGCTGATGTTTACAAACCAGTGCAGCCAATGTACATTATATGATGCAGTGTGAAGGATTTAGTAACATCTAATGGTAAAGTTGCATGTTACATCTCTTATACCCATTTCTGACTACAATATTAGGCCAATCACCCTCTACAATTATTATTATTTGTTTATGTTTATTTATTTTGCTCAATAAAGAAAATGTACATCTGGTGTGACATGAGTAGGCAAAATATTATGTTAATTTCACTACAGAAGAGACTAAATGACCTCTGCATTTGGGTGCAGAGAATAATGTCTTGCATCTCTAATAAAGGGCTCATTTTTGTGGTCATGAAAACAGCAATTCATACAAGCAGGTGAAAAAACACAAGTCCAAATATTTTATATTCCATTTTTATCAAATGAAACTAATTACTCCTAAATGTTACACACTAGACATTTAAATATTTTGGCAGATGTAATTATTTAAAAAAAAAAAGGACGAGAACTGGTGGAGCCAAGTAACTAATTAGTCAGCATTCTCTTGTTGTCTGTGTCATGTTAGGAATGAGGTAAAAGTCCGTTTGAAATTAGATTTGAAGAGCCAGAGTAGAAACCTGATTTGAATCAAATTTCAAACCATCTGGTTATTTTGTTTATTTATTTATTTGGCTGACTTTCACATAAAAAGCATATTTTTCTGACAGTCCTTTGAACAAGGCCAAAGTCAAGTCAGCTTCTCAGACATTCAGTCCCACCTGTCAGCTGATTAACTCTGCACGGCTGCTATGCAATTGACTTCTAATGCTACGAGGCAGCAAACTGCACAGAATCAGTCACTTATAAGTGCTGTGTCTGCACCGCACCTTTTACTGTTTCACTTCTGGTCAACACCATAATGGAGCTTATCAGGAGTCTGTTTGGTGTGGTGGTGGTTGTTTTGGTTTGTGAGGTTACTGCCCAGAATTATTGGGCTCCACATCTGCAGAAACCACCTCCTCCTCTTCCTTCGTTGCTGCCTCAGCAACAGCAAAAAGTTTCTCTACCTCCTGCTCCCTTTGATAAATGCCAGGTGGAGGAGAAAGACAAGATTCAGTGTGGAGCTCGTGGCATCGCAGCTGAACAGTGTGAAAACATAAACTGCTGTTTTAATGGGAACCAGTGCTACTATGGGAAAGCAGGTACTTGTGCTCTCTATTAGGGCATCTAGTGCTGCAGTTCTCAAAACCTACATGGTGAGTGTAAGGAAAGTGTGTTGAAATGTGTGCATTTGTACTCCCTCATCCAGTGACTGTGCAGTGTACTAGGGACGGACAGTTTGTGGTGGTTGTGGCTCGAGATGCCACTTTGCCACAGATAGATGTGGATTCAGTCAGTCTACTGGAAAGTAATGATCCCTCCTGTAACCCGAGTGGTGTCACCTCTGCCTTTGTCATCTTTCAGTTCCCAATGACTGCATGTGGTACAACCCTCAAAGTGAGTAAAATCTAATGATACTTTTGACACATTTCAGGGTTGCAATTGACTGATTTCTTATTCTTTTGTAAATGGTTCAGTCTCCTTAAGACTTATTTCTGAAACTGTCTGTTTTTAGTCATACCACAACCTGTCTGCAGCTGTCTCACTTCTGTACACTAAATCTGCAATATAGGAATAGTGAATATTGTAGAGCAAGATGAGATATGTGCTAAGTCATGTGGAGGTGCTGGGCTTAAACACTGCCTGATGTAAAGTGACAGTGGTTTGACTAACAGACATTTCATTCTCACACTTCCATAATTGATTTGCTGAAACTTGACTCCTTAGTCATTGAATGCAAAATTGCTGTAGAATTCACATTCTACAGAAAACTGTAGAATGTGAATGGATGGGGGAAATGTAAACTGTTAATCATGTTTGAACACTTCTCACCATAGGAGGAAGAGGGTTATGTGGTGTATGAGAATCACATGTCGTCATCCTATGAGGTGGGAGTTGGCCCTAGAGGATCGATCACTAGGGACAGTAATTTTGAGTGAGTCGGTAATAAAAATCAAGCATTTCTGGTTCAGAGACTTCCCTCCAACATCAGGTTGTCTGTTCTGTTGACAGGCTGTTGTTCCAGTGTAAATACTCTGACACAGCTGTGGAGGCTCTTGTCATGGAGGTGAATGATGTTCCTCCTCCTGTACCCGTTGCTGCTGCAGGACTCCTCAGAGTGGAGCTCAGACTGGGTAACGGACAGTGTTACTCAAAAGGATGTGTGGAGGGTGAGTGACCCACAAGATTGAATTAAACTATTTTTCTCTTGTGCATCTACTAAAACCAGACCCTTCTGATTACAGAGGAGGCAGCATATAGTTCCTTCTACACTCCAGCGGACTATCCAGTTACCAAAGTGCTGAGGGAGCCTGTTTATGTTGAGGTGCACATCCTGCACCGGTCTGATCCAAATATAGTCTTGAACCTGGAGCACTGCTGGGCCACTGCCACTCCAAATCCTGACAGAGTGCCCCAATGGGACCTTCTGGTTGATGGGTATGTAAAACCTAAATTTTTTTTTTTTTTTTTTAGTGGAAAATGTAACTTTTAGCCACTTGACATCGGCCCTTGTCCACAGGTGTCCCTACCATGATGACCGTTATGTAACCACGGTGGTCCCTGTGGATGGCTCCTCTGGGCTTCCTTATCCATCACACTACAAACGTTTCATCTTTAAGATGTTCACATTTGTGGATCAGAACACCTTTACCCCTCAGAGGGACACGGTGCAGTTTGACTCAATGTTACACTCAATAATTGAGAAATAAGTTCTTGTAACTTTTTTTTTTTTTTTTTTCCTCCCCAGATATTCATCCATTGTGCTACAACAGTGTGTTATCCCAGCAGCACAGACTCCTGTGAACAACCATGCCATCGGCAACGTGAGCTGAATCTAAATTGAATCTATTGGCAAGAGCTGCTAATGTTAACTAAAGTTTTGGTTTTTGTATTTGGATGGTGGAAGACAATGGTGTATTGGTTCAGGACATAGGGTTGATACTGAGAGGATGGTTGGATGCTTAGATTCGGAGGAGCTGGAAAAATAATTATTATTTTTTTTTTTTAAAACCGAGGACTCACTGAATTTTAATCTTAAGGTGTGCAATTTCTTCTTGCAGGGAGGAGATCAGTGGCTGCAGTGAAGAACACAAACTTAAACCAGAAGGCTGTGGTCTCGAGTGGAGAGGTGATCGTGACTGAGTGAGCAGAGGACTAAATCTGCTCCACCAAATCAGACCATCATCCACTTGCGGTCAGAAGTGGCCATGACTTTTAAATAAAGCTTGTTTAAAAGCTCATGTCACATTTTTGCCTCAGACTCTATTTAGGGGCAATGTTGCTAAGAAATCACAAGGTTACATTTTCTTCACTAATGCAGTTGGCTGAGATGTAATGGCACAATGAACACTTGTGCATCTAACTAGCTTGCCTTGTCAGTTCTGCAAGTATAGTTGCGTTTTGTTCCTAGAGACCTAACCTTACAGTAGTGTTAAGGTGTACTGTAGGTATGGGACTAGATTTATCCTGAGATGCCAATTAAACAAGTGTCAAATGTGGTGTAGAAATGCTGGCTTTGTATCACAGATGGGAGCATGCATCTTAAAATGGAAAGACTTGACTAAAAGTGCTTGTGCAAACCCCTCAGGGTTATACATACTAATATCCTTGGAAGAAAGAATATAAATGTCTTGTGGCACTTATGTCAAAATTGACATTTGAAATGAAGTCTATTGTGGAAAATTAGCCTCCTTTTGAACATTTACTTGAGTTAATGGTGTAAATTGCTGGTTACCAGTCAACGGCCCATGATTTCTCATTTAGAGGAAAGTGGTGACAGCACACAATAGGTGCCTTGCTGTAGGTGATGTCTGGCTTCAAAAACTGACATGATGCCAGTCATTTGAGGCTGCAGTGGGAGTTTTGCATCTGAAAACTATAACTGTTTTAAAAATGGCCAATGCTTGGTGCCACTATCTCCCAGGTTAACATTGTGTTAGGTGATCCTGATAATGAAATCTTATCACAATCATAATGGTGAAAAAGATGAAATTAAATGTGGTTTTTTTTTTTTTAGTTATTCATGGACTAATGGCATTAACATGACTCCAACCTCTGGCTCTGAAACTATTTTCTTTTGAGCACACCACATTAAAAACATGATTCCTTGAGACTTGCTGCTTGTTTTCCCTTCTTTGATAACACTCCCTCTAGGTTTCACTTTGTATGCTACAACTTGATCTCTCCCCTCTTGCTTTATACATCACTTTCCTTTTCTGTGCTCCCACCCACCCCCTTGTCTTCATTGAGATGGGCATCACGACTCTTCCAGACTCTCTCTTTCTGCTCACATGAACAGGCGGTGCAGAGGGAAAGCTGAGCAGCTGAATGGGTTTGGTTCTGACTGAAGAGTAAAAAAAGTGCATCACTGCTGTCTGGTTTCCCATCTCTCGCTCCATTTTAACCTGCTGGAAAGCAGACGCAGCTACAATCATTCAGGTGGCAGCACTGCCACATCTATGAGCCACATAGTAAAATCTCAGGGGGATCAGCTAGTAGGTGTAATGTGACACTATCAGGAGTGGTTATGTGGAAATATGTAAACATGTTGGCAAACAAATGTACACAGGTTTTACCACTGGTTAAAAAGCTGTCATGGCAAACTGATTATGTAGAGCAGACACTATGGGATTCTAAAATTGCTATTTTCTTTTCCCATGTTTTCTTCCATAGATTTGATTCAGATATTTCTCTTTTGTTTCTCTTTTTAAGTGGTATACTTCTATTAAAAAATGTCCATGAATGCAGTTATTCAGTTTAGTTACTCTTCGCTGCAGTTGTCCCCGGATCAATACACAGGGTCTGTATGTACCAAAAACAATTCCAATAGGATTGGTGGATTTTTGTCCCACATCCCTTAAAGTGAAACACTGTACCTTTTTTTGCCCCCAAAAAATAATTAACTGAGCATTAGACCATTAACTCCATAGCCTTAGTGTTGTGTTTGACTTTGTGAGACAAAGACAACACAACCTTCACACGGTGTGGCCAGTCTAATTTATGAAACTCACTAAGGCTTTTAAATGTGCAATAATATCCTGATGAAATTACTACTCATCATGAATTCCTGATTTAAAGCAAAATAGACCAAACACAGAAAAACAACATGCAGTACATTACTAATTCATACACAATAGTTTTGTGTTTATGTAATTCGTTCACTTATTTTCTAAGCTTTTAATGTCATCACCTTTGACTCATACACCTGCAAGTTCATGTACTTATACTGCATTAATATCACAACATGAATCAATAGTAATTGAATACTGCTTCTTCTTCTTCCTGTTCAGGATTTTGCACTCAGCTCCCTATAAAACAAAGACATGATGTACATAAGCTGAAAGTGACAAACTATTTGCAGAATTTGATTTTAATGGGGAATGTATATCCCGTTTCATTGCAATTCATAATAGTCATTCAGAACAGTTGAGTCTGAAAATTTATTTTTAAAAATTAACTTAATATGTATACTATATCCCTCTGTGGTATTCTGTTTTTCGATAATGCAGTTCAAACTTTTGGTTTAAAGGTCCAGTGTAACATTTAGGATGGTTTATTGGCAGAATAGGAATGTAATACACATGTTTGTATATAGTGTATAATCACATTAAAATGAAAAATCATTAGGTTTTTGGAATAAGCCTGTTACAGTATGTGCTTTAGGCGGTGGACTTTTTTTTTGCTATATTGCAATGCTAGTTTCCACAGGAAGGGGTTGGAGTGCAAATCACCAGAGACACCACGATACAATATTATCACAAAATACTGAGTATTTGAGAAATCGTTTATTGCGATATACTCATGCAACATCTCTAGTAAGGGTGGCACCATCTAGTGGACTGAAACCTCAAGTGATTTTTTTTTAGTTTATTTGTAACATCACTTAAAAAATTCTATGCAAAAATAAATAAATAAAATTGATACTTGGTCTCTCAAATGATAGTATCGATGCACAACATATTGCGATATTTGACCGTACTGATCCCTCCACCACGACCCATAGGTAGAGGTGAAAGAAGATGTCACTCATTCTTACCCACTACACCTCTGCAGATTAATCTGGCGATGTGACACAACAACCGGAAGTCTTGTCAGTTTCCAAAATGAAACATTTTTACATTTTAGTGTGTCCGACAACACCAAAATGACAACAGTTTAGAGGACTCCATCTACATTAAAGGGTCATTAATATGGCAGTTCTGGTATTTTCTGAATTAAATGACCCATATCTGTCATTAAAATACTGATGGCTCTCCTGTTTGCTCACAGGCTTACATTTCATCAGCACAGCACTGGGTAAAGTAAACTCTAATCAGGCTCCATGGAATCTTTTTATGTTGGCAAACAAATTGCATGCTTGCATACATAACAATATTCTACAATAAGCACCAGACAAACTCCCACTAGAATTATAAAATGGGCCTGTTAGTGTTTTTTTTTTATTTGGCTTGTGCGAAGGCAATCACAAGCCATCTGGATCATAGTCCCCTGTGAGAGCAGCAGGTGGGACACTGTGGGTTAAATTAGCTTTTATCTGTAACCAGTTTACTGCCCACATGACCAACTCCTGTATCTACACTTGTCAGTTTGCCTCCCAAATCACAATCCTTAAAACCACTTCAAGCCCTGCCTCCCACTGGCTGGTATTTCATCCTCCTCAAAGAGAACAGCATTCAGCCTAAAATAGTTCTTTAGCCAAATAGAGGATTGGCCGAAAAAAAAAATCTTCTGGTTATTTTTAACAAAACTACCAAATGAGTTATAATAAAATATTATATTTTATATTTGGGTATATGAAGGACCCTATTTGCTGTATATTACAAGAACTCTTCATCTACAGTATATGCCATCTACAGTATATTAGGAACAGTATAATTTGTCAGAATTTCCTCCTCAGTCTTAATTACTGTGCAGGAGACAAACTGACTTTTCGACAAGAAAAAGAGCACCACATGTTCACCAACTCTCTTCTATGTATGACCCCTACTTTACTGCATCACTCACTTTAGTCAGACCATGTGCAAATGAAACACAACAGATGAGATTAAAAAATATATTATTAAGTAATTTCCAAGGCACTGCAATTAAATATGAAGAGACAGAAAAGATACATATTTGACACTATACTGAAAACATTTACAATGTTCATCTGTGCTGTTTTATTAAGATGATTTTAATCCCCTCTTTTTTATGTGACTTAAGGACTTCATCTATACATCCATCACTTCCATTTAACTGAAACTCCTGCATACAGTTTGCTATTGTAGTGGTGTGATTGCATGTGGAATGTGCATCAATGAGAGCAGGGAAATAATAACAGGAGACTAACATTATGGCGAACCTAAGTGCATTAAATAAGAGGAGAAAGTGACAGGTTTGACTCATCCTACTGCTGCTTTTATAGCTATCTATGAGTCAGAACACACTCACTCACACAGAGCAAGTGAGAAAAAGAGAGAAATGAAAATATGCCACACACTAATGCCAGGGACACTGAAGGTTCAAGAAAGTAACATTGAAGATTGAGGGGGGGGATCTGGTAGCTCTGCATACATCATGACTCTAATCCAAGAGGATGTTTGTGCAGGTTTGTGCAGCAGGCATAAAATAAGAATAATTAGGAGTCATGAGTCAGGACAAAAAAAAAATACAAGTTTTGATGTGAAGAAATGATTTTATATTGTTTTGTTTCCTGCAGTGAAAAGCATCCGTATTTTAAATATATGGGTTTAAAGAACTCAAATTCATATTATAGCTTTCATCTCAATACGTCAATGTAATTTTGCATTTATACTCCAGTTCACGGGTGCTGTTAAAACATATTGTATTACGCAGTGAAGTATTTCTTCTCCTTGGCCAACCCCCACAAGCAAGCACCTCTTAATTCAATAAAGTATATCCTTTCAACTGAAATGCAAATATAAGTCAACACTTCTTAAGATCAATTTAAACACTAAATTAACACCATGCACTGCCGTTATGTTTCAATTGATCATATAATTTAAGCAATTATACATTACAATCACAAATTTGTGTTTGTGCAGCGGAGTGCACTCTGAATTCTCTGTCAAATACTCACAGCACATGATGATATATTCCTGGAAAATGAACAATGACCCCTTTTAATATACTTTAACCACAGCATGTATAGGGTGTGTAAATATCAGATTTTTTTTACTCTTCTATAGTTGTAAAAATACAACTGTATAATTTGGGCTGCTTGGCATTTTTTTGTGTTTTTCAAAGTAGTAAATTGTGTTTCCTTATTGAATGTTTCCTGAGATGGAAGAAACAAGACTGGACTATTCAGTTGACATGTTGGTTGAGAGAAAGACTTTAACACCATGATTTCTACAGTTTGCTAAAACCAGTGGAGGCCTATTAATGATTATTTCGGTTTTGTGTACATTTAATTGCAGAAAACATTGTGCCATTCAGGATGTTAAGTCTATAAAGTATTCCACTAGAGTGGCGATATGGATTATAAGGGTAAAAAGAGAAATAGACTTGTGTGTTATCAGCATATGAATGGAGACTCACATTGTGTTTGTAACTATCAAACATTCAGTTTAGGTTGTCAACAATTGCTTAGCACTGTAAATTATTATCCACTACATCCTTTGAGGAGTTTGATTACAGACTGTTTGAGCATATTATTTTTAAAATGGCTATTGTACCATTTAGGTAAATGGCTTCAGTTTGTGAACACACCCTCCGCAGCACAGTAAGCATGGTCTATTTTAGGACACAAATTAATTGAGATACTTTTTTTTCTGTCTGTGGTCTGTTTAATGGTGTGCAGGTAACTTTGAAAGTGACAGGACCTGAAATTGACTCAAGCCAGTCTCAGTGTGGGAGAACGGATAGAATGCTGAGTGTGAGGAACTGGATCTCCCTGTAAAGATGGCACTTTAGTGTGTGAGTGTGTGTGTGAGAGAGAGGGTGCAACAGTGACAGGATGAGCAAAAGATGCTGATAATACAATATAAGCTATTGAAATTCAATTCAAACATCTTGTGTCCCAAAGCAGGAGAGTTCTCATGAAACTTGCACTGAATCCCAATGAGCAGTGCGGTAACGCTGTTTCCTTTCAAAACACAGAAATTCTTAAACGTGGGGGAAGCAAAACTGCAAACGACATTTTGATATTTCTAAACCCAACGGGTCTGTGATGCTTTACACAAAACAATACATGGAGAAGAAGAAGAGGAGAGACGACAGATTTCACCCAGGTCAGTCCAGTTTTGTTTATTTCATCACTGTTGTTCAGGACACGATCTGTCTTAATTCTGTACAACACACTTAGTGTTTTATTTACAAATATAGCTAACACATTTACCAAAATGGATGCACAATTATTCATTTTGATTCGCGTATTAATTTTACAGATAAAATACTGCAGTTGTGCAGTTGAAAATAATTAAAAATAATAAAATTATCAAATAATTGATCGAATGAGAATTGGATCAGTCAGTGGTCAGGTGAGCATGTTGCTCAGACACAAACACAGTGACGTGTGTATATACAGTATATGTACATCAAGAAAGAGCTGCAGCATGTGCAGCTGTGGATCATTTCTGCGGTGCTGCAGTGCTCAGCAGCAAATGTGGGGTGAAAAACTCTAGCCTCCTGCTGCTGATGGGACATGAATATACTATTGCTAACATCTGCTTAGATGGAGATTTTTTTCCGAAACAAATATTTACGCCGGTACGGGACGTATGTGTAGGTACAGTACATAAACTCCTACAAACAAATGCACAAAAATTCTGACACTGCTTTCCCAGTGACTTGATAGAACATGGTGAAAGTACACACACAATAGCAATGTAAATGCAGAGACAAGACCCATGGAGCAAACTTGCCCACACTCCTGAACACGCAAACCGTATGACACATCCAGACCTCCCACACCTCAGAGAAAAGCTTTTCAAAGGCTTCAAATTGAGGGCGGCAGCACTGACACCAAGTCACCACAATGCCGTCTGTCTCTGTCTCTTTTCTTTTCAGTCTCTAAGCCACCTTCTCACTGATATAGCAGCCCACAAAATGCCAGGAAGGCTAATCGCCTCAGCCTGCCATCCCAGCATGCACTGCAACTGAAAGCACTTGCAGAAGCCAGTGACCCAAGCACCAGATCATGGTTGCTTTCCAGCTGTCTATTACTGCTCTTGGCATCCCTTTACATGCAACAGCAGCTTCTGTATAACATTAAGACCAAATCTATGGACACTGCTTCGCTTGTGAAAAATATTACCGGTAATGGTTACAAAAAGTTTAATTTACTTCATTAAGAAGTGAGGCCACATGGTGGAGTAGTGGCTAGCACTGTTGCCTCACAGCACGAAGGTCACCGGGTTCGAATAATGGTTCGATCAAGGGCCTATCTGTGTGGAATTTGCATGGCCTCCCCGTGTGTGTGGGTTTTCTCCAAGTTCTCCGGTTTCTTCACACAGTCCAAAACCTATGGAGGATAATTGGACACTCTAAATTGGTAGTAGGCGTGATTGTGAATGGTTTTTCCTCTCTACATGATTGCCCTGCGATGGACTGGTGACCTCCCCTGAACGTACCCTGCCTTTCTCCCTGCCTCACAACCCTCATGTTGAGGATAAGGCAGTAGACAATGAATGAATGAATGAATTAGGAAGTAACATTGAGATAAGAATTGGATGCACAATACTCGACTTTTTTGCTAAAAACCGATATGCCAATATTTTGAGAGGTAATCTTTATTGAACTTAACATATTTATCTACCTCAGACATATTAAAAAACTTCCACACAGTGGACAATTCCAAAAAAAACCACACACACTTGAACTACTTCCTGTTGCCTGGAGAGGACATAAGCATACAAGTCAAAGAGGTAGCAGCCTCTTGTTTTAGTCCTTAGTCTTAGGGGATCTTGGCATGTTTGCCAATATCCAATAATAATCTTAATCTTAAAGCCGATGATAGCATATATCCCTAAATAGAATCTCTTTTGCAAGTGAGACCTAGACATCTGCATGTCTTTGGAGTGCAAGAGGAACCCCAAGTACCGACATGCACACAAACAGAACATGCAAACTCCACACAGAAGGGCCCTCCTTCAAACAACCTATAGGTGAAAAGGCACAGGTCTCAATTTTCAGTTTGGTCTAAGGCTGTGTGACATTTTTCAAATTTCGTCATCTGCCCATTTCCACCGTATGCCCCAAATGTACATGCTATATGTTGCACAACAACAGTCCAGTTGGAGGCACACTCTTGTTTTAGTGAATAGGAGACAACAAAGAAGATGGCAACCAAGGAAACTTGCTTGAGGTGAGAAATTGCCAATATTCAAATGGAACGTTAGATCAAGTATGATGGGGAGACTTCTTTGAGAATAAACAGAACCGAAGACATGTACACACATGTGAATGTGCAAAGCAGCTTTATAACTTGGCCTTAGCCTGGATAATCAAAGAGATCAAAGAGGTTTTCATGAAACACTTTTCATGAAACACTTTCTTCAAATATGTTGAGATATCTGCTTGATACAGCAGCTAAAAATACACCCTAATTGGACATTATCATTAATACAGTGATATACAATATCAATATCATTAAAAAATTGCATTCTCTAGGGTGGATTTTCCACAGATGGAAATATAATTATGTGCAATGTAATTAAATTGGCACATTTATGACATATATTTAATATGTTTATACCCCCCCCCTTACACTTTACAGTCCGTCAACTGCTGATTCAGTAAAGGGATTTTTTTCCAGATATGTTTAAATGCTTCAGGGAACTAGTTTTTTTTTCTCTGTGAACAAAGAGATGATATTTCTGTGTTGCCTATTCCTAGGGAAGTTATCATACCGATCTCTACTTTCCCTCTATATCAACTCTGTGTCATCTGCTCAGTCCTGCAGTGTGTCTCCACTGCCAAAATCCCAGCAAATGAATGACTGACAATCCTCAGAATCTTGCTGATGGCAAAAACATTAAAACACACAGGATCCTTTTGTCAACAGTGGAGTCTAATTTTAGAACTGTAACACTGGTGTGCCTTCATTTACCTAATTTAAAAAAAAAAAGTCCTGGCTGATATCTGCTGGATCTCTACATGCCATTCACTGTTCCACAAGGACAAAATAACACCGCATTTCACCTGTGGGGAGCTATCTGATTAATTGTGCTATAACTATTTATTGCTTGTGCATGAATTAAAAAACACACATGCCCATTCACACATCTATTTTGGGCAATAGACTGCTATGCAGGGAGTGAATAAAGAAGCCATTGATCTGAGTGCTGTGGTCAGAGGAGAGGGAGGGAGGCAGATAGCAAGTTCCAATCGTCAGAGACTCACACTGCCATTTTACATTGCTATTGATCTTTGCACTGAGACACACAGCACGCCATTGATCTTCACACACACCGGCAACAGCATAAAGAAATGGGCTGAAGACAACTGCATGAGCAGAGGTCATGAACATAATACCTGCATGCACAAACATGAAAAGGACAAGGATGAGTGCAGTTACTGACACAGAACACAGGCTGTAAGGACACTTAAATCCACTGACTGAATGGCTGACTGCCTAACTCTCTCTCTCTGTCCCTTTATCTGAATATAAATGTGTGAAGTGCCCCAGAGTATCACTGTCAGTCCTGTGATGACACAAGAGGGAGAAACTAGTGCATGAAGCAATTAATGTTCAGAAACACTCCAATTTTAGTCCGACCACTATCGTAAACAGGCTGAGTAGAGGAGAAAAAGACAGAGGGATACAAAAGAACAAAATCTGCAAGAAAAATAGACAACTGCATGAAGACAGGGTGTGAGCAAAATACATAGAGCTCAATAAGCAGAGGGAGAACATTATAATCTCTTAATAATGGCTCTGTAGGCTATTTGATCAGAAAGAGACCAGCACTCCTTTCAAAGCTAAAGAAATTAATCCAGCAGTCTAAATTGTAAAACACTGGAAATCTTGTAACACCTGTGGATCAAGGTGAATGATTGTGGAGTGCAAGGAGGTACACACAGTAGAAACCAAAGGAAACACTAAAACATTTATATATATATATATATATATATATATGCATCAGTTCAATATCCATGACCTAATTTGAAACTCACCAAAGTTTGCTGATACTGAAGCGTCCTGTTTTCGCCCTTATCCTTTGCCATTGCTGCAATATTCTCATTAGGACACCCAATCCAGGACTCTGCAAGTCACCCCTAATTATTCCAAGGATGAAGACTGCTGCTGCTGCCTGCCATCACATGTGCAGTGTGTGGCAGTAACAGATCTATTGTCATAAAGCCCCTCTGCTTGGTGTAGAGTGTGTCAGAATGAGAGTGTGTGCGTGCGTGTGCCAGATGAGCGTGTGTATCACTGGCTCACTCGTTGCAGCAGCGCTGGTGTGGTTTCACTGCAGAACACCGCCTCCCTCCCTCACTCTCCCTCTTTGCCTCACCGTGCCACTGTCTCTCTCTGGACTCCCAGGACTTTGTGATGCTTCTGTGCAGGTGAAATGAAGGACTGTTGGAATAAATGATGATCAAATTTAGCCTGGGTCAGTGTGGAGGTGCATAGTTGCTTCTTCTTCTCCTTTAGACGTTGTGGTCGGGGAAGGAACTTGGAACTGTGATAATAAACTTTGAACTGTGGAGGGCAGCATTGCACCTTTTATTGTACAGCCTGCTGGAAATTATTATTAGAAGAAGAAAGGTCAATCACCACAGGAGATAAGCAAAATGCAATAATTGTTCATTGTGACACCATTAGATTTTCTTCTATTATTCTTGCAGGATGACTCCATTGTCCTTGGCTTCAGATTTGAGTCATTGTTGGATTGATTAGGTGTGATGAGTAATTCTCAAGCACCAGGCTTGTGTTGGGCTTTGATTTATGGCTCCATCAGTGTCATGAAGAAATCCTCAAAAAAAACAGCCACAGAATACATCAGTAGATTTACAGCAGTATTCTTTTGTTGCTACTGGTTTGTCCTTTAAACAGAGTATGCTGTGTGATGACAGTGAATTTTCAGCATACTGTAGCTCATTATCCAACCTATTTTCGTCTCATTGATGTTGAACTAAAACACTCTTTAAATCTCATTTATAATCATTAGCTTCTTTAGTCAGAGATTTGTCAACTCATAATTTACATTTGCTGTTTTGCTTCAGTTTCCTTCAATTCAGTTTATACATAATTTGATTTCAGACAATCTGTTATGACATTAATTTGCCTTTTTAGGAGTGTTCTTATGGGACACTCCAAAATTGTATTATGCATTGCTCCAGCCACTAGCAGAATAAGATTTTAAGATTTAAAGTAAAACATTAAATGGTGTTTAATTTATCCCATTTGTATGTACATTTAGGGGAAAAAAACAAAGGTTGAAAGAGATTATGAAAACTAATTTCTAATCCATGTCTTTTTCGAGCTCTGTACAAGGGAAATACATGACAGGGTCCCTAGAATATTTTTATAATTGTGTAGACCTGTTAGTGATCCTTGGCTGAAATTGAGAAACTCTGGTTTAGAGATTGTAAAATGTACCATAGTAAATGTACACAGCTGTTCTCTGCATTGGCCCTATGATGGACTGGAAACTGTCCAGGGTTTACCCTGCCTCTCAGCCAGTGGCAGCTGGTATTGGTGATGGCTCCCCCATGACCCTCAATGGATAGATAATGGATGGATCCACTATCATAAAGATGAACATGATAAGACTAGGGAAGCTGAAGCAGTGGATGTGCAATATTTTGCTCTACCTGCATAAATTGGAACCTCTGACTGAATAATACTGAAAGATAACATGTTCCACAGGTGGTGTCATATACACCCCAGGACAAATGCACTAAATCTAAACATTTGAATACCAGAAAAATCTAACTATTTGAAGCAGGAAGGCAACAAGCATCCCAGTCTTTGAGGATGAAGTAGGAATGATAGATGAATGATGAGTTGTTAGTTTGTCAGCCTTTTCTCGCAGTTCAACGTCATTAGAAAGTTTTTGTGTTTTTAAAAAGAAAACATTTGGTGCCTGTCAGTGGTGACCCCATCTTACAGACTTGATGTTTACCTGAATGTTTTGATAGGGATGAAAATATGAATCATACAGTAGTACTTAATTTTTCCAGATGGTTCTGAACAATGTTTATTGCTTTTTTTGTCCTTCAATGTGTGATTCATGTTGACTATAGAAGTGCAAAAATGTATTGATTACAATTTATTTATTATTATTAATCAAAACAAGTTTTTTCAGCTTCTTATATGTGAATATTTTCTGGTTTCTTTGCTCCATGTAACATTTTAATAAATAATTAAAACTGATTAATTCCGGTTTGTGGACAAAACAAGACATCTGAGAATCATTTTGAGGTTTGGGAAACCCCAATAAACATTTTACATTTTCTGCCATTTTGGACCAAACCATTGATTAATTAATCGGGAAAATAATCGAGTTGTAAAAGTTGTAGGCCGAGTTGACTGTCTTGTTTGCATTATGTGTTAAACACTCACACGTGAAGGTTTGCCACACTCTCAGATCATTTACCTTCCTCAGATGCTCATCTCTCTGGATTTCACTGAAGGCTCTTCCCAGATGCTAAACACTGGTGGTCAAATCTATTGCACGAAAGATGTGGAGCCAATTGGACTCACGCATGATACATAACAACTGTTCCAAGGACACACTGCTGCATTGCTAAGAGCCAAAAATGTCCATCGATGTTTGCCAATTGGCCTCTGTTCAATCCTTTTCTACTGCTTACCCTTTGAGGGTGGCTGGGGGGAGCTGCAGCCAAATCTCAGCAGACACTGGGTAAGGGGCATGAGTACAGTCTGGACAGGTCACCAGCCTAGCCCAGGGGCAGAGTGTCTGCAGCTGGATGGAAAATTCAGAAGATTCAATTTTTTTACATGTTCAGGACTTTCAGTGCATTGTACCACAGCAGCAAGTCATCTGATTAATTCAAGCTTTAAACCGGAGGTAACACATTAACACATGCCAATGTGAATTTAAATATCAAAGCAATTCTTTTACAGGTTAAAAGGCTTCCCCTGGGAGTCAAGCAGACAGATAAAACAGATCTGTAAAAGACTAGGTGACTGCCTGTTGATAAGGCATCTAGTTCAAAGTGCTGGACCACAGTCACTCATGTGAGCGGGGGCCTCTGGGACCACAGTGGGATTTCACCCAAAAAAAACCCCTCTCACAATCACAATCACTTTTATTCACCAAATTATTGCTTTTTTTCAGTAGCTTTGGATCAGTTACTGGCGCGTCAAGCAAGGCTTGAATATGGGGCCTCTCAATTTCTGTGTGCTTTGTGTTCCGAAAAACCCAATCAGTGATGATCCAGAAGTCGGGGGGGGGGGTTCTGGCCAGATCGACACCTTACCAAGGGCTGCAGATCCATCAGAGAAGTCAAGTGAGGACCAGAGGGAAGAGAAATCAGAGTGGAGTGTTCTGATGAAGCCAAGCAAATTGACAACACAAAAACCCAGAGTAAGATATTCCCACATCAACTTCAGCTTCATGTGAACCATGGCTCTAAAACTTGTCCTCACATCATCAAATCCCTCTTGTGTCCTGATGTGAAAAACTGTTATGACTATAGTGTCACCACCTTCATTATAGCTACCTCAAGCAAACAAGTGCCATGGCCCTGGCAGAAAAGGAACGGGGCTCCGCATCGCCGAGCACCAGCCCACTGACCCACATCTCTCCATTGCTGTAAGATTCACGAACACCACCCGGCATAAAAGATGTCCTTGTTCAGAGAAAAGCAAAAACCCAGTCTACATGTGATAAATAAATGCGATAAATTGTTACTACATATTTACCAAATCTTAATATGATCTGATGTTGATTGAAAGTTTTTTAAGTAGCCAAAATAAACGTTTCAACAAAAGTCACCAAGCCTTGATCACATATAGGCCTATATTTTATCATGTTAGTACTACACATGAGTCCTTATTATACACTGTCAAGATATATAACCATCTGTGCCCCCCTACTTTCAATGCCAGCTTCTAAATCGCCACTCCTGGCTGCAGCTGGGGAAAAAAAAACACACACACACACACACACACACACACACAAAATGACACCACAAGAGCAGCAAATACACCACAACCCAATCAACCTTCAATGTCAATGTCAATTTGCCCTTGAGCATGATATGGACAATGTCGCAGAGATGCGAGTGGATTTCACACTTTGGCGAGAGAAAAGAAACAGTTATGCATCTTGTCAGAACATATACTCACGATTTGCACTGGGGCTCCTTCCTACACTCTTTTTCTTCTCTCCTTAACGGGCTATAGATTCAAAACCGTCAGCTGTGTCCTGTGTGTCCTGTCATTGCGCCTTGGTGAAACAATGCCTGCAGTAAAAGAGCACACAGCTACAGGTTGCCTGGTAAACTTGATGAAGATGTGACCAGGCTCCCGGGAGTCACCAGAGTCTACCAGAGTGAAATCTTAGTGGATGCCAGTGACTGGCCTGTTGCTGATGCGCAATCCATGCAGCACCTCGCCAAAGTTGTCAGTGCGGCGCGTAATTACTGGTTTTGCCTACAGATCCGCGCACAGCGAAGCAGGCAGCTGCCGGCTGCTGGCTTTGTAGCCCGGGAGCGACAACAGCCTGAGCGCAGCTGCATGTGGGTCTGTGCGTCAAAGAAACTAAGATGAGATGCTCCAGTCTCTTCGTCGGCGCCAGTAAAAGTGGGAGGGAAACAGCGGGAAACCGGCTGTCGTGTCCGTGATGCAATGCGGGTATATCGTCAGTTCCATGAGCCACAGTTTTCTCCTTGAGTGCAGAATCCTTGCGCTCCTGTCATTGTCTGCGGAGCCGCGGCGCACATTCGTCTTAATAAGCGGTGGTCGGGACTGTGTGCAGAGGGAAAGGTGGAGGAGTGGAGGACGGAAAAACAGAGCATGTGTTTAGTATTTAGTATGCTCTCTCGCGCTCTCTCTCCTTCTAAAATGTGACAACACATACTTAACCTTCTAATAGTAGGCGCAATGTGTCTTAATATTGACACACATAAACAAACAGCGGAGGACAGAGGCTCAGTCAGTGTCGGGGCTGGAGTGATGTGGATGAGCACGAGTGTGTCCGAAATGAGGATGGATGGTACATTCCCGCGTGTTTCTCTTATCCATGTTTTTGACAGCCATTACAGCTTATCTCACCCCCATCCTCACATGCCAACTGAATTGGAGCGTCACCGCGTCCTCCAGCTGCGCCCCTCTGACGCTGCACCCCTGTGTGCATGGGTGATTTCGTGCATACGGGTGGACATAACTCACGTCTCCGTCTGGGTGATAAATACAGCACTTATGCTATTAAACTAACGTATGGTGGCGTATCACGTTGGTAGCCGTCCTGTCCTGGTCACAAAGAACAGCCTCAGCTTTGTCAGAATTAAAGTGTAAATGTTGCCGTTGAAGTTCAATAAAACAATATTCAGAACAGATGTGTGTGTCTCTACAACTCTGGAAATCACAACAGAGTAGGCAAAAGCAGGCCAACGATCAGGGACGCCAAGCTTTTATGGCATCCACTATATTAGGTACACCTGACTAATGTTGCTCATTTGCCTCAAGGCCCCATGCATGCGTTACAGTTGCCTTTCTCTCAAACCAGTCTGGCCATTCTCCTCTGGCATCACCAAGACTTTTTAGCTTTATTATAAAACTGGAAGCTTTATTATAAAACTGTAAATTATTGGTTGAAATGGGAGGAGTTACTGTTGCCTCTTCTATTTTGAACCAGTCTGGCCATTCTTCTCTGACCTCTGGGATCAACATTGCCTTTTTGGTCAGAGAACTGGATATTTTCTCTTTTTCTGATCATTGTCTGTAAACCCTAAGGATAATTGTGCATGCGAATCTCATTAGATCCGTAGATTGTGAAAAACTCAGCCCATTTGGCACCAACAACCATGCTGACTACATTTAAAGTCAATTAAATCACTTTTATTCCCTTTTCTGATGCTTGGTTTTACTGAATGCATTGATTTGCTGCCATGTAATTGGCTGATTAGCTATTTGAGTTCTGTACCTAATAAAGTGGCCAGTAAGTGTATTGTATTTCCCAGAGCATGTCGACCCAAATGACCTGTGTGGTCATACATTTTTGGATGCAACTGGGGTCTATGTCTGCTTTCTAGTCCATAGCAGGCATGGAAAATATAAAATGGTTCACAGCAGTGATGTGTTTATCAGAACCCCATTTCACTTTTATAATTAGCTATGTACTGGACTCCAGTGGATCAGTGGCAGGAAACATAATGCATCTATAAATGTCTGCTTTATAATTTCATATTAACTTTTTTCTTTTCTTACTTCGTGGCAAAGTATGAACCATGTGTTAAAAAAGTCAGGAAAGCTGGGGATCCCTAAAGTCCCTGGTAACAGCCTTGGTGTCACATATACGGTACGTGCATCAAGTCATACAGATCAGTCACCACACATGCTACACAGCAACAGTCCTTACACACACCCACCCACTGTATGACTACCTCTGACGGCAATTTTGTGTATATATGAACAAAAAAAAACACTGCTTCCTCCATTGGTGAGAGCAAACCTTGACAAAAAGTAAATAGCCTCCAGCAGTAGTGACTGGATTTCATGTCAGCTGTGTAAATTGAGTCTTTCACAATAATAAATCATTAACCTTTTAGTCAGCAACCACGCTGTCCTTGCTATGCTCCGAAAGCCACCACTGGTCAAACAAGTCGCTAAATGATCCTGCTAATATTAATGAAATGCCATTTTCAGTGGACAACATTTTGTTATGCTCCGCAGCAGGAAAGTTGGAGCGCATCCTGCTCTCAGGCCAGATAACATTCGTACTTCCCACTTCTGCGTGAGAAGGTGGGAAATCAAGTAGTGAGAAGACAAAAAGGACACACGGGACCTCTTTTATAAGATATTGCAGTGGACACAGTGCTTTTTTTCCACCCAGCAAATCTCTTAATGGACCAAATGTGGACTCATCGGGAGAGGCCAAGCAGGGCATGGCTTTAAGCAGTAAGTAGTAAGCCTCAGTTAATCAAGGTTTTACTTACAAAGACATTATTGGAATACATATAAGCTGAAGACGCTTCAATGTGTGTTTATGTTTGGCCAGGACTCCTGCTGCTCTGTATGGTAGCCTCTAAGGTGTGGGATGCTGAGACCAAACCAATAGACTTTGTGTGTAACAAAACAGCCAGGAGGATTTTGAATATTGTGGCAGAAATGGAAAGAGCACTGGTAAGTGAAATTTTTTTTCACCCACCACTTCTCTGTCTCTCTCCCCTGTATTTTCTCATGCTGGGCTGATGTATATATATTCTTTCTGTTTATTTGTTCTTACCTGTAGTTTCCCCATCACTCTGTCTCTCTGTTGTCCACATGTTTGTCCAACTCCTCTTTTCCATGTCTCCTCCTTGGCAGAGTGACTGCACTGACATCATGACCACACCGGTTCAGCTGCCCTGCACAGAACTTCATGTAGTATCCTGGGAAAACAAATCAGTACGTTTGCATGTATAAATCCAACATCTTCCGCTTCAGCGGAGTTAATACTTACTTAATTCAAAATCTTGTTTTGAATACATTCTTCTGAAATCCAATTTTGTTGTGTTTTCTTGTCTTTTCCTGTGCATGTGTTATTATAGTACCAGGAGAGGAGAGGAGATATAGTTGCATCCTTGAGGCTTCTTCTTGATGGTGTGAAGGTTATGAAGACTCTGAGTCAGCCAGGATGTGGCGCTTCGCTGCTGCTGAAATTGGAGAACAACATCAACAACTACCTGTTTATTTTAACGCACCTTCAGCTGAGTGTGAGTAGCTGTCATTGAGGTGCACGTGCACTCCATGTGCACTTAAGCATGATTTGTGGGTTTGCAGGTCAAAAGCACATGTCAAAGTTAAAATAACAACAATATTAATTGATGATGTTTGAAATATTACTATTTAAATGTACATTTTACTGTCAAGAAGTTTCTAATTAACACTCCAATAAAGACCCCACTGTAACAAATATTCACTTTTGTTTTTAAAATATGCATTTAAATTTAAATAGAAGCTTCATCAGTCTTTGACACTCAAAACCTGACAACACAGCTGGTTTGTGTTTGATTTAGAGACACTATCAGTTTCCTCTGGTGAGAAAATGTGCTGGTTTCTCATAAATCTGTGGTCTATTCTTGATATGATGGTGTTACAGTATGTTGTGTGTCCCACAAGACTTCCTTCCTCAGGACAAGAAGAAGATAGCAGGGCATAGTTTCCTAGTGAAACACTTTTTTCTCACATGTTACACAAGATCAAGATGTCCTCTGTTTAGTGTTTTTAATAATATCCCCAACTTTTGGAATTTTTATTAGTTTACCTTTAGTTTTCAAGAATCAGGTTTATTTGCTTTACACATAATATGTTTCAAATTTTGAATTTTATGTCCTTTTTCTGTCTGGTTTGATATTCATCCACATTATTTGTTCATACTTGCTGTGCTCATTTTTAAACAAGTGTCATTGTTGTGTTTTCTCTTGGGACCAGCAGGAGCCTATGGCGAATCCAACATTGTCTTGTGTTCCTCTGTGGACACAGAGTCTAAGCACAGTTCTTCTGAGATACAAACAACTGCTCTCAGGCAAACTGGAGATGTTCATCGTTAACCTGGAAGACAGATGTTTTAACAAGTGACACTACTACTTCACAAATGGGGAACAACTTCAATGGGGAATAACTTCAACTCTACTACAGCCACAAATCAATAAATACTACTGGTGCAAAACAGCAGAACGGATGTGGAGTTTCTACTCCCCTGCCATCAACCTAAAATCTTCGACATATATGGTGATATCTAGACTCACACTCTTTGAGATTAAAAAAAAAAGGAAATACACAGATTTCTGCAGTGGGACTACATCTGGATTGAGGAAGATAAACACATCATGGAGAAATTTGACAGTGGTTTTTTAATTTTGGTTTTAGATCTAGAAAAGCAGTACCTGCAATCTGCCAAAGGGCAAGAAGCTTTTTTTAATGTAACTTACTGGCAGTTTCCACTGAATGTAGAATTATTAAAGTCTAAATGATTGTCTCATATTTCAGAGTAACTCCAGCTTGATCACATAGCCAGAAGAGAGAAGTTCATTTTGGAAATTTTAATTTATGCTTTTGTAATTATTTTCCCCTGAAATAGTGGTGCAACGGTACAGGTAGTTACAGAGCTAGACAGACATTGCACATAAGATGAAAAAATATATAAAGGCTACTTAGAAAAGACACTTGGAGAAATGGAGAAGAAATTATAGCTATACCTTGACGGTATCCATGTACTGAGCAGTTTGTTTTTGCACTTGTAGATGTATGACTGGTAATATGTTTTATTTCTAATGACATACACTTGTATTACTTTAATATTACTTTAATAGTTTAATAGTTATTAATATTAATAATATTAATATTACTTTAATAGTTTGTGAATATCTGTATGTACATGTAAATGGAAAGGTTTTAAGGACAGTTATTGTTTTTGAATATTTCATCAAATTTATTTGATGAAATATGCCCATTATTTACATGTATATTCATTTATTTTGTTGGCATATTAAAACAAAAAACAATGTACCAAACTACTATGCCAGCAAGTTACTAAGGCCAATGTTCATGTGTTGCTCAACAACAGAATACAAGTATTCAGTTAAAAGGCCAGCAGATATACACTAGCTGGCCACTTTACCTGGCACCAGTTCAACTGCTTGTTAATGCAAATATCTAATCAGCCAATCACATGGCAGCTCAATGTAGACATGGTCGGAATGACCTGCTGAATTCCAAACCAAACATCAGAAGGGAAGATGATTTAAATGAATGTAGGATGGTGCCAGACAAGCAGATCTGAGTATTTTAGAAATTGCTGATCTACTGGGATTTGAGTGCACAACCACCTCTAGATTTTACAGAAATAGGCAAAAATACCTTGTTCTTACAAAGAAGGACTAAGTAGAATCTGAAAGGATCATATTTTTGAGGCACTACACATTGGTGAAAATGGGCAAAAATTGACACGCAAATCAGAACTGGTAAAAAAAAAAAAAAAAAGGCTCAGTAGCTCATCCAAAGGTGAAACCCTGGAGGACAAAGCAGAAACTAAGTTGCACAAAATTTCACGAAACTTGGTGGAAACATATCACAGCCCAAGACGAACAAAAAAATGCGACCATGGCCTCAACTCAACAGGAAGTCAGCTATTTTTTTAATTTGGTGTTCATCTTGGCAATTTGCATTTTGTAAATGAACAAACTTGTCTGAGCACATTTATCATACCAAAATTTAAAAAATGTGTCAATTTGTTATTGGCATACCCCCATCAAGAACTTTTGCAGATCCAAAAGGGTGTGGCCACGGCAACCTATGGAATTTTGGCAAACTTTGACCATTCGCTACAAAAAAAAGGAAGTGGCCTGTGACTTTGCCACACTTTGCCCAAAACTTCATACGTGACACAAGGGACCCTGCCAGAACACATCAGCACAGACTTATTGGCATACCCCACCTGCTGGCAGGGCGGCAGCTGTGAGGGCCAGCACAATGCTGCTTGCACTTTTAATTTTATTTATTTATTTATTTTAATTTCTGAGTTTGTGAAATAAATATTAATTACTTTGATTTTTTATGATTTTTTTGAATTTGAAATGGCCAGTGGCATGGCAGATCATGCTTAAAAATGGCATCAATAATATTCTCAAACAGTATTTGGGGTGAAAACTAAGTGATTACGGGAGCCAATCACGGGATGCCACGTCATTTTACCAGCTCGTTAACAATCATCAGGTGCAGAAGTGGAAGCTGGGTTTGGTATCGACCGCTAGAATTGACACATTCTCTGGTCTGACAACGCTGATTAAGTGATATATAGTTAGCTCCAAAGCCACTAAATGCTAACAACGCCGCGGAGCTGCAGTTGCCGTTAAATATCAGTGAGTGTAATGACAGAAAAGACTCCTCTTCTTCATTACCGACTCAGCAAAGATGTGTCCAGAAGCGGACAGGCCAAAGCGACCAAGGAGGACACCCCGGTCCGAAAGCTCGGTGTACTGTTTGGAGTGGTTACACCAACTTTACTGTCCATGTTCAGCGTCGTTGTGTTTCTGAGAGTTGGTAAGTTGAAGAAAGCGACAGTAAAAGTATGAAGTATGAAAAATTAACAGGGCCGTTTGTTCTAAGGACGCAAGCTTACAAGCCACAATGTTAACCAAACAATCCAGAAATGATTTAGCTTAACCCATAGCTGCAATCATCATTATACATTACCTTACTGTGTTGTCTGCAAAGTGTAAGGTAAATTGTCATTTGAAAACACAATTTGTTGCTGATAGGTCAAGTACAAATGTAATGTCACTTTAAAACATAGTTGTATTAACCTTTTAATTGCTTGGTTTTATGTTCTTAGTCCAAATTTGCCATTAAACTGGTCACAAACAAATTAATTTCATCTGACCATGTAATAAATGAGAGAGAGAGAGAGCGCACTCGGAGAGAGGCTGCTCAGTTTCATCCATTGTAAATTCACTGAGGTGGTGATCTGGATATGATAATGTCTTTCTTACGTCCTCCCTTCAAAAAAACGCCCCATAATTTAGTTTTTGAATTATACTGCTCACATTCAAACATGGTCAAAATCATCACCTCAATGCCATCTGTAATTATTATCAGGTCTGTTTTATTTATATAAAGCCCGAAAATCATAAACACAGTTTGCCTCGAAAGGCATAACAGTCTATACAGCAAGTGACACGCTCTATTATTAGAACCTCACATTGAGTGAGGAAAAACTCACAAAAAAAACCTTGTACAGGGGGTGAAATTGTTGGAAGAGCCAACGAGGAGGGATCCCTCTTCCAGGATGGACAAACGTGCAGTAGGTGTCACATGTACAGAATCAAGTTTGCAAAAAATTGCAAACCATTATCATCATCATCACTATTATCTTCATTATCTCGACCAGGGTGTGTCATGCATCTTGCCCCAACACTGTTTGCGGTTGGTTCCAGCTCCTCATGTGGCCCTCGCATGACCCTCAGGATATACATACACACACACACAATCAATAGACTGAAATATGGACACACTCTTTTCCAAACAGTGATGGTACAGATTTGTACAGATTTGGACTACAGTATAAATAAAATATCTTCTCCTTCTCCATACAGGATTTGTAGTGGGTCAAGCAGGACTTTATCAGTCTGTTGCCATGTTCCTGGTGGCCTATTTAATTATAACAATGACTGTGCTTTCTGTGTGTGCAATCTCTACAAATGGGGCTTTAGATGCTGGAGGCGCCTACTGTATCCTTTGCTGCTGGTGATTTAAACTTGACTATACTATATATGAACTATATACACACAAATTATGTCTCTGCTCCTGCTCTTTTTGGAATCAGATTTCATTTCCTAAATTTTGATTCCCAGACATGATCAGCCGAGCCCTGGGTCCAGAGTTTGGTGGCAGCATTGGTATCATGTTTTTCTTTGCTAATGTGTGTGGCAGTGCTCTCTATGTTTTGGGTCTGGTTGAAGCTATCATGGCTACGTTTGGCATCCCAGAAGGTAAACTGCATGAGACATGTTTGAGCATCCAGGCATTTAACTGTGTTTATTATATTTATATTTATATTTAACGGCTGTTTTATTGTCTCTTTTTTTAAAAAAAAAAAAATAAAAAAAAAGATGGTGCAGCTGTCTTGGGTCTAACTCAGGTGTTGCCTTCAGGATACTGGTGGTCTGTGCTTTACGGCACTGTCCTTCTCTTTCTGTGTTTCATTGTCTGCTTGGTGAGCTGTCACAATTTTCATTATGCTTTGCACATTATAAAAAGAAAATAGGAAAATGTTAGATTTTTGTTGTTCTTAAAGATAAAGATTGACAATCAATTATGCATGAGTTTAATTTAAAGGGGAAGACATACAATAATATGTTGTATAGTTCAGCTAATCTGTGTTTCATTCATTATCCTTGAGCCTCTTGGCACCATAAAAGTGCATTTTCATATTTTTTTTGAGTAACCTCAACATGCCTTAACTTGACCAATTTGAAAAATAGTGAAAACCCTGGACTTGATAGTAGTGTGAGACTAAAAGTCTTTGTGAATCCTATCTAACTAATATTACTATGTGATATAATATATACACTATATGCCACAAATGCATCAAATCACTGTTGTTGTTATGACAGGTGGGAGCCCACATCTATGCTAAAGCTGCCTTCATCATTTTCATCATAGTCATGACAGTCCTGGCGTCCATTTTCATAAGTTTCTTCATTGTTCAGCCATTTGTGGTGATTCTGCCAGATACATCAGCTCTAAATGCCACCAGTCAGAAGTTTGCCAATTTTACTGGATTTCAACTCCACACCCTAAAGAGCAACCTAGGGCGTAAGTGTTCATTCATGTTCAGGATGCATTTATTTAACGCATTTGAAAATCCTTTATTTTAAAGTTGCATCAGCTATGATCTGGGCCTGGTCTTTCTCCTTAAGAAGACCACCACAGTGCATTATTGATCTGTGATGCAGATCCCTGCTGGTACAGATGAACTTTTGCATGTATGAATAATAGAACCTTTTCTTGTCTCTTCTAGCCGGTTACACATTAGATTACACCACTGAAGTCACAATGAGTTTTGCCACAGTGTTTGCTGTCATGTTCAATGGCTGCACTGGAATCATGGCTGGCTCCAACATGTCAGGTGAGTTGGTGGTAAAATAACATAAGTATAGTTTGAAAAGAGAGGGTAATTGTTTCTCTTTATATGCTACTTAAGAAATGAAGGTGTAGATCGTAGAAGTATGTTTCTGCACCTTTTCCCAAGTGTGGCAAAGCAATAGTGGCAAAAATGTATATGCTGTATGCCTTATGCATCCTAGTATTGATATCCCCACTAGTGCAGATGCACACATTGAAAATCAAAAACAAAAAGATCAGTGGTTTCCTCTTTGTGGAGTTACTTTTAGACACAAAGTTTAGCAGGTACGTGACTTGCAGTAATATGCAGTAAACATTTTTTATGCTTCTCAGTCGTCTTTGTTGCCTGTGTGTCTCTGCATCTGAGTGAGTGACGGGGAGAGAAAAATAGTTGGGAGGATCTGAGTGTATCAAAGCTTCACTTATCTGTTTTAAAATGATTTTAATAGTTGGATAAAGAAATCAGGCGTTCATCATTATTAATATTGTGAAAGTGGGGATGCAGCTGGACACTGTTAAGTCAGCAACAAAAAAAAAAAAACAACAACCTGAGGATTATACTTGTAGCTGTGAGAGGTCAGTGGTTCAGTGCTGATTCTTTTCCCTTTGGAAGAGATTCAAACATGAGCACATTACAAAGTGTGCATTCCTGAGCTTCTATTAAATACAAACATTTGTGTGGGAAGCTGAACTTCTGAAGTCAGTAAGATTCCTCAGTGTTTTTTCTGTTTTGCAGGTGACTTGAAGAACCCTAGCTATTCCATCCCAAGAGGGACACTTGCAGCCATCTTTACAACTTTCATCACCTACAATCTGCTGAGTCTGCTTTCTGCCTGGTCCTGTGACCGGTAAGACTCACATATACCAACAGAGTTAAAGACACTTACCTCATAAGTTTTTCTTTTTTTAAATGTAGTTGGAAAGCGATCATATACAATATATCACAATATACAACAGCGACCTTTAGTGTTTAAAATGGTTACTGCAATTCCAGTTTTTGCAGAGATGTGGTCACAACATTTACTGAAAGTATATATAATAATAATAACTATATATATACACATACATAAACTTATGTAATCTGTTAACCAAATAAGTAATTTTCGACATTTCATGTTATGCTTCATTCCTCGTTCTCAGTCACCTACTCCAAAGAGACTACAGTTTCCTGGGAGACATCAATATATGGCCACCCATGGTGAAAATTGGCATTTACTCCTCCGCTATGTCTGCTGCCATGAGTAACTTAATAGGAGCCTCCAGGATCCTGTATGCTTTGTCCAAAGACAACCTTTTTGGTGAGATTCTAATCATGTGTCCTGATGCCCAATTTTTAGAAAATGTGTTACCTGCCATTTGTAATATTAAAAAGACATTTTCTTTTCCCTAGTTAAATGGCAGTGCCAGGTTTTAGCTGATATGGCCCCTTAAATAAAATTGCATGCATATTTAGGTCAGGATCAGGTCTAAATCGTTGAGTCACAGTCCTCTGCTTTTTTTCAAGTGTTCTGCAGAGCCGAGTCAACATTTGATTCTTTAGCCTACTGTTGACTGAAGATTTCACTTAAAATGAGACAAACTGACCCTTGTTATTTTAATGTCTTGTTTTACCCATTGGAGGCATTTTAATTTTGGAAAGTATCATTTGTATCAGACAGCAGATGGCTTGCAATGTTGACTCTCTCAAAAGGAGAAAAAAATACTTTCATGTGTTTGGCTCAAGTGCAGGGTGATTCATTTGTTTATTTGATTTGATAAAATGAGCAGACAGAGTGACTTTGCCTTTGTGAACATTATAAATCTGTACAGGTGGTGTCCTAGCTTTGGTGAGGAAAACGTCTCAGAGTGGGAATCCCTGGGCCTCAGTGCTCGTCTCCTGGTTGCTTGTACAGGTACATTTTTAACCTTGATATGCTGCCTTTTCTTCTTACTGGCAGATAATGTCAGTTCTTTGCCCCCGTAAGCTCAATCCCTGTCTGTTCATGTGCCCAATGGTTAATCAGTAACCTAAATAAAGCCAAAATCTTGCCTTGCATATCTGTAAAATGATTGCTTAGCCAACATCAATTTTTTTTTTAAAATTATGTATTAACAGATATTACGTGCAGCTACTTGACCTATTATCAATAGATGTCATATGTTTATGTATCTGTAAATAACAAACAAACATAGGAGAACATTTTGGCACATTTCTTACCAACTGGTCTATGGAACCTTTGGTTTTCTTTGAATGTAGTATAGGCCAAATGACCCATCTTTATTTCTACCACTAGTTGGTGCTGTTTGCAGGTAAATTGAACACCATAGCTGGTATTGTAACCATCTTCTTCTTGTTGGTCTATGCTGCTGTGAACCTGGCATGTTTGGCTCTTGAATGGGCTTCTGCACCAAACTTCAGGTAAAGTGTATGATTACTTACTGTTGTGTGGATTTTATTTACAAAGCATATTTAAAGGTCTGTTTCTTTTCATATTCCCCAATTATCTTGATTTTTTATTTTTATTCTAGACCATCATTTCGTTATTTTACCTGGCATACTTGCACACTGGGTATCCTTGGCTGCCTGGTCATGATGTTCATGATCAGTGCTATTTATGCCTTTGCCAGCATATCCTTTATGCTGCTGCTCTTGATGCTTATTCATTACTTTGGTCCCATCAGCAACTGGGGTTACATCAGCCAGGCTCTCATCTTCCACCAGGTAAGTCAGTCTTATCAGTCATATCAAAATAGTAAAAGTTTCCATTAACGCCTACATTACCACACCCCCCCCCCATCCCATCTTTGATTCACTCAGGTACGCAAGTACCTGTTAATGTTGGATGTGCGTAAAGACCACGTAAAGTTCTGGAGGCCCCAGGTGCTGCTGATGGTGGCAAATCCTCGCAGCTCTACAGGTCTTATGACTTTCATTAATGACTTGAAGAAGAGTGGCCTTTATGTGCTGGGACATGTAAAGCTGGGTTTACTTGGTAAGAAATGTAGGCAGATGCTCAATATTTGATGGATACTAACCCTAAAATATTTTTTTTTCTTTTTTGTATCTTAGTGACTCTAAGCAAAATTATTGAATGTGTTTTGGCTGTTTATAAAAATTGACTAACTGCTTTTGATGGGACCAACAAAAATGGCAAGGTCAAAATTGTACAGTTTTAGTGATATTAAAAAGTCTAAATGTCTGAGAGAAAAGATTAACCATTAATAGAAGGAATGAAACAGTTCTCCTCTTGTGGTGCAGATGGGTTGCCCTCTGATCCCTTGCAGAGCTGTTACGACTCCTGGCTCTCTCTAGTAGATCATCTTAACATCAAGGCTTTTGTCAACCTTACCCTAGCCGACTCTGTTCGACACGGAGTTCAGAACCTGCTTTTCATTACAGGATTTGGTAGGCAAATTTATCTTAGTTAAGAAAGAATAACTCTTGCAAACCTTAAAGTTCTTATCCAAATGTATGTTTAATACATATCCAGGTGGAATGAGGCCAAACACCATTGTCCTGGGTTTCTACGATGACTGCACCCCTCAAGACCTTCTCCAAGATAAAATTCTTGTGTCCACAGGCTCTGGCTTGGATACAGTCTGTCTAACCAAAGACCCCAGAGATCAGCGGTCCCCCTTCTTCCCCAGTGTGCGGGTTGCTGGGGAAAGCAAAGACCTAAAGGAAGAGGAATATGCATCAATAATTGCAGATGCTGTAAAAATGGGGAAGAATGTGACACTGGCTCGTTACTTTAACCAGTTCATGCGAGAGAATGTTTTGGGTTTGGGAAGAAAGAATGCAGATCACCAAAGCCTGATGGGGCCCTTTGTTGATGTGTGGCCTCTGAATCTGCTCCAACCAGACAGTCATGGCTATGTTGACATCTGCTCACTGTTCCTGCTGCAGCTGGCCTGCGTGCTTCAAGAGACTCGTGCCTGGAAACAGGCAAGACTTCGCCTCTTCCTTTGTGTAGAGGCTGGTTGCAGTCTGCAGGAAGAGGAGGAGAAGAAGCTTAGAGTGATGCTGAAGGAGCTAAGGATCTCAGCCCAGGTGCAGATGGTGGCTTGGGACCAGGTGGTAGCACTGCACTGGCAGAGACAGGGAGGAAAAGAGAGGGGGATATTGGTTTCATCTGCACAGAATGAGGAAAGGATAGAGAGGGAGGAAGCTAAGAAGGAAGGTGATATTGAAGTGTTTCCTAATAATGCTGCTCTGCTTACAGATAACTACATCTCTGCAGTCAACAATCTAATATTGCAAAACGGAGCTCCTAAACCTGCTGTGCGGTTTCTGTATTTGCCCCGCCCACCTGCAGACACAAGCCTTTACAGTGCTTACCTTCACCAGCTGGACCTATTGAGTCGAGACCTCGGCCCAACATTGCTAATTCATGGTGTTACTCCCGTGGTCACTACTGATCTTTAGCTATTGATCTCTAAATTCATCGGCCATCCTTATCCTGCATTGTTAATCCATGGAAGTGTCTTGAACCACTTCATTCACTTGCAGAGTATCAGACCTTGGACTGAGATCAAAAAATCATAGCCAAGTTCACTATTGAATGGAGGAAATGTTCTAGCAGACCTCACTCCTCAGTTAAAGCTGATAAGAAAAGAGATTATTCTTTGGTGAGTCTTTACTTGTAAACAAGTACCAATGTCATCAGTGGCGTATGTTACGTTTAGTTTAAAAAATTCCACTTACTAGTGGAATTCTGACACCCATTTTTTGGATTTGTTTAAATACTGTTAAATCATGAGCAGAGAGATGTGATGTTTGTATTAATGGAAGAATAAATTGAACTGTTGTTAAATTTTTTTCTTCCACTTTATGATTGAGCAGAGAGTTGCTTGCTGCTGTTAAAAGGCTTCTCAAGTTCTCATTCAGCATTTGCATTTTATATCATGACTGAATAGCAAATGCTTTGAATACAGCCCTCTATAATTATAATTTAACTGCATAAAGAGCCACACTAATGAAACTCTACATTTCTACTGTCTGTGTAGAACCACACAAAGATAATGAATTATATATATAGTCAAAGACGAAATTATTGACCCCCCCCCATGAAAATTTGATTGTTTTGTAAGTATCTCCCATGTTCTGTTATACAGAGCAAAGAATTTTTAATAGCTTTTTCAAACACCTTAATTTTATTTTGGATGCTTCCATTATTTGACTTTGCACACAGAAATTAAATTATTCCACAAAAACCAACTACCCTGGTCAAAATTATTAGCCCCTTTAAGAACTGACCTTCTTATTGTGCTAAAGTACAAACCACTGTTGTGCAATGATGTGCTTAACTATGTAATGCTCAAAACTTTAAAATTAAGTTAAAACTGAGGGTTTTCTCCTAATTTACACACAGTATAAAATCGCCAGTAAAGGTTTGAGCTGTTACTTGAGAAAGCATCATGCCAAAAACCAAAAAAATGATGCTTACATAACAGGAGAAGGGTAGCTCTCTCAAAATTCATTTATTTATTTGGAGTATGGCTATCATCCACCTCTAGAGGGCAGTATAGGCCAAGTATTATGGTTGAGGTGAGTGCTAGTGTAACAAGTCCTCCACAGTAATCACACATATTGGTTAATCTTATTACTGGTTTAGTGTATTTTAAACCAGCAGTCACTGACTTATTCAACCACTGCTGGTCTAGGGCTGGACAGCTGACATTTGTACTGGCTGCTGAAATGACATTGCTTAACAAAGGTTGGTTTGGGTTTTGATAAGATTTGTACACAATTTGGTAAAAAAAAAAAAAATGTTTTATGTATATGCTATTAAATGTTAAATGAAAAATGTGAATTAAATCTGCAGGTATAAGAAGGCTTCTCCAGTAAACTGTCACCCTGCAAAGCTTTTTTAAAACATAAATTTGATTCCCTGTAACCTCTGTATTTTATTATGTTTATTATACGCAGCTACATGGTTTTCCATGTAATATGCCCAGATCTGCATTTCTGACTCGTTATTTGGTTTGATACTTATACTCCATTTTATACAGTCAAATGTATCAGCTGCCACCTATTTATGAAAAACAAATGTGTCTGATGCAGTCGTTTGGTGACGGTGATCAACTGCTAGATTAAAACTTCATCTCGTACGTCACATTTCCGTCAAAATACTGAATTTTCATGTAGGATGCACTTAACACCCACCTACGTGACACTGACAAGCTGCATGTGGGAGGGACTGTGTTCACTACAGTGAGCCAGCCTGGACTCTGCCTTCTATAAATGGATATCACATTCACTGTCACGCATGCAACCCAGTTGCCTGCTCAAATGAAGTGGTGTGAATAGAGCAGAATGTTGTCACTGACACACAAATTTACCCATATTTTCTCTATGGGCATCAGTAAGGGTGATCCCTCCAAGTCCATAGGGCAAAGTGGCTCACTTGTGACTGACTGGATGTGAGATGGGTGCAACTAATGATTGTTTTTATAACTGACTGATTATTTTCTTGAGGAATTTTTTGTTTTGTTAACAGTTAACTGTCATAAAGCAGCAAAAAAAAGCAAGCTGGGAGCATTTTTAAAAAATGATTTATAAATTTAAGAATATGAATGACTAAGGGGATTAGGCAGATTGGACAGATGTGAATGTGAGAGTGGATGGTGGTTTATTTCTATGTGGCCCTGCAATGAACTGGTGCCCTGTCCAGGGTTTACCCTGCCTTTTGCCCTATGTCATGAGTGAGTGAATGACTAATTTTTTAATAAGATACAATAAAAATCAAGTAAATGTTGTGACTTTATGACAAATAGTACTAAACTTTGACATTGTTGAATAGGGGGAGTGATAGTGCCCACCTGACTGAGGGAGCCTTAGTGCAAGTGCTTTACCTTACAAAAACTTGTAAAGTGTTTATGAAAACTCTTAACATACAGCAGTATATTGAAATGCACACAATAGGCTTCTGCAGCTCTGCCGGACAACAAAATTGGCTGTTACAGCTGTGAGAGTCACAATTGTTGAAAGGATTATGCTCCAAACAGACACTTGGGACAGACATACTGTAACATTTTCATACACTCTAAAGAGTTTGAGTGGGAGGGTGAGGGTGTATTTTTGAAATCCAGGCCATATCTTAGCAAGAAGACGAAGGACCTGTGTCTATTAAAACTGTACAATGAAGCTTCAGAACAGGTGACATTACGAAAACAAAACCAAGGATCGTCCAGGATAGATAATGGAGAGATGAACATTGGTGAGCGATGTAAACACACTCAAATCGCTTGGTAATGAGACCTTTGTGTTTAGGAAACTGTTTGCTTGGATTTGAAGTAGTTGTGCTCATTTCTTTGGGGCTTGATTTGCCAAAGTTCTCACACTCCCAGATTTCAGCTGTTATGGCCAAATGTGATGATGCATTGGAGAAAAGCTGTGCTATGTACAGTTAAGGACAGGAAGCAAACACAGTGGATCTATTGTCTGAACTGAATCTGTGACCAACTTTACAGTGGACTTTGTTCAGTTTGAGAGAAATCAAAAACTGGAATATATGACATCAATTTAGAGACGGTACACGGAAAATCCAATGTTGTCTGGAAAATCTTTTTTGGCAGGTTGTTACATCCATCCACATGCTGTATTACCACTCAATTGACTAGACTGTCACTGTTAGCCACATAAAAATGTATTTTCCTTAAACAGAATAGATTATCCATTGCCTCCACGATGTTAAAATCTTGATTATGTTTTTTTTTAAATTATTTTCGTCATTGTTGTCCTCCTGTGTCACTGGTATCCAGTTAATCCGTTATTTTTGCAAGATTTTACTGTCATCAAAAATGTTTAGAAATATATCTGTAATTTCAAAATATCCTCATGACATGTTTTTTAATTTTTGCTATTGTTAAGTTTCTGGCATGCAGACTGTTTTATCCTGTGGGAATATACACTTTCTTTATTTTTTTTTTTGTTGTATGCACAACGTTAACAACCTTAACAATACAATTTATGTCAGTTTTGTGAAGATCGCATTGTCCAACACATATTACCTCTGCCTTGTTTGTCTTTTAGCAGCATAACTAAAAATGTAAAGAACCATCTTTTGATTAAAAATTCAGGGTATGTAGGCTGTAGCACAAGGAACAAATTGTTAATATTTTGCTAAATAATCTGGATTAATTAAAGAAAATAAGCAGCCTTGCTATAGTGTTTTCTCTAGTTTTGTTGTTAAATTGGGATGTTAAATTTCCACTGGTATTCCTTTAAATGTTATGTTAATAATAGTGCTAATAGATTTATAATGAAAATATAGATTAAAAACTGTATACAAGTACACTTTAACAGTCAAAAGAGTTCAAATATTAAGAAAACAATGATAAATGAATATAACAATCATTAAAATGATCAAAACTGAGAACCAACAGAAGCCCACTTGTAAAAATGTGTTTTGAAAATAGATTCTAACAGGAATAGAGAATGGTAATGGTCAGTTGCTATTCAAGTAAATATACAAAATCAGAACTTTTCTTCATAAGAAATGTTTGTGTCCATTATTTCAATGGATAGCCTGTTAAGTGGTGGAATGATCAGAATGAGTCCTTTTTCATTTAGCAGCAGGTAAATCATTTGTATTGTCTGTAAGATTTCATGACATATTTCATTTGTGTGTGTATTGAAGACAAATGCTTTATAAATCTGAATTAGTTCGTACATGTCAGTACAACATATACCTAACCTGAATGTGTGAGTGGAAGAGGATATGACTGAGGTTGTTTCTGGGGCCACACATGCTTGGCATGCTCATCTGTCCTCTCACCTTTTTTCTTTTGCATTGGCTTAATCCAGAGCACATGGCAATCAGCACCATCCAAAACTGGCTTGTTCCTTCTGCCATCTGCTGCTCCTTGTCTTCCATATGTGAAAACTTGTTTTTCTTTGGGGACGATAATGCTTCTGTTCCATCTGTGGATGCACACACTGAGATGATGGAGGAACCAAGACAACAACCATTGTGAATGGCTCCGAAAACTGCTTTGTTTAAGTAAACAGACAGATAGATAGATAGATCTCCTATAATAATGTATTTTCCCAGAACAGATGGTAAGACAGTATCAAAGCACATGTCTCTAAATATGAGATATATTATATATGTTAATGTTTTACTGGCAACTTATGTTAAGATTTTTATTTCTTTGTTTTCCTTTCTTTATTCATGCTTTATTTGGGTTAATTCACATTATGAAAAAAAAAATAGTTGGATACAATGTTTCAGTGATTCCAGAATACATATATATTTATAATTTATAAATTTATATATATCCATAAATTTGAATTCCTTTTTTGTGAAGTAGTTTATATGTGTCTCGCTGTCTGTATCAACTCATTTCATCACACAATCCTAAAATGCAAGACAAGTGAAGAATTGAGATTAAGTTGATGCATGTAAATGTGTATGTTGACGTGTATTAGTCCTAAAATAGATAAGCAACCTGTTTAGGGTGTTCCCACCTCTCGGCCACTGTGAGCTGGGAAATAACTCAGCCCCTTATGACTCATGAATACTTGATTGGGAGGTACTGAGGATGTTATTTAGTTAATTAAATGATTGAGCTCATTATTGGTGAGGTCTTCTGCTGTTGTACCACAGTTTCCTTTTAAGGTTTGATTTGCTGTGCATTCAGAGATGGTCTTCTTCATATGTTACATCTGCAACATCTACAAGACATTTTTGCACAGGAATTTGTCACGCACTGGATATTTTCCTCTTTTCCTGCGGTCATCTCTCCTGTCGGGCTCCACAATCAACTTGTTGAGATGGTGCAGCAGTATCGGTATCTCAAATATCTTAAAGAACAAACTATCCTTGGAGTATTATGTGGATGTTATGTGCCACAAAGCTCACCAGCCTATGGTCTTTTAATATTGACAAGGCCTTCGTGAAAACAACATCAGAGACTGCCTTTATTGACCTTCCCCTCTTCTTCAGAAAGCTACGAATATTTTAACTGGTTCTAGCCAACCCTCTATTCTCAGAGTGTAAATTGCTACAGCCTGGTCACAGATTCAGCCAGCCCATATGAAATGTCACACTCTGTAGACAGCACTGCAATAACAATGTAAAAAATAAAATAAAAATAAAACAACAATAAAACCAGCCTTTTTTTTTGACTGGACTGCAAAGTGTGGTGCTGGAGCATACTCCACTATTGGCACTTTTTATGAAACTGGTGAAGAGATGGGTTGCCTGCCATGTTGCTTAGTATATAGCATATGTGGCTAGTTATACATGTTTATGGATGTTAACAGCGCTGTTTACTGCCAAAATGTGTTACTTTAGTTGCATAATGGCAGGACGTGTGAAGGGTCTCATACAGTCTTGGGGCCACCTCTGGTAAAACAGCATAATTGCAACAATGATTTTATAATGTAAAGCTTGATGACAATAAATGAAATAATGGTCAGACTCAAAGACACCTTGTGTTATATCACTTTTTCAATGATAATGTCTGCGCGGCAGGCAGTTCAAACCACACCGTCCACACACACTTGTATAACAGTTTAGATAACTGAGGCTGAGCCGCCTCGAGACAACCATTGGCATCGCTTCATTCACCAGCAGCTGCGTCGGAGTGACGTGATCCCGCCTCTCTCACGCCGCCGGTAGCCGTGGGTTTCCACGTGAAAGTAGTGACTCCATTATGTAAAAAAAAAAAAAAAAAGACAGACTGCAATGAAGCCCAGTGGCGGTGCAAACCGGCTATTACTCTGCCCGCCCGCGTGGAGGCAGGTAGCGCCGACTGGCTCAAAGTGCCGTGACGTAGTGACTGGCAGCTCTTTGGGCCAATAGACAGAGAGTAGGGGAGGAGCTTATGGATTGCGTTGGAAATGAGGTCAGTCTGCCTGAGAGAGCACAGATTCCCCGGTGCGAGGAAACTTCAGTAGGAGAAGGTCGTGTCATACCCGAACTTGGAACCGGCGGGGTCTTCAGTGACGGTCACCTTCACTACCAACGCTTCTTTCACTCCATCGAGCTGCTGCGCTTTATGTAAGGTTGGTAGAATTTCACTCGCTATTTACTCACGTTTAGACATTTGTTTTTTTTTTTTTTATTATAAGCTGTAAACGAAGGCGACAACGCAGTAAACGAGTACGGCTTTCGCCGAGTTTATGAATTGCTGTTGGGACGTGAAGCGTGAAAGCTGCATAAATAACTGTGTCAGTGCAGAGTGTGAGAGGGTCAAGTCTGGTCACTGGACTACGGTCAGTGGACTGGCATCTGCTGCCGCTGCCCTGCCCTGCCCACGGGACGTGATAGCAGCGCTGCCACTTACATTAACACCATTTGAAACGAAGGGAAAAATCTTTTTCTCTTAAACTGATAGTATATCACGACCCTGCAGAGCTGACTTGAGACAACCAGAGACGAGCTGTGGAAGAGTCACATGTCCTGCGAGGCGCCTTACATAAAGAGTATATTTCTGCAGCAGCACAAGTTCACATGCTGTCACACAGTTCACACTGGCAATCCAGTTTTAACATTCTCTAAACAGACAGATTACAATTTACAGATATCTCTTATTTAATTTATCTCGAATCAAAATGAATTGAAGATGTCTAATATGATGAATAGAACGTATCAGAATGCACTGTCTGTATTCGTGCTTTACGTGAGACCGATTGAGTTTCAGAAAATCAGTATCGGCTGATTAATTACGTAATGAATGTCCATATTGATTATCAGTATTATGTTCGCCCTTTTTTCCACTGAAACTTAAATAAATGCTGAGATGTGCACAAAGATGTGTTTTAATTTAAGTTTGTTGATGACATGTTTCATGTATTTACTAAGCTTAGAGAATTATATTCAAAATATGCAAGAGTTCCACAGTGCAGACTGGACAAAGAGACCCAAGTGTTGTCCATTCATTCATTCATTCATTCATTCATTCATTCATTCATTCATTCATTCATCATATACCACTTTATCCTCCACAATAGCACTGTGGGCTGCTGGTGCCAATCCCAGCTGTCATAGGGCAAGAACCAGGGCACACTGTGGACACGTTACCAGGCCATCACATAGAGATGAACAACCATTCACTCACAAGCTTTAGAAAGTCCAGTTAACCTCTGCATGTTTTTGGACATTTGGGAGGAAACTGGGTCCCTGGAGAAAATCCACATGCCCACACAGGGAGAACAGTACAGACCATGTCACAAACCAGCACTTTTTTTTTTTTTGCTGTGAGGCAACAGTACTAGCCACATGCGCCACATGTGTTGTCCAAGAAATTCTATGTTGCTTAAGCAATTTGTGTATCGAAATGTACAGGATTTTTGCATAACCAAGTTTTATCCAGATTGTTTATTCAGCTGTGACTAAAGGATATAACATTGGATTATGTACCAATCTTCTCTGTTGATGATGATTTCTTAAATCTTGCACATCCAGTTTTTTGGCATTTGTGTTTAAAAGCCAGATGTGGGTATGTCTACAACATTTCTGTGCATGACTGGAAAAAGGGAAGCACAGTGGAGTGGTGTCTAGTTCTGTTGCCTCGCAGCAAGAAGGTCAACAGTTTGAATCTCCATTCGGCGGAAGGCCTTTTTGTGTGGCATTCGTATCACACTTTTCACTCTATATGTCAGCTGGGATTGGCTCTAGCCCCCCTTGTGGCATTCCAAAGTAAATCTCTTTATGCTATGGAGCCAATCACTCAAGTAAAATACTAAAAATGTTCAATATTCATGATAATGCTGATAATCGAAACAGAGTTTTTCTTCATATCTTGCCCCTAGGTTTGACCATAGAGTGTAAAAAATTAATGCCTGACTGTAGCTGAAGGGAGTTTGTACTTTATTGCAAAACATTTGTTGGACACAGTCCGATATTTCACTACCACATAGGGAAATTTGCAAGATCATTAACTGCAGGCAAGCAAGCAGAGTCCAGTCTTTATTTCCACTAAAACTATTGTACTGTGGAAACTTCCAAGTTATGAAATATTTGACAACTTATGCAGCAAGAGGACAACTTAAAGCATGACAGGAGTTAAAACAAATATAATTTTCCAAATAAAATACTGTTTGTTGGTCAGTGTATAATTCATTTTATCATCTAAATGGATCATATACTAAAAATACTTATGTTTCTTTTAAGTTTGCATGGTAAGCTTTTATTGGAGGTTTTCCTTGTACCGATATACAGTACATATACTTATGAACAGATTAATTAGAAATCATGGCACATTGTGTATGGTTGCTGCCTACTGGCTTTGTTCAAGGGAAGGAAGAAATTTAAAACTGAAATCCTTGTCGTAAAATGTTCAGCTGTTAGCATTAGTAACACTGAACTAAATTTCTGTGGGACAGATTCTCTTTAGGACAGGCCATGTTGGAACATGCAACATATCAGCTGCACATCTGAGATGGTGAGAGAGATTCAGCTTCCCCTTTGTGACTGCAAAGGGAGGAGAAAATATTACTGACGTGTGTACAACATGCTTATCTCCCTGCAACAGTCGCTCCGGGTACATTTTTCCCCACCCACCATTTTGGCACGTGAGATGGTGGCTGCAATTGCCTTTTCCTACTCGGTTACAATGAGAGGTCACTTGAGTTCCTCTCAGAGCAGATCATGTTACAGGGCAGTTCGATGCTTGTATGTCTCACTGGAAGGTTGCCAGATCGTTCTGTGGGTGAAATATATATATATATTTCTTTTCAGTCTATAGTCTCTAACTCTAACATGATTCTAACTGAACTCTAGTGCTGGTGTTGAGGAGGGAATTTACCAAACTGTCCTGTGTCCAGATTTAAGAAAATAAGAAGTGTTTAGGTGGAAGGAACAGTACAATGTGCAGAGTGCAGTCATATGTCAGTGAAAATAGATGTAGGTCACTGGAGGAGGAACAAGCTGTAGAACAGCCTGCATATACTGTATATCAGTACAACTATGTGATTATAATGATAAGAATTCATATATCTGAGAGATCGCTTTTTTAAATATGAACAAATTCTAAACTGATTATACAGTGATGGTCAGAAAATAAATATTTCCTCATCTGTTCAGAGACGTGGACTTGCAACCTTTAGTAGTCTAGTTGCCAGATTACTTCGGCGGAGGCACAGCATGTCGAAACAAATTTATTCCACTGACGTGAAGTTTCACAAAAATAAAAGTGCCCCATTGACACATTTTTAGACCCTACATTTCTACATTGTTATGTGTGGTGGCTGTCAGACTGAAGCAGGTCATAATTTTCAAATTTATGCTGCTGATATGGAATATTAAAGTACTGAATCAATAGTGAAGCAAAGTTATGATACAAGGAGTGTCACTAGAACTTGGACAAAGAAACATGACCAGGACCTAAGGCTAACACAAGACTGTCAGGGTCATAATTACAAAGTTCTTGTACTCATCAACTTGTCAGGAGCTTGGAAAATAGAGATGAGAGTGATGGATGTAGACCACTGACAATTTTCCACCAGTCTAGGAAATCTTTGTTCCCTGCCACCTTACAAATTCGAACAAATGCAATCAAAGTTACATTTCCAACTGAGATTACATTAGCTATAACGGTTTAAGATCTGAATGGGTTTTTTCCCATCAAAGCCAACTGAGCAGCATGTTCCCTTTAGGCCAAAATGATTCTGTGATATCTTTTAAAATGACTGAATGGGCCTGTGTAGAACATTACATATGTAACTAGTGATTGTTTTGCTCCTCACCGTGCCTTGTTAGCCACCTGCTGCTTGATTTACCTCCCTTAATGTGGGATGTTTGACCTGCTGCAGAACACTGTGCACCCTTGACAGGAAAAAGAGAATCATGTCTCACATTAAAGCCTAAATGTTTCATAATGGTTGTGCAAAAACAGTGGCAAAAAAAAGAGCATGCGTCAAGCTCCCTTTACCTCACTCTAACACTATTATTGGTTTTCACAAATGTCCTCTGTCCCAACTCTTTCTTCCACTCCTTTCCCTGCAACAGCTCAATGAAATTAATTAGATTTATTTGGTCTCAAGTGAAAGAACAAAAAAACATTATTGTTGCATTATTTTAAGCAGTAACAACAATCTACTGTAGATGAAGACTGGGTCTTTAATTTGAAGCAAAATGAATAAAGTTCAAGAAATAGTGAGCATGTGATTTTCAGAACTTGTTAGACTGAGTTTTGAGTAAGCAGGTTTCCATAAACACAGAAATGACGTATGCTTGTTTATTATGTTTTCTCATTCTTACTGAATCATTCACAATCCACAGCCAAGACAAAGCTGTTTGTCCTCAAATTTAAGTTCCATTATCTTTTATATATATTTATATATTTAATGTATTAATTTAAAAATAAACTGGCAAACTAAACTAATGATTTTGCAAAAAAAAAACCTTCAGGGTAACAATCAGATTTCAATGTTGTTTCACCCATGACATTACAGAATTTTACTTTTATATGTACACATATTCAGTCTTTTACTTCTACTTAAGATTAGCTGTTAAGCCAGCTTTTAAACTTGGACTACATTTAGAGTAATAATTACTCCCTCTGCAGCAGCGCCTGCCAAAAACAACGCAAGCTGTTGTTTGATACGATCTAATTGCAATTCTTTCAGCATAAATTGCAATTGCAGTTTGATTCGTGATACATATTTTTTAAGTCAGGCTTCAGTTAAATATTCTTTATAGATTTAAAACAGGATGGAACATTTCAATTATTCAATCAGTTGCAGAAAAATTTGTAAAATGAAGATCAGTGCTTTCCAAACCTCAAAATGACAATGTCCTTAAATGTTTTGTTTTGTCCGCAAACCAAATCAATTCTGTTTTCTATCATAGAAAGGAAGTAGAACAGAAGGGTGGTTTCAGAAGCTGAAACCAAAGAACTTGTTTTTATTTCGTTATGAAAACAAACACTGTAACCTATTAACCAATGGTCAGTAGTTTGGTAATTGTGTTGTTTCAAATTTTGATTTTTAATTTGAATGATTGAAATGATTATTTCTCAGCCCTGGTATGTATGCTATGCTGACTGGCTGAGTCACCCAATCTCTCAGTGAGTGAGTTTGGCAATGCCCTGTCGAATATCCTAAAAGCCCTCTGTCGCTACTTTTAGGATATTCGACAAGGCATTGCCGAACTCACTGCTCTATGAAGCTCGCTCACAGTAGGGTCTCAGTGTTTTGGACACTGTATATACTTCGTGTTCTTTTGAGTACCTCTGTAATGCAGTGAGCATACAATGACCCAGTTTTCACAGGAGTGGGGACAACTACGTGTGACAGGGCAGTGATAAGCAGCTGGGACAGTGAACTCACTCCTGCCTTCCGTTTGACAGTGGGCCTTCAGATAGGTTGATCATTAATAGACATTTTAGTGCAGTCACTTGATTAAAGTTTAGCATCGTCACACTCAGAGAAACTAAAGTTCACACTGACAATAATATAAATTCGACCATATCATTCAGTTTATTACTTATATAATATAATGATTTCTCACATGTAAAATGTCCATAGTGTTACCTACTGTAATTTAATGTTGCACTATTGAGTGCAAAAGTTCCACATTTGCAGAGCTGTTCTTGTTGTAGTTGTTGTTAGGATTTACATTCATTTAGACGGCCTAAGTAAATGCCTGGGTAGGTAAAACTTACGTCACAAAAGCTTAAGTGGTTGTGTGGGCTTGACTCTAAATATTTAACTAAATAAACACATGCACATCACCATGGAGCTTAGGTAAACTGCACTGTTGAGACAGAGCTGTGTGCCTTCAGATATAAAAAAAAAAGGACTTTCCATGACGCAGAGAATGGCGTGTCAGCAGTTAGTCAAGTTATGCCTGGGGAAACAGCCAGGCCACATGCTATACTTGGATGCTATGTGGCGTGCATGCGACTATATGTTGCCCAGATCCAGGAATAGTATCTATATCAGTAATAGAGACCAATGTGTGAGACCTAAGTTAAGTCGAAATTGTACTGGAATTCATCAGAGAACGTTTACTGCAAAGGTGTCAAGAGTAAAATCCACACCACAGAAAAATGGTATCATCACCATAATTCAGTGTCATTATGGACTGAAGCAGAACATTCCTCTTTTTCATTTCAAAATTGCTTCCATGCATTTCATTTTGTTCACAGTTCTTTTTCTATAATTATATGTTAAAAGTTTTTTCCTCTGATCACTGGTTACTTTCCAGTTTAAAAACCTCACTGTTAATGCTTCCAAAATATCTGACATATTCCTTGGAAAAATGCAACCAACATTGAGTGGCTTAGTTAGACAATTATACACGTCTCTAGCTAAAATCTGGCATTTGTATAAATGACTGGTGTTCCACAGGCTGCTGGATCACCTGGCCACAGAAAACAGGTCCAACTTCCAGGTTTCACCGTATGGTGGCGTTCACGTAAATGTTGTTAAGTGTTTTATGATCCTTTTATGAAAAGGTTGTCAGATGGGACAGATCTGCTGATCCTAAAGGCCAAACTCTCAACCAGACAACCTTTTCACCCTACATCAGAGAAGCAACTACAGGGGTCTGCAGAGGTCAGGAGTTAAACCCTGCTATGTTCTCTGATATTTTACTTGACAAAAAAAGCCACCTAAAGAAGAACAACAGAGATAAATCAACTCTGCTGCACTGATTTCTCTGTTGCATTTCTGAACTTTGTGCAGGTTTGCGTGTTTACATGAATGTGTACGCACATGCAAATAAAAAATTACTAAATGCCAAAGATTTCTTCCTGTTAAAAGGGAGTTTTTTTTTCCTCTCCACTGATGCCTAGTGCTTGCTCATTGTGTGAACTGTTGGGTTTTCATTTCTCTGTAATATTGTAAAGGTTTTGGCCTTACTATGTACAGTGCCTTGAGATAATGTATGTTGTGATTTGGCGCTATACAAATGAAATTGAATTGAATTGAATTAAATGACCCCATTTTGTAATCATGTCAAATCAAACTATGTATGTGTTTCTGTCATCTACAAAACCACTGATTACATTTCCTGTTAGTATGACATTAAAATACTCTCCCTGAGGCATTGCAGTTATTCACATAGCTGATTAGTTCATTCACAACAGAAAGTATTCTGTCATTGCCATGTGGTAACCTAATAAAAGGGATACATTGTGTTTGTTGTTTGAAAATGAATTGATCGAGTTGTGTATGTCTAACCCAAGTATTGAATAATGAATTAATGATATTGTATGATGGTTACTAACATGTAGCTCTCCCCTTTCTTAACAGATCATTCCACTTTCTTCTCTGTTCCCTGTGGCAACACCCTTGTGACGATGGGGTGATTTTGTTGTTTGATCATCCAGTTAACTCACCTGGAACAAGTCCAGGACATCGCATTCCCTCATGTCAGAAGACTCTGACTCAAAGCCCTACCACTTCCAGATTCTGGAGGACCAGGATGGAGCTGCAGGTTGCAGAGCTTCCACCTCAAGCAGCTCCATGCCAAGGGGGGCCTCTGGGTGCAGCTCCATGGCCCAGCTGCACCGGATAGGAGGCTACAACCAAGGTGGCCCTGAACTAGGCCTCCCCTCAGAGGGGAGTGACAGCAGCAGCCAGGAGCCACCTGCCACGATGCACAACCGTCGCAAAAGCACCCACTCCCATTTGCTTCCTGAGGAGGATGTGGAGATGAAGAGCAGTGGGTCCAGTGGGAGTGGGACCGAATCGCACGGCAATGAAAGTCACGGCAATGGCAGTCAAGGCAACGAGAGCAACAGCCATGAGTCCATGGGCAGCTCCAATGGCAACAGTAAAGACTCTGCCCTGCTGGAATCTTCTGAAAGCAACAAGAGGTCAGTGGGCTTTGTGGAAATGGTTGAAAGATAATCTTTACATATTCACAAATGTCTCTGAGCTTTACTGGATGAAAAAGCAGCTATGTCACTCTGTTTGTCAGAGTTGACTAATGTCTGAGTGTGGGCCAAGACTTGCAATGGCCATCAAACTCTTGGCCAGGAAATGCATTTAAAACTTTAGTGACTCCACCTCCCTCATGCTAGTTTTGTTAGACATTAAAGGTTTGACCATGAACCAAAATTGAAATCTAAATTGAAATTGATTTGAATAGCTTTTAAATAATGTTGCTTTCAATGGCCCTCTCCCTCACCACTGATTTGTCATACCCAAACCAAATTAAAATTTTAGGCAAGAAAAAATATTTTACCTCACTAGTGCTTGTTTAATAGGAAAATGACACTAGTCCATTTAGTCTTGTCCTTTGTTTGACCTAACTGTGCATGACACATTTTACTTCTTGTTTACACATATTTGACTGTACTTGCTTACTGCCTCCGATGAGGCACAATTTTGAAGTCAATGTGACAGAGAGAATGCAAGTTCTATCTCAAATCTAAAATCTAATCTCAACATCTGAAATTAGAGCATTTGTCTGAAAAAAGTTATATATGTCAAATGTGCTTTTCTTTATTTAATAAATCATTTGTGAAAACAGTTTCATAAAGTTACCATATGTCAAAGAAGTATTCAAAATTTCATCCTCAACGTGAGAAGTGTAAGCCGTGGATTTAATACAGCAGCCTTATGATCTGAAGGAGACAGACACTTTGGGCTCTGGTCAATTAGTGTCCTTAGTCAAATATTTAATAACAATGAATATACAGTTGAACATTTAACAAGTAGCTCCTGTATATACGTAATAAAAAGACATTGGTTGCAATGTTTCTTTCACAGTTGGTTCTAGTATCTCACATATTTAAATTTCACCCCTGGTAGAGGGCCCCTGTCCATTTTATATCTGGATACAAGATGATATGTTAGATGTTATTTTAGCCTTGGCGTGAACTCTACAGAACAAGTTGTACTTCACTGAACTGGGATTATACATTATTTAGTGTGATGAGTCTACTAGTTTGTCAGTGGCAACATGTTAACTACTGTCAACGTGTGGCAAAACTCTGCCTGACATTTTACATCATACTGTATAACTCAACTATAGGCGAATAACTTTATTTGAATATTCCCAAAGCTCATACTTTCTAGTCATGCAAAAATATGATTTTATGTCAATCTGTATCCCCAGACAGTGGTCAAAGTGTCCTGTCCAAAGAAAAAGAAAGAAATCACTTCTTTTTCCCAGTTAGAGGGTTGGGTCATTTTGGAGGCAGGAGTTTGACTGTCTCTCAATACCACTTGGATTGAGTCACAGTCTCCAGCTACTTGTTATTGCCATGGCAATGCAATATTTATCTCTGTTTAATGCCGGGCGGAGAGAACAGAGCTGTGTGCTTGCATGTCCTTTCACTCTCAGTCATCCCTCTCTTATTTCACTCATTTTTTGACCACTCCCTCTTCCTGTCTGTTGTACTGTACATCAACCAGACACTGCCCAGCTTCCACCCTCCCTCCTCTGCTGATGTCACAACTTTAAGTACTTCTTTGTCTCCTGCTCTTCTACTCTTCAGTTGAAGCTCTGAAGATCCCCTTAACCCTTTTTATTATTTTATTATTGGTTTTTAATACTCTCACTCTCACTCTTGTTCTTCTTCTTGTTCCTCGTCTGCCTTTTATTGGTAGCATATTATTTCAGAAGGAAAACCACAAAATCTATCAAAACTGTCTCCAAATCTGAAACACAACACATCTGATTTCAGGGGTGTCTACCTTTTTTTTGCATCAGATTGCTTCAGTGATTATGGATCATTTACAAAATAAAACCACTGCAGTCTTCATTGTGGCCAGAAACTGTCGTACCCAGTGAAAAACCAAAGAACGTAAAACTCCAAACAGAAAGGTCCTGGTTATCCCTCCACTGGCAGGTTTTAAAACAAACATTCATGGAGAATTAACTTCAGTTGATTCAATATTTTATTCTTTTTTTGCATTTGCTTTAAACTTGGCTTTACAAATAATTAAATAGTTAAAAAAACACCCACAGAGTAAAGTTTTATGAGTTAAATAGTTTCTGTCCACTGCAATATTTATGTGTGACTGTGCCACCCTAACACATATTAATATTTACTTACTACCTTTTACTACATTACTGTTTTTACACTGCTTGATAACAGAAACCCCTTATCCGTGAAGCATGGTGCTATTTAAGTCCTTTTGTGCATCAGGCATATAATGATGGCACAATATGAGTTCTGAGTCAAAGTGTGTGCCTCAGTGAGTTTCAGGTTTTGTGACAGTTCTGAAGAGTAACTGTTCACTCACTGTCCACATTCGTATTAGCAGATCTTTATTACCTTTATACTCGATGCAGTGTCAACAAAAGCTGAACATGAGGTTGTACTTTTGCATCTTGGTCCCTGGTTTTGCTTGATGTTCTTTATAAATATTGTGCCTATATTAAAGCATTTAATCCTGTTATTTCTAGCAACATGTTTCACTTGCAAGGTGTGATAAGTTTGTAGGCTAATACAATGGGTCACACGTACACAAACCTGAGCATCACTGTGAAGTGTGATCTAGAGTGAAAATACAGTATTTAACATGATTAACACTTGTTGAAATATCCCGCGAGTATGAGTTAGTGACATGTAGGTCTGCAGACTTACTAAACGAGGACTCCACTCACACTCATGGAACTACAGTGGCCTCTGTGTGTGTGTGGGTGTTTTAAGGGTGTCTTGAAACATGAAACACTCAACACTGGCTTTAGGTTTGACTATTAGCTGCTTTAAAAAGCAACATGGTGGTGTAAATTGACCACCTCTATAAAGCCATGGGTAGTGTATTCAATTTCTAACTATAATCATTTATTTAAGAAAATGCTCTATACACTTTTCATGTGTTGTTCTCATGTAGTCATGAGACTACATGAGGCTTTTTTTTACCCACTGCTGCTCGCCTCTGCCTTATTCATATGCAGTCGTTTAACTGTTATTCATGTCCCTCCAGTGTAATGGGATATCCTATCATACAGCTGAAGTGCTAAGAGGTCAGATGTTCATATGGGCTATCCGTGGAAAGTTCTTAATTGACCAGGGCCACCTGGCTGGTGGCAGAATAGAGAAACTAAAAGAGGAACTCATTTGTACCTTGCAGTGCATTTCAACAGCTCAAACTGTGCAAAGTATCCTGCTGAGCACTATTACATGTTCAGACTGTCCTGTCTAAATCAAACTGCTTTAGACTAAATTTAGTAGAATTAGATACATGCTTGTGCATGGAGAGGCTATTTGTAAGGTTTTTTTCCTATTCTTAGCCAAGTGAGCAGGTTATTTAAAGTAGCACAGTGTCTCCAACAGCTTTTAATAGTCTTAGGTTAAGCTTGTCTAAAATACAATGGTCATCATAAGTACAGTCCATAGTTAAGTGGACTAGAGTCCAGCACACAGTTCATGGCCTTGAGATAAGTTGGCCTTGTTCTTTGCATGCTCTTTGTGTTTGTCTGTCAGATATCATATATAAAAATGCTGCTGTGTGCTCCTCTGGTGCTAAGCATACCTCTAACCAAACTGTTGATGAAGTTGAAGTTAGTAATACAATAATAAGTGTGTCAAAAATGGGTTTGGCAAAACTGTTAAAATAGCTTTATATGGTCCAACAAAATCTAATGTTTTTATTTTTGGTCTATGAGTTTAAAATTGGCAAATTATTGACACATACATGTGAAAGTTAAGGTATGTGAGTAAGATATGTAAAACTGTGGCCACTACCCTTTAATCCAAATTCAAAATATTGGAGAATGTTGTCCCCACACCCAGTCACCAACTATTTTGACAAATTTGTTTAATTGTTTTTTAATTAATGAAACAGATTTTTCTTCTTCAGAAATGTGAATATTCCCTTGTGTATTTGCTCCATCTAGCAAAGAAATAATGAAAACTGAATGATTTTGGTTTGTGGACAAAACAAGACATTTTTCAATGTTTTCTGAGATTTTTTGGACCAACTGAACAACTGAAAATAATAGACAGTTATGAATAGACAATAAAATAAATGTTACTTGCAACCCAGTCACCAGCCTGTTGGGCTTTTTGGGCTCCTCCCGCTGAGAGTGACGCTTGCACAAAAACATGTTTTTGGCCCTACTATCATTATGAGGAACTAGAAGTTATTTTTTATGCCATGTGTAGTATGCACCCTTTGAGGTGGAAAGGTACTTTGGAGCGGTGAGAGTGACCTCAAATTTTTAAGTGTTTCTACTTTTATAGGTCTGACTTATAAATGAGAAGTGAAGCTGCATGCATGCTGTTCTTCACTCATGTCCACAAAGGGCAGAGATCCATTGATCTTTTTTCAGGTCACCTTAACAACACCCCACATTGTAAGGCTCAATATTCCAGTTTTATTAGTAGTCAAAGATGACTTTCAGCACCTTAACAGCAGCAGGTGTCTCAGCAAGTGAGGAGGAGATGCATTTATTAGTTGTCAGAAATGGCATATTTTCCATAATTTCCAATAGTCCATTATTTGTTGTATTATTTGTGGAGGGAAGGAATTCAAATCACTTTGAATACACACCCCATTTTTTCTTATTATTTATTTTTTAATTTATTTATTTGTTTGTTTGTTTGTGTGTTTTCCCTGCCAAATTTTGAGTTGTTCTTGTCTGCCCCCATAGCTCCAACTCACACAGTCCATCTCCTCCTGGCAGTTCTAATGCCTTCAGTCTACTGAGCTCAGAGCAGGATAACCCCTCAACCAGTGGTTGCAGGTAAGTTCAGTGACTCTGTAACCCAAGCTGTAGGTTTTATGCCTAATTTCTTTGATTACCATAAGACATGTACATTGTAAATTTCCATCTCAATGCATTTTTTGTGGCAATATCTGACATCCTACTGTGTTGTCTCCCAACCTGCAGTAGTCAGGAGTCCGCTAAAGCCAAGACACAGAAGGAGGTGATTAAGACCCTGAAAGAGCTGAAGCTTCACCTGCCTGCTGAGAAGAGACACAAAAACAAGTCCTCTACATTGAACACCCTCAAGTATGCGCTACGCTGTGTCAAACAGGTGGAAGGTAAAGGGCTTCCAGCATCACCTCTCTCTCTCTCTCGGTCTGTCTTGTGTGTTGCTACTAAATGTTACACTTAACACATTATACTAAGCAAAATAATTAAAAGAAAGACAATAAATTGCATTCTCTCCTTTATTAACTGATTCATGAAGTATGTGTATGATGATTGTAATCTGCTCCTTTTCAAGCTATTGGTACTTTGTGAATTAGTTTACAAGTATATATGTTCACAGCTACTGGTGTTGCAATGGTGCACTAACATTAAATGTGCACTAAGAGAAATGAGCTACTGTGGTTTGACTGCCCAGATTCAGGTTGGCTATTAAGGATATGGTCTGTTTTAGAGTATTGCAGAGACATTTTGAGTAGATTAATCAGACAGTGACAAGTGATTCTGTCTGTTTTTGCAGCAAATGAGGAGTATTACCAGCTTCTGATGATCAATGACAGTCAACCCTCAGGCCTGGATGTGTCTTCTTATACAATAGAGGAAATAGACAGCATTACCTCTGAATACACTCTCAAAAACAATGTGAGTAACTCAATAATATTATTAATATTATATTATGAATAATATTATGTACAGTATACACAGTATACATATATATATATATATACACACACACACACACACATATTAGTTCATCATAGATACATACAGTATATCACTGAATCCTTTGACTGGTGAAAGGGTACTATAGATGTACTTTTAAATGCCAGTTTCGCCAGCTTTGTTTAAGCCTGTGACAAATTAAAAATGAAATAATGTAGTATTTTTTTTTACATTCTGTGTATTCTACAGGACATTTTTGCAGTAGTGGTGTCACTAATCACAGGAAGAATCGTCTACATTTCTGATCAGGCTGCCTCCATCCTCAACTGCAAAAGAGATGTCTTCAAAAACTCAAAGTTTGTGGAGTTCCTTACACCACAAGACATCAGCGTATTCTACAGCTTTACAACACCTTACCGGCTTCCCTCTTGGAGCATTTCCACTGGTGCAGGTAAAAAAATATCCTGTCACACTGAATGCATGTTACAAGTTATGTTTTAAAGCATACTCTATATATGTATAGACGCATGCCCCACAAGATTTTCAAATAGACATAGAAGTCTCATGTTACTTCATTTGCATTGCACTTTTGTACAATAGAAAGTGTAAAGAAGAAGCAAATTGAAACAGCCTAAATGTAAGGGACAGTTCCACTAAACATTGGACAGGAAATGAGACACAGGCACAGGCTGTTCTCAACAACTTTAAATTACCTGATCTCATTCATAAAAATTCATGTATGCCTCTTTCAACTAAGCTGAATAATAAAGACTGAGCTCTCTCTGATGCTAGAGCAATAATTGGAACATCTCCAGTCTGGCTGCAAATTATGTCTTTACTTCCTGTTAGAATAGCTTATCAGTATTGGACCTGTAGCTGCAGAAGGTCATGAATTTTGGCCCTTTTTAGATTTTATGGATTTCTTTCAGTGTCTGAGAGCAGGGCTCCTTATCTTCTCTCCAGTTTAAATGTTATTGTCTGGACTTGGTCTATGGCCTAATAACCTTTCTAAGCGTGTCTTGTCTAAATCATGTCTTAACCCTCCCCCCTCATATGCTGAGGAAAAATAAATGAAATTTTAATTAAGTGCGACGCTCTCAAATTAGGGTTTTTTTTATGGAACAGCCTGCAACATTTAAGCTCCCATACAGCATATGGTTGGATAGTGTTACCTATTAATTAAAACATTTTTTTCCCTTTTGCAGAGTCATCCCCACCTGACTACATGCAGGAAAAATCCTTCTTTTGTCGTATCAGGTTGGTGACTGTGGGCTCAAACACATTGTGTGGCCATCTGCTGCTCGTACCTGTTTTGTAGTTTTTATTCATTAAGATTAAGATTCTACTCTAGATGCTTTTCAATAAGGTTGTGACATCATAAGCGTGTAAACTGTAATTGCCTGCTGTTTCCAGGTGACACCCACACACACTTTGAATGATATGTATAATGGTGTTTTTGCTTCACTTTGATGGTTAACACTTAAACAGCCGACAGGAATCGCATAAATTACAGCTGACTTCATCTTTTTATTACAATCTAATCTCAGTCGTCACCTGAATGATGTTTGGAAAACATCACAACACCTGAGGTCTTAAACTCACACTTTTGATAATGAACACATCCTCTTTGAGTCATCAAGCATAATGGAGATGGTTGGAAAAATGGTCACATAGTGCCCCCATGTGTTCAGAATCTTGCAATCCAAAATCCATAAAATTCAGTAGAGATTAAATAGACCATTTCTATTTAATAATGAAGCTATTTCTCTATATAAATCACAGTGGTGGAAAGGAGTGTGAGGGTGATATGCAGTACTACCCGTTTCGCATGACCCCCTATCTGATGAAGGTTCAGGACACAGTACATGCTGAGGACCAGTTTTGCTGCCTTCTTCTGGCTGAGAGGGTTCACTCTGGTTATGATGGTAAGTACCTGGAATAAAAGTATGAAGAATGATTTAGACAAAGACTTAAATAGTGTGTCAAGGAAAATTCCATTTAATATTACCTATTCAGACACAGTCACTGATATCAGTTTTATCACTCACTCATCTACCGCTTTATCCTCCACATGAGGGTCATGGGGGGGGCGCTCATGCCAAACCCAGCTGATACAGGGAGAAAGGCAGGGTACACCCTGGATAGGTCACCAGTCCATCGCAGGGCCACATAGAGACAGACAACCATCCGCTCTCACATTCATACCTATGGGCAATTTAGTGTCCAATTTGCCTATTGCCCAAATCTGCATGTTTTTGGACTGTGGGAGGAAACCGGAGAACCCGGAGAAAACCCACGCACACACAAGGAGAACATGCAAACTTCATGCAGAAAGGCTCTTGTTCCGACTGAGTCGCGAACCTTGGGCCTTTGTGCTGCAAAGGCAAGAGTTCAATTTTATTTAGTATATATTATTGTGAATAATGATTTGTGATAGTCATACTGCATGCTCATTCACACATATTAAAACAACATTTGTAGCCCCCAGTGTTATAAGATATTAGACAAGGACAGCAAACAACCATTCACCAATGTTTTTTCTCCCTTAAAGCTCCCAGAATTCCAACAGACAAGCGGATCTTCACTACCACACACACTCCAAGTTGTGTGTTCCAGGATGTGGACGAGCGGTAAGTTTTGGCACAAGTTACAATGTCTTGGGTATTTTCTCAAAGATCACCAGTATAGTACACAGTTAACTAATCAACTGAGATGATGTGTGTTTTGTTTAAATAGGGCAGTTCCTCTTCTTGGGTACCTCCCCCAGGACTTGATTGGAACACCAGTCTTACTCCACTTGCATCCCAATGACCGGCCAATCATGCTGGCCATTCATAGAAAGAGTGAGTACACAGAATTAGAAAGATGAACAAAATATTTCCTGCAGTATGTCTGGACAAAATGTATGTCCACACAGTGTTCTAGCTATGTTTTTTTGGCTTTGGTTGCAGTTCATCAGTGCGCAGGGCAGCCTTTTGACCACTCATCCATCCGGTTTTGTGCACGAAATGGAGAGTACATCATTCTTGACACCAGCTGGTCCAGTTTTGTCAATCCCTGGAGTCGCAAAGTCTCGTTTGTCATTGGGCGCCACAAAGTCCGCATGTGAGGGTTTTCTTGTAACGTCTGAGCTAAAAAAAATTGTAATCTTTTTTATGTAGAGGTGTCTTAATCAATTCATGTTTGTCCTAATTTTGTAACAGGGGCCCTGTGAACGAAGATGTTTTTTTGGCCCCAGTCTCCTCTGTCATTGAGATGAAGTCCATGGATTCTGACATTCAGGAGGTTACTGAGCAGATCCACCGCCTTCTGCTACAGGTGAGGCAATAAAACGATAAATCAGATCTATTAAAATAGTTAAATAACATTATGAGAGCGTGTATGTAAGAGCAACCCCAAGATCTAAACTAAAATTGAAATGATAGAGTGACACTTAAATTACTTTTAGACATTTCTACACCTTCCCTGCCTTGTGACTCTCAATTTCTTCCCTGTCTTGATCACGGATTAGCCAGTTCATAACAGCACATCCAGTGGCTACGGTAGTCTGAACAGCAATGACCACCTTCTGGGAATGTCCTCCTCTAGTGAGAGTGTGAGTAAGAGTAAGATACTTTGGGAGGAAGAGGAGGAACTGAGCAGCAAGGCCAGACCCGTGAGTAAAACAAAAAATACAGTTTATTCCAGCCCTGGTGGTCACACTTGGGCTGGATTTCAACCATATGTATACAGATACATATACTGTATTTTGTTTACAGAAAATACTCACTGTCTTGTGTGTCTATATCACAGCGAACTTTTCAGGAAATCTGCAAGGGTATTCACCTTCAGAAGAGCCAGGAGCAACAGACAACCAAACCAGACCACAAAAAAAGCATTGGCAGTAAGTAGCCATACCATGGGTAATGCTGATGTGTTTTTTTGTGACTCTAGTGACTATAAACCTGGTCTCTCCCCAGTAGAATCTGTACAGAAGAGCACAGCAGTGGTGAGACCCAAAGACTCGGCAGCACCTCTCAACTGGAGAGAGAACTGGTCAAATTTAGAGGAGAGTAAGACATCTTTCCAAGAGGAATTGGCCCTCAATGACGAGACTGTCTACTCCTACCAACAGATCAGCTGTTTAGACAGCGTCATCAGGTACAAAGTGGATATAACTTTTGGAAACAGTAGCCATGATCCTGGATTATCCAGTAAAGAACACAGTTGAATATACAGTATATCCAGCCTTGTATGCTTATATGTTAAAGGTTATTCACCCTGGAACATTTCACATGCTAGAGCTGTCATACTTTTAATAATGTATGTTTACTAGGGTAAAAATGTATGTTTACTAGGGTGAACAAACTACACAAATCATCGTCCCCAAATATTTCACTGCATGATCTTAGTACTAGTTTGTGAAATTGCAGAAACTTATCAGTATATTGTCATTGATTCCTGTAGATATTTGGAGAGCTGTAATGTTCCAATCAACATGAAGAGGAAGTGCCATTCTTCTTCTCTCACTATGTCTTCTAACTCAGATGAAGACAAACAGAAAGGACCCAACAACACACAATTGTCTGAAGGTATGGCTTCATACTTTGAAATTATACCATACACTTATTGTCACCTCATCATACAAAAGCCTCCATGATACATAAAACATCTTTCTTCTCTCTCAGACTCTACAATGCCATATGCTTGTCAGTATGTTTTTTCTCTGTTCTCTTTGGCAGAACCGGCATTGTTGAAGGATCAGTCTGGCGTTTCCACTTTGGATAATCAAGACAAAAAGTCCAGTAATACAGCCACAGCAGTAGTGGGTACTTCGCTGCCCCTACCTGTACCTAACAAACCAGAAAGCGTGGTGTCCATAACCAGCCAGTGTAGCTATAGCAGCACCATTGTGCATGTTGGGGACAAGAAACCTCAACCAGAGTCAGGTACAGTCCTATGGAAAAAAAAAAAAATCTACCATCATCTGTTTTTAGAGTGAACCTACTCTTCAACTTAATCTGCTATTTATGTATGTATGAAAATTAGCTGTCAAGTTCAACTTTTTTTTTGTAACTGTTTTGAAAGGTAGAAATTTGATATCACTTCCTTCATTATGTTTTCTTTGTATCTGGTGCTTTATTTTTGATCAGTTTTTCTTATATTACATTCATGGAAGAGTCCAATGTTTTTTTCACTTTAAATGCAACTTAAAGGCTCTGTGTATTTGTGCCTGTATATCTCAAACAGAAAAAAAGAGAAATTCTCCCCCCAGTGATGCACATAAACATTTGCAGGGTTATTTGGTCCCATCTGAAGTAAATGCGGTGATGGTGATGTAAGGATTGTGTGCTAATGATAATGAAATACTCTCCTTTATGGGACAATGCTGTATTGCTCCTCAACTGGTCTATATCATATGTTAATATGAAACTGACATAGTCTACTGGTTTAAAAAGCTAAGCCTTGGAAAAAGGATATAAATAACAAATAGCAATAGCAGTGCTCGGTAAACATGGCAATTACACGTCTTGAGGCTTCAAAATTCTTTTTTTTTTTTTTACCCAAAAGACTATGTCCATTTTTAAATACAGTTGCTGATTAAATAAAATGAGGCAACAAGCTTCATGCATCAACACAGTCCTCACCATTAGTGAGGTGACAATCAGGATGGATAGTTCGGTTCTTTCTTTTTTTTCCACTGCATTGCTTTTAGAGTATGTCTAAGTTGTTTCCACCACTGTCATCCATGCAGAGATCATAGAGGATGTACCAGGAACAGGCGAAATGGCAGAACCCTGCCCAAACATTGGGGTACCTTCTTGTGCTGTTTCACCTCCCACTCAGGAGAAGGAGTCTTACAAGAAACTGGGGTTGACCAAGCAGGTTTTGGCTGCCCATACCCAGAAGGAGGAACAGGCCTTTCTGCATCGCTTCAGAGAGCTCCGCAGACTCACAATGCTGAAAGACAACTGCTCTCAGTACCTGGAGCGCCAGAGACAACAGATCCCCAGCGATGGTACTACTGAATCCCACATCGACACGTTATATAAAAACTCTGCACATTGCTAAAACAAAGTGTGCTTTGGTCTCACAAATGTCTTTGATAACCATGCTGTCTTCAACACTTTGAGAAACAATTGGACTAAAATATAAAAATAATACTTTAAGTAGGATATATGTGAATAAAGTTCATCAGCAACCTTAAGCGATTTAAAACACTGCAATTCCAGTTCAAAATATTGTAGGATTTGGTTGCCAAAGTTTCTGGAACATACAAATGCAGAGCTGCACTTACAGTATACCATGTGCATACACATACATAACTCTACCTTTTGTTTTTGTTTTTTAAACATTTGATCTATTTGGATTATTTTTTTCATGTCAGCAACAGGCAGAGATTAAAAGTGAAAGTGTGCCTTCTCGGATGAATGGCAGAAAAGTATCACATGATGAGAGGAGACAACAAGGCAACGATTGGAGAATGTAAAAACATTATAAGCATCCACCAACAACATGTATGAGAAAACTCTGTTTTTTTTCAGCAGAGAAATTGTCCAAAATTATATCTGTCGTCAAATTCCTCTCTACTCTAATCTCTTCTGCAGACCCTCAATCGACTTCTTCTCTTTTGAGAAGAGTAGTGAGGCTTACTTCAAAAAGGAAATACTTCAATATGTCTTCTTAATCTCTAATGACATGTTATGGTATATCACATCTCTTACCAATAGTCCCTTTAACACACATTGAAATGAATTAAAATTTTCCTCTAATTCCTTGACCCTGTAGCTCTTCCTGCTGCTCGGGCCCACAAGCAGGATGGGCAGGGTACAGAGCCCATGGCACGGCGATGCACACGGAGTAAGAAGACCAAGTCAAAGCGAGCAAAGCAGATTGACTCTTCGGACAGCACTGAATCTCAGCACAGACAACAACATCTGCGGCCACCTCTTCTGAACCATGGTCTGAACCCTACCTCATGGTCTCGCTCTGACACCTCACAGTCTACCTTTCCAATGGCTTACCATCCCATGATGCCAGGTTACCCTCTTCAGGGTTTTCCCAGAGCAGGTTGCATACCCCCTCGCAATGAAGCCACTTTAGGAGGTTTTGGGGGCAACCATGCTGCTCAAGCTCCTCCCTGCCCTCCACCCATCCAACCTGCTCCCTTTAATGCACCCACGGTCACCCCCGTTGTGGCTCTAATGCTGCCAAACTACATGTGGCCTCCAGCACAGCAGCCAGTATATCATGCAGAGACTGGAGGCTTCCCTGTCCAAACACAACCTTTTGTTCCAGCTGCCTTTCCAGGACAGAACACTGTTGCTGCTCATCCTGCCTTTTGTCTTCAGAATCAGTTCATCCCCCATAACCAGCTTGCTCCTCAAGCAGGTTACATGACCCCAATGTACCACTTCCTTCCATCATCGGAAACCCCAAAGGGTGTTGTGGAAGGCCAGTCTCGCCCCTCATCGCCCCAGTCTGGAGTAGGTGGAGGTCAGGCATCCCCACCTTTGTTCCAGTCTGGCTGCAGCTCACCACTCAACCTGCTGGAGCTGGAGCTGTCTGTGGACAACATAGTGCTGCCTTCTGGAGGACAAGGGAATAATGTGGCTGAAAGGGACAAAGTGTCAAGTACTAAACAGACAAAGGTGAGGACATTTAGGCAGGTAAACAAGGAAATAACCCTTTTTTGTATGTTTTCTTCTCTCTTCCCTCCCCAAGTCTTCCAAAGCTTATGACTAATATTTTTCACCTTTAACATCCACAAACTACCAGCAAAAATGTCAATATCTTGCTGAACTTTATAATTAGGGGTTTTGTGACCCCAGTAGGTGGCCTATGGCATGGGCCCCCATTACAGATCTTACGTCACTCAGACCTTCGGGATTTGATGCCATAGTCTCATTTATTCCACCGTATCATTCCCAGATAAAGCACCGTTTTTTGCTGTTGTATTGCTATGCCATGTGTAAAGTCCAGTCAATCTAGACTCCTCTGATGAAATGTGGCCAAGGGTGTTAACACATGATGTTATTATCCCTTTAGCCATCTCTCAGTCTCCTTGGTCCACCTGGACCATTGTATTACGAGAGCCTGCCCTGTGTCTGTGAGCGTTTTTCTTGGGATAAAGTGTGCTCTAGGCTGAGGGCTCACAGCAACGAGGTAGGCACCTCATCAGAAAACCTCTTCATTTCTCCAATCCTATTCCCCCCAAATCCATCTGTCAATTACATCTGTAACCGTTTCTCCTATGATTTGGAATCTGCATTTTTGCCATGTATTCAACAAAGAATTATGCTCACGATGTCACTGATTTTAAAGCCTAAGACTGAGAAACTCAAAGAAAGCTGAATTGCTTGAAAATCATTAACCAAACACATATCATAGTACATCATACTACTGTATGCACAGTATGATATCATGTGCACACATACTGTAAATCCTTGATTTTGCATTGGGGCTCCCAGACCCAAACTATACCAGTAACATTAGGAGTAAAAACCACTGGGGACAGGCTATTGTTTTTTTTAAATATTTTACCAAAATGTGACCAGGAATACACAAACTGTGTTTGCAAATGTAAACTGCAAAAGTAAACTGTAAAAGTATGCAAGTATTTGCCCTCCTTTGAATGTTGGATGTTGAATGTTAAAGGGTGTTATCTAAGATCAACCTTAAAAGTCCAGTATGTAAAAAAAAAAAAATTAATGGTGAGACTGCAGCAGACTCTGCTGATCTCTCCCTTTCCCGAGCATGTCAGAGAACTAAGATGGCCTTTGCATACATAGTTATAAATGCTTCTATCCTTGATTTGCATAGTAAGCCTCCACCTCAAAGCTCAAAAACACATACTGTTCCTGGTTTTTCCTTTCAGGCTGCTGTAGAAAGATGGTCGCACTTGAGGCAGCTTCAATAGATGAATAAACCATGCCTGAAGTACATATAAAAGGCTAAGGCTATAAAAACCATAACATTTCCGTATTTAAAATAAATGTAGCTCTTATACATACTTGTGGGTAATATATTCAACTTCTACAAGTAACAGCCCTCCTAAATATTTCACACACTGGTCCTTATATGTTTCTGGTGAATGGATGGAAAATTATCAATCCTCACTGCAGAAATATTCTCCTGTCGGAGCCTAAAATGTAGAGGTGAGATGCAACATGACAACACTGCACCTGCCGGGATATTACAGACTCAGAGGCACCAGATGAAGGGAGCACTGCAGTCTGTTGGTCAGACCTATAAAGTCGAGCTCCTCTTTAATTCTGTTGTTTGTAATGTTTGTGTGTTGGCAGGCAAGCTCACGAGGCGACGGGAACAACAGTGATGTCAACTCTTCATCCAGCGATATGTTGGACATTATTCTCCAAGAGGACTCTTGTTCTGGCACAGGCTCGGCCACCTCGGGGTCCATGGGCTCAGGTTCCAATGGGTGCGGCTCTTCAGCCAGCAGGACATCTAAGAGCCACACATCAGCCAGTGGAGCATCGGCTAGTGGGACCTCTGGCAGTGGAACAGGTCTGAACTTTACTTTCAACATCTTATGGTCATCTTAGGTCATCCTCACACACAAACACACATCAGCACACAGTTTCCACATTTAAGTCTGCCTTATTATCATTCTAATATTGAATTAATATTCAATTCAAACTTTTTCAAAAGTTCAAAAGTTTTTGCCCTTCTAAAGTCACTGTTTTTGTAATACTGTTTTAACCATTCTCAGGAAGCAACAACAGTAGTCAATACTTTGGCAGTGTGGACTCCTCACAGAACAGCCAGAAGGTCAAAGGTCACTTGAGCAGCAACGATGGAAGGCTCGTAGAGATGGATCAGAGCGAAAACTTCATCAAGTATGTACTGCAGGACCCGCTGTGGCTGCTTATGGCCAACACAGATGACAAGGTCATGATGACCTATCAGCTGCCCTCGCGGTGAGTAGGAGGACAGAAGTGTAGCCAGTGAGGAGTAGGATAGTGGCTCTTTAGACACTACTGTAGGATAGGTTATCAACCCTCTCTTTGTTGTGGAAGGTTAAGTGTTCCTATGTAATAGACTGGTTTCCATTTTAGGATTGTGGAGTATCTGAGCTCAGCCAGGAGGCAGGAAAAAAGCTTGGTGTACATGTAGGTGCAGTGATCTGATCTGTACACAAAAACTAGAGGACATTATGTGCATATACATTAATCAGAGTAAACCCTTTGGACATGCACAGAGCATGTTCACATTGCTTCTGTGTCTGATAATGGGAGGGCAGGCAGGAGGACATTTACATCAATCCAAACTCAATTCTTTTACTGCCCTACAATTTTCAGATAAAAAAACTGTGTCGGCTCCAGGCCAGACTTTTGCTCTCTCCTCTGTCCTGTTTTTCTTTCTATCTTTTAGAATAAAGAGTAAAATAAGAATAAATGGTTACAATAATGAGCTTAGACAAGTCATAGAACCTGTTTTACACATCATATATCTGCCCTCTGACCATACATCTCAAAGTGTTTTTACTGGGGAAAACTGTCTGATTTGCTGACATGTAGTAGATGGTAGTAACTGCTTCATTTGTACCTGAGGTGTCAGTTGATTTGCTTTGAGCTCTTTAAACTCAGAAATATTGCCATTTCAAATGAGAAATATAAACGTCCTAGTCATAAAAACTACAGGTAGGGTTAACAATGGTGCAGCTTGTTGGGTCCTATTGTTTGTATATCCCTTTAGTTACATTATACTGCTTTGTCCTTTGCACACAAATCACTGTTGTGCACTATAAGTATGTACTTGTAGTGACAGTTTTAACCACAAGGTGGCACCCTTATATCACAGTGAATGGTGCAGCCAGCAGATGACTGTATGCAGATATTATCAGCAGTCACTTCAGGTGTAGGAGGAAGTGGCAATGAGAAATCATATTTAAATAATCACCCTTATCTGTTATTGTCACCATTGCTGTTTATCAAATAGAATTCTGACTTGGTTTTCTGGTATATTGAAGGTCATGGCGTTTGTGTGTTTGCGTGTATCCGCAGTGACATCCAGAGAGTTCTCAGAGAAGACAGAGAGAAACTGAAGCTGCTGCAGAAGAGCCAGCCACGCTTTTCAGAGGAGCAGAAGAAGGAGCTGATTGAGGTCCACCCCTGGATCAAGAAGGGAGGTCTACCCAAGGTCATTGACATCAAGGTACAACATCAACATTCATTTAATCTGAATTTAAGTTTATTCAAATCAGAAGAGTTTATTTTTGTGATGAGTCTTCAGACACAGAGACCAAATGATACACACTGACAATGAACATATCTGTACAGTCAGACTTGTTACGAACAGACATTAAGATGGCGTGCTTTTGAAAATCCTAAATTCTCAAACTCGCATGTTAAAAATACATGTTAAACAGGATTTAATACTAACATGTTAACATGTATTTTTAAAGTCTGGTTTAAGTCAAACCAACAAATGAACTAGTGTTGTCCACTTCTAATAAGATGTCTCTGGACGGATGTTAATACCAGATCTCAACAAGACCTTATACTCCTTACTCCTTATTTCAGTGCCTTATTTTAACCTGGTTGTGTTTCCAAGGTGTGTTCCTGCTGTGACGTTGCCTCAGAGGCGGCAGCAGCAGCAGCGGAGAATCAACCAGACCTGGACATCAGTGACACAGAGGCAGCAGAGGCTGGCTGTCAGCAGAGGGCCAGAGAAGAGCCATCAAATTCTGTCATGATTTCCTGGCCTGGCCCTTCACCTGGCTCCAACTCTCAGACACGACAAACCAGACTTTAAACTGCTCCTGATTTACTTAAATTTCCCGTCAGCCTCTTATTCTACCTGACTGTGAAGAGCACCTGCTCGAAGAGGGACTTATCCTTTGCTCTTCACAGAAAATTCTTATTTCCTGTCACTGTCTTGCTGTTTGAGTTCCAGCTGTTAAGATGCCAGGCAAAAGTGTACTGTACAATGTGAACATATATAGTCGATAGACTTTAAAATAATTTTATTTTAATATACATGTACTTATCAGCTGCACCTGGAAGGATGTGTTGCACGGGTCCATGTGCTCTGTGGCACAATTTTTTTTTATTTATATTTTATTTTTATTTTTTTGCTTCTGTGTAGCACATCTTAATGTGCAATGTTAATGTGCAGTGCAGCTTAAGTTGATGTGTCTTTCTCTACCAAACACACACAGCAGAGGTCAAACAAACACCAACCAACTAGATGCAGCTTTATTCGATGTGACTGTGTGGTGCATTAACTGTTGTTATCATGTTTGATTTTTTTTTTTTCTGTGACGACTGTGCTATGTTGGTGTGTGGTGAGACTGGGTTGAGTATTTAACCTAGTTTCACTCCTTTTCTGACAAGCATAACACTTGCTGCACAGGAAGGCCATGAAGACAGCATGAATGAGACCCCTTTACAGAATGTTTACTCTATTTGCTCACATTTGTTTCTGGTGTTGCATATATTTTAGTGAGGTCAGGTCTATCCAGGTATACAGTCAGTGATGATCTCTGAAGCTTTTCACCATTTCCATCATCACCAGCAGTGAAAGACATGCTCAGGTCCTACCATCAGAGACTGGGTCAGGTCCCACAGAATGGTCACAGGAGATATTTTCTGGTCACCGAATGAATTTGCTGTGCTTTTTTTTTTTTTTTTTTTTTTTAAGTTTTGTCAAATCACTCATAAATGAAATTATGTCTAGAAAATGTCTTGTTTAACTATTTAAAATCAAATTTAGTGTTACAGTTTGTCACAGCAGTCAGTTGCATTTCTGTTTACAGAAATTGCTATAACAGTTGTTAGATTGTTATATTATGCTCAAATGTGTATGTTGACTTGATTGTCATCCTTAAAAAGTGGATCCATGTTAAAAAAAAAAAAAGTTTGGGCAACATCACTTTAGTTTCTAAGTTGAGGCAAAGTGGTACATCACAGTCCTGCATTCGAAAGTATAATATTTAAGTCAGATACCTAAAGAAAATCTAATTTCAGGAAGTTATAACCCCTTGTTTATTTAACTGTGTATATTTATATATTTAAATATTAAGTAACACTGTATTACTGATCCAAAGTCATGATGGAGGTGGTGAAGAAACTGAAACAAAAGAGACAGGTGTTATTCAAATGATTTAACAGTTTCCTCTTTCTGACGTATACAATGCAGTTTCATCATTTTATTTTCGTTGCACCACTGGACGTCGCATTTGTTTCCTCTGTAAAACGTTCTCTCATCTTGTACTTTGCAGATGCCTCCTGGCCTTTGTGAATTTTTCTTATGCTGTTTGACTTACATACAGCATATACACTTTTATTTTTTTATAACTAATTCTGTGTGTTGGACATACATGTGATGACAGAACTCCCAGCTTAAAAAGCTGGTCAGGCCAAGACTATTAGTAATATTACATACTCTTTTTCAAATGTGATTTGTGACCCTTTCCTGGTGGGTGTTACTTAGTAAGTGGAGAGAATTATGACGTTTTTTTTCCCCAGTTTGAAAGTTTAAAAGTGAGCCACATGACACTTGAACTGTCTGATGTTGCCACCTCATAAATATGGAGACGGGCATCCTGTGAAGGCAACTGAAGCTCATTCATTCCTGAGAACAAATGTGTGGTCACTTCACATGTGAAGACTTTAGGGTTATTGCACGGGTATAAAGCAGCAGCTCAGACAGACACCAGGTGACAGTGTGGAGCCTTCACTTTGAAACCAGAACACTAATACATTTAAATAAACTAAGTGACAGACAAAATATTCTATTTTAAAAGCTGAGCACCTTTTCTTCACTTTAATTTTAACTCTTTTTTTATACTAAATTATTATTTTGTGACAATAAACCTCTTGAAATTTGAAGCACATGCTCTAATTTTGTAAGAGGACAGTGACTGGGATATTTTCCTCATTTATCATTACTGGCAACAAAGCACCTTTTATTTTTGTTATTTTGCCTCCCCCCCCTTTTTTGTAAATGGAGATTCTCTTATTTTTGTCAAATTTTCTGACAATAAAATATTGCCTAATTGACAGTGAAGCACGCTATTGTACTTTTTGACATTTGACAGGTTTCTCTCAACTTAATCTGGACATCAATCAATCAAACATCATTTGCATAGCACTCCTCATACGCAAATGATGAAACACAGTGTCTCAGACAAAAACAAAGACACCACACACATTCACAAACCCGTTTGTCACATCACTCACTTTCAGAATTGTTTTACTTCTGACTTGTTATATGTTGTTATATTTGTATATCTGTAAAGCAACTTGGGCTTGTCTGTAAATGTGCCACAGAAATAAACTTTACCTCAATAAACACATTCAATTAATTCATGCATACAAGGAGCCAGAGTAAATAATTAGGAAATTATAAATCCCCCTTAAAAGCTGGGGAATTGCTAACTAACCAGTTTGCATATGAGGAGACACCAAAAGCAAAGTTACAAATACATTTAAATAGTAAATCAAAATAAAAGTGCTGGATTAATGAGATTTAAAAGGGAAAACATTCCAGGGGAGGAAATCAATTGATTAAATAACTATACACAATAAAAAGCGAGATGGAAAAATAAGAAGTTGCTAAAACATTTCAAGTTAAAAGCTAGACTTAAGACTCAGATCTGGAATCTGCTTTTATTTTGAAGGTGCTCCTACAGATGACCAGTAATTGAATGAAAACGATTTGAGTTCACAGCGACAGCGACTGATTCATAGAAGTGCAGCTTAAAGACGCAGGAGAGTCGTTTCTACTGCGGCTTCATCATGTCAGACTAAAGCTGCTGCTGCTGTCCCTTTAATTCACCTTCCTGATGCAAATCACTATCGGACCTTTGACAGGACCAAGGACAGACGGATGATCAAAGAGCTGCTCTCACATCTACATACGGCCCTTCTTCCAAAGCTAAAGCCGAGGTGTGAACTTTGACAAGCTGCCCTCCTGAGGCGGACATTCACACCTACAGGACCACGAAAATCCGGTGCACAAACACAAACACACACACGATTGAAATGCTATTCGGACACAGCGTTGACTTTTACTGACATTATGCCTACGGAGTAGGATTTTTATAAAAATTTCAAAAAATTCAATTTAATCTCGATTTCTGACTTTTTTTTTTTTAAATCAGACTTCCGATTTTAATCTCAGAATTCTGACTTTTGTCTCAGTTATGACTCCCCCCCCTCAGAAGTCTGACTTACTGTAAATATCAGAATTCTGACTTTTAATTTTGTTTCTAGTTTTTGGTGCTAATCCCCTTCTTTATCATCCTTAACGTTAACCTAACCACAGTTTAACCAGAACATAATCAATTCCACAGGAATTAGGTTCTTCCTCATTGGGACCAGGTTTTTGTCTCTTACAAGGTCAGTGCCTATGCCAGAGAGGATCCCACACACACACACGTTTGTTCATCACTCAAAGTGAGGACCCTCAAAGACATAATTTATTCCCTATCCCCTTACCGTATCCTTAACTATCACAACTAAATGCCTAACCCTGAGTCTTACCCTAATCTAAACCCAAGTCTAGCCTTAACCCTAAAACCAGGTCTTAACCCTGAAAAGCCCTTTAAGGATGTGAAGACCAGAAAAAATGTCCTTTTTTTTGGTCCTCTTAAAGCAACAAATTCAAGAACACACACACACCAGTTTCCATGACTTCAGAGGACATTGCATTATTGCATTGACTTACATTAATTTCCTGGAGACTTACTTTAAAATTAACCATAATTACTAAGACTAAGACAAGTCCTCATAATGGGAGATTTACATAATGTGAGACAGATTTGGGTCCCCACAAAATGTAGACACACACACACACACACACTCCAATCTAGTTGATGATCCTGGATTAAAGGGATAGTTCCGGTTTTTTGAGGTGTGGTCATAAGAGGTATTAACACACTGTCACTGACTTCACCGAGCTCACTTCTGAGTGCGCTGCCTTTTCATGAACAGCCTGACACCAGCTCCCTCTGATAACATACAGAAGCTCCCAACAAGCACGGAACGGGAACACAGGTTTTAGACACTCAGCAAAGGGCTTTCCTTGCTAAGGAAAAAAAAAAAGGGCTTGCTACCACTGTGCAGAAAAACCCACCCATGACACCTTTTCAAAACGTGGGACTACTGATGCTGCCGTTTATCCATCGACATGTAAGCAGTATTATGTGTGTGTCAATGAAGGTTCACAGTCGTCCAAGTCATTTTCATCTTCATCTGCAGACAACTGGACTTGCTTCCGTTAAGCCGAATAATTATATATAAGTATATCACTACTATTGCGTACAGGTCCACAAAAGTCTTCGAGAACTGTGCTCACTACAGCGGTTCAGCTTGTCTTAATAAAGAGAGCACACACATCAGCGCAGTCCACGTCCAAGTCCTCGTTGTTTTAATGCAAATACAAAGAAACACATCCATACATATCACAAGAACAGAAATAAAGTAAAAATAAAAGGAATGTCCAGCCCTCTCTTCCTTTCCTCTCCTAAATTAATGCAGCCTAAAGGCACTGGCCAGTACACTTCATCTTGTTAAAATAAAATTAAGTGAAGAATAATGAATAAAAAAAATTGTGTCTGTGTCAAATACCTCAAACTCTACTCAGTTACGGGTCCTGTGGAAACTTTCTGCTAATAATCACAGGCTTAGACTCACTGTGTTAATCCTTTTTCTTGTCATTTCGACAAAGATCCCTCTCAGTGTTTATTGACTGCAGAGAGTGTAAGAAGTGACACTTGGCGCGAACATCACAGGAACACCAACCAGACGAGTTATTTCACCGCTGATCTATTGTTCTGTCTTTTCTTATTCATTTGTATCTGTGGGAGCTGAAGGTGCAGAGGCAGATCTGTGTCTGTGGCTGTCACCAGGACCACAGAGGTCACGTCTACAGATACAGACACTCCAGCCTTTAAAGTGACTCTGTGAATCACCAAGGGTCTTCGGGCCCCCCACTCATGCAGACTTCATTACTAGATTTCCATTAACCATAAGCTCTGTAGTATTCAGCAAACAATAACCTATTTTGATTCCTCTACACGGAAGTCCCACATAATGTAGTTTAATAAAAATAACACACGAGGTGATACAAAAAAAAAAAAAAAAAAAAAAAAGTGGTTCAACTCTTATTCAAGAGCTCAGAGTCATGACTGAGCAAGTTATATGTGCTCATGTTATTTTAAAACTCGAGAAGCTGAAGTTATAAATCCCACGTATCAGGTCCTCAACCAGGCCTATATAAGGAGTGAGCGGATTACTCATTTCACACCTCACAAACGTCTACGATGTGCTGAGGGTTCTTAGCGAGACACTACACACAAATGGCCTACAATTGGAGAGTAATATCTAATATGCTGAAAACAGCTGTGGGTGGGTGGCTTAGTGGGATCCTTTTGTGTGAAATGTGTCTTTACTGAGTAGGCAATTGAACGAATAAAAGTTGGAAACAGACAGTTTGTCAAAGTGATTTTTATTGAAAGGCTTAAAACTAAGGAAACTGGATGCAGCTGCTGACTACAACAGCCAATACACACGTATAATCAAAATGACACACATCCTAAATAATTTACACACGGCTAACAATTAAATCCTGGTGGGACATCCAGCTCCTGTACAACCCAGTGATATTCAACAAGGAAATATTTACATATGCATTCACCCCCTTCACAGAAGGCAGGCCCATATAAGGCCAATACATTTCCAAATGAAGACCTATCATCTTCGATGCAACATTAATAACATATTTTATTTATTAAATACATTTTAGTTTAGTAATTGTAGTTCCAGGATAATTCTACAAAGAGCTTTTTAAGTTCCCTTACAACAATTGTACATATCATTGTAGCAGTTCTCTTGTCCTGCACTGAAGCCTAAACAACAAAACATCCTAACACAAACCATTAAGTCAGCTACTTGAGTCGAAGACATACAGCTTCTTTTTAGATGGTCTACCAGGGTCTCCACACTGACTTAGCGTATGTTAAAGACGGCAAGTAGGCGAGCACATCCTGGCCGTCGGCCTCCTCTGAAGAAGAAACGTGGCTTTGCTCTGAGTCAGTCTCATCCAGGTCAGAGCAGAGGTCATCGGTGGAGATGGTGGAAGGGGTTGGGGACATGCTCTCCGACAGGGACCAACTGCTGTTGCTTCTGGGATACTTTGCCACGGTGTCTGGCAACATCCCCCGCAGACGCTCCTCATCATTTAAGGGCATGCTTTCCAGGAGGTGGTTCAACAGCTCTGCCGCTTCTGTTGGATCAATTCCAGGGCAGCTGGACACAAACGTGTGCACGTCATGCATGCACTGGATGTAGCCAGCTGCAAACCGCTCACACGCCTCCCGGTTCACAGCATTCACCTCTATGAAAACATTAAGTGTGTGATTAAGGGAGTGATGCTAATTTTTTAAGTTAGATGGCTGAAGAATAAGATTGCACCAATAGCTTCTGATACTTTGTTGCTGATATTTGCTTCTTGCACTAAGTTGATGTTAGTCTACATATATCTCCTCTTGTCCACAATTTCCACTTTTCCAGTGCAGTGAAATGTAGATGCTTTACTGATGTTTCATTTTGTCCTTTATTTGCTAAATAAAATTTTCAATTTCTTCAACCCAAAAATGCTCCAAAAAAAAAAAAAAAACAACAAACCTCTGGCTCTTTACTCTGTTTTATATCCTCATGCAGTTGTTACATCAGCATACATTTAAACATACCTGCTATGAGTTGCTTTAATTCTTTTCAGGGAAACATGAAATAATTCTGAAATTGAGCTCATGTTTACCTTGATCCCGGTTTTTCAGAATGCTCTCCACTCGTTTGACTGTCATCTCCAGAACCTCTGCATTCTCCATCTTAGATTGCAACTGCACAAAAAAAAGGGAAAGAAAACCACGAGACAAAACAGAGAATGAGGAGACAGCAACTGGCAACTCAAGCTGGCCAAAATGAAGACCCATCAAGTGAGTTAACTTAGTTTTAGAATGACGCCACCAAAAAACCGTGCCGAAACTCGTGTCTTACGTCTGCGTCCGCGATGAGAACTCGGAGTTCTTGTAAACTTTCGTTGATGCGAGCTCTTCTTTTCTTCTCCACCAGAGGTTTCCTCATCTACACACACGTGAGTGAGTAAGTGAGTGAGGACGGAGGAGCAAAGTTAACATGAATTACTCACACACAGCTTGTCCGTCCTTACCTTTCTGTCAGTCTTAACCCCACCGTGGTGATTATTGTCGTTTACATCCACTCTGTGTGTGTTGCTGCGCGTGGGGGCCATGTTGTTGAGGCTGCTGCTGGACCGGACTGGACTGGACTGAAGGTGGTGGTTGTTATTGGTGGTGTTTAATCCAAAGAGCCGTTACAACTCGTTGGAGGAGACAGATGGCTCTCTCTCTCTCTCTCAGGGGGCATGTGCGAGGTTTAAACGGCGGCTAATTTACATGTGAATAGGTGAACTGGCAACGACAGCAGCAGGACACACCTCGAGGACGCGCAACGCTCGCACCCGCCAACCACCAGCGCTTCAGCTTCTGCTCCCAAAGTCCCGTTTACACTGGCAGGCGGAAGTGACTCAGATCTGATTTTCCCAAGGTGGTGTGGACACACATCAAATTGTCGATTCCGATTTCTGAATCAGACTTGTTTCACTGCTGCATAGTCCATACAGTTTCTTTGTTTATAAATTGTTATAATGGAATTCTGTAATCTGTGGAGAGAATATTGGATAGGTTGTTTTTTGGTAACAATAACCAGGTACACACAAATACACTGGCCACATTAGTATGACAAGTATGGTGCTTTTCGAGTATGCAATTCTAGCACGGCTCGGCTTGGCTCTACTCCGTTTGGCATCATACGCGTCATTTTCCATAGTACTTTCTCAATGTGGGTCATCATAGCACGGCTGCACGAAAACTGCTGTGAAGTCGTTTTTTACTCCACACACACACACACACAAACTAGTGACGAGCAGCACTAAAAGCAGTTCTTTCACTGTAGTGAATCATTAGAATCAGTTCATTGAAAAGATTAGTTCACATCATTCAGTACTTCCTGCATGAACGGTGCACAGAAGTCGTGCTATCACTAAATGCATCAGACTCCAGTGTTAAATATTGACATTTTAGGAGGAAATGTCCTTCTAAATATTGGGCATTTACTCATGCTTGCATAGTTTTTAACTCTTTTTTTTTTATTGTTTGATTATTGTGTCGGACGTTGCGCTCATGACTCTTCCAGTGCCAACACTCTGATGTGGTCATGCAACATACAGTAAATGAGAATGGTCAAATCGGACTCAATTCAGGTTTTTGCCTACATAACATGCATTGAGAGTTCAACCAAACAACAAAAGAGTTGCGCTCAAATGAATTTCAGATGCAACACGTGTAGTTATAAATGTGAACCCCCAAATCTGATCTAATATAACAGGGCCAGCCCTATCAGTGTGGTGTCCTTGGCAAGATTGCACTTAGTAAGGATCACCACAATGGTTTTACTACATAATTATTATACAGTAATATATATAAAACACCATATTTAATGCGGTGCTGAAAATTTACATACCATTGCCACAAGACCATCAAGAAAGTGACACATTTAGGTCAACAACAATCTGAACATACATAAAGTCCTGAGGTGCACTGCAGAGTAAATAAATGACAAATGAAACTGTCAGTTCTATTAGTCTATTAGTCAAAGTGATTGTTCCTTAATGTAATCTCTAAACATTGCCTTTGAATGAGTGCTCACCGCTTTAGTCCACATGTACTACCAATTCTCACATTAGTCAGCCAGGTCCTATTTCGTGGCTGGTTGTGAGCCATCATTACACCTATTAAGAACAGGCTGATCCGCTACTTCTGTAAGTTGGAATTGTAGAGCCTCTTTTTAAGTACTTCACTCTCACTTGTAAAGAGCACGAAATATACAGATAAAAGTGATAATCCCTTCTTAGGTTTTGTAGCATTTTTTACATTTGCCTTTTGAAAGTCATTGTATGTTGTACATTAAACAGTCTTTGTCACTTCACTGACATAATGTGAGTGGCACCTGGTTGTGAAATTGCTGGCCAAACTGTAATTCTTATGGAATAACAGTTTAGCCAGCAATTTTTTTGACATTTTGTAGCCAGTTCACAGAGTTCAGAGCTCTCACCTGCAACCAGGCTCCTATTAAAAAAATACCAGCTGTCAATCACACTGGTGGTGTCTGTTGAAGAAGACCTGCAAACTAGTGACTGAAACTATTAACTCCTTAGGAAAATGTTTACGGATGTTTTAAATCAAGTGAAAAGTAAGCCATACATTTTTTTAAAAGATGCAGTCTATGATACAATGTAACAAAAGCTAGCTGCTGTTTCCAGATCTCAGGTTTCTTGTGCAATTTCCATGTTACTAGGTGGGAAAGGGAGTGAAGTGATGCTGTAGTACTGTGAAATTTTACATCTTTACTGACCTTTTGTAATCGGGTCAGTAAAGCAGACTGGTGCTGATTACTTTGGTCCTCATATAAAACCATTTTTGCAAGAACTCCTTACATTCTATGGTCAGGAAAAACTCAAAATGAGGTTAGTGGTATGGAGCTAGTCGAGGAGTTGTCCCTCTTGGTTCATTGTAAGGAACCCTAAGTTATGTTTGCCTCACCTCTGCATCTTCCTGTGGTTGTAAAAACACAGGCAAACTTGATACATCACTATGTATTTGCATTAGCACAAGTAGGTTAATAGGAGATGACCCCTGAAGTGAAAAATCTTTAATATACATCAGAAAAGCAATGATCCCTCATCCCTCTGGTAGCCCAGTGTCAAGTCAGTCCTGTGTGTTGTGAAATTTGCATTGGGAAGGAAAATATATTGGACATATAGTGTGTAGTGATCTCCTGTTTTACTGAGGAACTGTAGAAAACTGTTATCCATTATGGACAATGATCAGCACCCTCTCCATCACACAGTAGACAGACAGCGGAGTACCTTCTCTCAAAGGCTGCTCCTGCTCCGCTGTCGAAGGGACAGATACAGGAATTCTTTCCTGCAGTAACAGCTGGAACTCTGGTCATAACAAACAGTCACTATGCACTTCATATGTTTACTGCACCTTATACTTTACTCTGCACTACTGTCAATACGGCTATTGGTACACTTAATATTGTATTTTATTTTTTGTATTTTATCTTACTATCTTATCTAAATATGTCCTGGTTGTTTTTTATCCCATTGTGGGATTAATAAAGTATATCTATCTATCTATCTATCTATCTATCTATCTATCTATCTATCTATCTATCTATCTATCTATCTATCTATCTATCTATCTATCAAACAGTTTTGGGTGTCACGGGCCATGACAAAGATTCTTGTATCTATAATTATATATGTAATGTGCATATATAATTATCTATAGCCAGGGGAACCTGCTTTTAAAGAGTTATGGCAGTTAGTTATTGATTCACTATCTTGAGGGTTTGTTTTAGTTAGTAGAGAATTACGATTACAATAATGGTTGTGTTTGTGTGTATTTTCCTTTATTTTCTGTTTGTTTTATTTTGTTTATAAATTATACACTAATGTATGAATATGATACATATAGATGCATAAAAGGAAAGAGAAAAAAAACAACAAATAATCCATAGCGCAGTTTAATACTGCATGCATGATATGTTTTAAATGCCAAACCTTTGCTCTGGTTGCTTGGATCTTTCGGACAGCACAGGACTAGGACTATGAAAACCATTTTTTAATTTCAAAGCAATTACACATTTGTACACACATACTTATGGGTAGTATTCAAGTTCTGCCACTAATCCATCCAAAACTTTGCACAATGGACCTTTAATGAGTTCATAACATATTTATTCACTCGTATTTAACGTGAATAAAGTAGAATCAAAGTACTAGTGACCCAGTGCTAACTTTATTGCAGTCTGAGAGTCTGGAACATTTCCGGATGATAATGTTGAGAACTCTGACACGGTTGAGAAAAGGTGATGCAGCTTTTAATAAATACGGAAAGCACTACCATATCTGGCTTTTACCTTCAAAATAAGGGCGTATCATATCCGACCACATCCAAAATGTAGCATATCATGATGATTTCACGTACTAGACAACTTTGTAACACTTATATATATGTTTTTATTTACCAAAAAGCGCACAAACAGTGTGTCACGATAGATTTAAAGCACCTAAATCAGACAACAGCTCTTATTTTGATAGCGGCGAGGCGGCTTTTCCTTCAGACCCACACAGTGACTGTTCGTCAGAGAAGACGCTTTTGTGAGGTCACTGTGATCCGGGGGCGAGGGAGCTCCGCTGCTATAAAACCATCCTCACGGCCCGGTAGAAGGAAAGCAGCGAACTGAATAGGAAGCCATACAAAGAGAAAATACACGTTAAAAAAAAAAACAAACAAACATGGTGAAGATCACTTTCCAGCCAGTGTCGACGCAGAAGCGCGAGAAAGAGACAGAGGAGGACAAGATCATTGTGCCTCAGGCTCACGTGAGTTTGCTTGTTCTCTTTGTTTTCCCCATGTGTGGCGTCTGTCCTGTGTCACTGCTGTGCTGCAGTCTCCGCTTCGTGTGCATTATAGTTCACCTCGTCGACGTATAGAGGGATTTTATTACAATGCTTGTCCTGCATCTTGTCGAAAAGAATCTGAATCTGTTTACTGCCAAACAGTCAAGGAATATGCATTTGTGTGTTTGGTGCATGGCGAACAAAATTAAGGAAAAATATGGACAAAAAAATCATACAAATTCAATTGAATACATACAATATAATATACACTAGATGAACACCTGCAGGAGATCGACTTAGTTATTTATCCGTAATATTCTTGTACCTATATATATGTAAATGCAAACCCTACAAATGCACAGTGGTTATAATCTCAATTAGGTCTGGGCAATAATAGCAGTTTAACTAAAGACTTTTAGTATAATTCTGCATTCCACAGGCGAACTTCAAGGTATAATAACATATTTATTCACTCTGAATATTTAACAAGTGTTAGTTCTTTTTCTCTTCATATAGCAGTTTGAAACATCAGTTAACAATATGCAAGTGTCAGACATTTAACATTATAGTTATTGACATTAACGGATTTTAACATTTATTTTTATTGGGACAACCTTTTTGGCCACATCACCCTCGCCCCAATCTTGATGAAAGGTCATAAAGGTGCACAGGTGCAGGGATTTGGATGTTAAGTGACTTCTGACTTCAAAAGCCAAGAGCTTCATTGCTGAGAATCACAGTGCATTTTGATTTTTATTTAATATTCTGCTTTTTTGTTGGTGCAGCATAAACACACACACACGCATACACACACAACAAGGGAACAGACTCAGCATTGCAGACCATCCTAGTCCAGCCAGGGGATGTTGACATTACGTCACCTTCTTTTCCCCTGTGAGGACACACACACACACACACACAGATCAGTCTCTGTAATGGAATAGTAGAAGCTCTTATTCTTCTCTTTTTAATTTTTGGGATTGGAAATAGCTTAAATCCCTTTCACCATTTTTTTTTAAAATAAGAACAACAGAGCTGTCAGATGCAGCAACTGCAGCACTCAGTGACGTCACAAGGTGTTATACCACACGAACCCTGCAGGCAGCACCTCAGAGGCAACCTCCTGCATTAGAGAGAGTGGGAGGTAATCCAGGATTACTGTGTTTTATATAAATAGTGGATATGTCCTTAAAGACAGATTAGCTTTTTATCCTTTCTCAAAATAGGCATTTTAAAAGAGCTATTCTAAATGACTGAAAATATGGGCAAATGCTGATTTGAGGTAAAAAGCAAACAAACAAAAAAAAAAAAACTCAAGAGAGAGGAAGTGATCACCCGATGCTCTGAAGCTAAGCAGCTTCATGGCAGATTACAGGTCTCTTCATACTGTAATCCTCAATCGCAGACAAGAACCATTGTTGTAGCGTTTTGAACAGAATGCAACTGTGCAATGGAATAGATTGTAAGAATGAAAAGAAGTCAGGTTTATAACAGTATAAAAGGCAGTGTATTGTAGCCTCTTTTCTTTGCCTGTCTCTGTCTTTCTCTGCATATCTGCCTGTCTGTGCCTCATCCCCTCCTTTGTAGATGGTGAAAATCCCCCATTGACGCATTCATCACTTCTGCTTACATCCTTTTTTCACCTGTTGCGTCAACGTACATGTAACACATGATCTCAAAGGCTGAGTCTATTTCGATTGGCTGCCACAGAAGGCTCGGCGTCAGAGCCAATGTGTGTAGATCTATTAATATGTCCGCCTCTGCTGAGGGACTCCGGCTCCACGTAGCTGTGCTCATTTTTTGCCTCAGTCTCGGGGCACGAGAGAATCAAATGCAAATATGGAACGTGGACGTGGGCCTCTAAGAATAGACCCAGACGTCCTCGTGCCAGCGTCTTCGTCACAGGCTGGCACAATCTGCTCTCCCCGCTTCCGCTTTCCATAGCAACAGTTGTAGGGAGAGGAGATTGATTGAGAGTTTGTGGGTGAGCATCTGGCATGCATCACTCCAGTACGTCCTACGTCTGCCAGATCTCCCTACTTGAATAATGACCTAACAAACGCCCGTCATCAGAATGAACTCTGTTAGGATTTGGTACATGACAACATGGCAGTGTGAGAGGAAATTACATCTACTGATTCTCCATCATAGAACTTGATATTATCAGTCATGTTGCTCATATTTATTCCCAAAGTAACATGAAAATCTTTTTTTTTTTTGCATAAGATTAGGTTAGATTAGATTGATCCCACACTGTGGAAATTTACCTGTAACAGCAGCAAAATAAAGGGGTAGACAAGTGACAGTAAAGTAAGATATACAAAAAGGATATATATATATATATATAAACATGAAAGACCTGATGAATACTGAGTGTGAATTTTTGGCTGGATTTTTTTTACAGTGTACCATCATAGTTCTGAATTAAAATGACACATTGGTGGAAACATGAGAGAACTGCACAGTTATGCCCTATTTATAAAAAAAGATCCAGCCTCATTTCACATTATAGTCTCTACGACATCTAGCTGATATTACCTTGCTGAATCTAAGATAAGATAACCCTTTTATTAGTCCCACAGTGGGGGAAATTAAGACTTGTCCTCTAACCAGACAGTTTTATTTCCTCACAGGAGCAGCTGGTTCTTCCTGTACGACCCAAGAAGCCATTTCCAACTGGCCTGTGCTGCCTCACCTTTGGCCTAGTGGTTTTCATGTCAGGACTGGTGCTGGCCTCAGTCTATGTTTATCGCTACTACTTTATACCTCAGGTCAGTTCATTCCACATCCCTCCTTCGTTTAATCAGCAGTGCAAAAAAAAAAATTAAATAAATAAAAAGCTGTTGACCTATGCTGACCTAACTCATGTCCTTTGTGTCCCCTTAGCAGATGCCAGAAGACAGCTTGTTCCACTGTCGGGTGGTCTATGAGGATTCTGTGTACGCTCCACTCAGGGGCAGACAAGAACTCGAGGAGAACGTCGGCATCTACCTGGACGACAACTACGAACAGATCAGCGTACCTGTGCCACACTTTGGAGGCAGCGATCCTGCTGATATCATCCACGACTTTCAGAGAGTAAGTCAAGGCTTTTTCATATTTACAGCTTTCCTCTTGTACAATTTTCTTGTTCCTGTATTGAAACAGTGTATTATCTTTGGTTTAAACAATTTTCCTTATTTGTTCCAGGGTCTCACAGCTTATCATGACATTGCTTTAGACAAATGCTACATCACTGAGCTGAACACGACCTTGGTGATGCCTCCACGTAACCTGTGGGAGCTGCTTGTCAACGTCAAGGTGAGGCACTCATTCACAGGATGTAATGTTTATGTGAGGGAGAGAGAGAGAGATAGAGAGAGAGGACAGCATGTTCTGATCTTCCTGGCTCCCGTGTTCGATTGAGTGATTCATGTGTATCTCTTTGCCACAGAGAGGGACGTACCTTCCTCAGACTTACATCATTCACGAGGAGATGATGGTGACAGGGAGGGTGAGGAACATGAGGCAGTTGGGCCCGTTCATCCACAGACTCTGCTATGGCAAAGAAACCTACCGCCTCAGACGGCGTAACCAGCGCAGACGTAAGTGCAAACATTCGGTTTCCTTTTCCAGGTTATTCGGGCAGTATTTGAAGTTTAAAAAGATGAATTATGTTTGCTGGGTAACGTCTGCTTATTCATAAACCTCTTATATGAAATATTAAAGTCATATGAAACTACATTTCAACCAAGCGGTACCGTTTCTTCTGCTGGGGTACTGAATATGGTGGTCCAGCACCTAAAGGGTGGAGCCTGACACAATGCCATTAATTGGCCGACTGAGATTTGTCGCTTCTGGCCAAAAACAACTAGAAGAAGAAGAAAACATTATCAAAATTTTCAAATATTCGGTAGATTATGGCAGTGATAGGATGCAACACAGATTTGAGTGTTCATATTAATATGATGCTTCAAATGAAACTGAAAAAAGTCTTTTCAAAACCCAGAGTTGCAGAAAAGTCTGATAAATAGAATTTCCAATACTTTTTGAGGTAAACTGGCTACTGCTAGTTTAATCTGTTACTAGTCATTAAGCTGGTAGCAATATCACGATTCTCCCCAGTGTTTACTGTGTTGTGTTTTTCTTCTTCCTCTAAGTAAAATTTATTGTGTCTATATTCTGATTTCGAGCTATTTACATATCTGACATAGAAAATACCAAATACCAGTGACTATGCAGAAAACAAAAGAATCATTATAACCAAATAGGGATTTCCTGGTGAATATTTGCAGTGTAGATTCCACCTAGCAGCCTGGTAATCATGTCTGCGTATGTGTGCGTGTGGGCACAGCCAGGGAACTTCCTGCTCTGTGAGTCACTTGTAGTGCCGTTGAACCATCCACACATTGTGGAGGTGGTGGTGGTGATGTGCATGAGCGATATCGCTTTAGTTGCTGCCTTTGATTGGTGTGTGACAATGATGCAACAAACTTCCCACCTCGAGAACATATAAGGAATGTGATTCCAGGGAATCACTTCTGCTGACTCAGAGTGCACAGCGTGGGCATAGTAACTGCACAAGTGATTTAAACGATGCAGCGCAAACCCTGAGTTTTAGTACTGAACAGATTTCTATTTCTTCTCTTCCAGGTATTGAGAGGCGTGAGACGAAGAGGTGCCACAGCATTCGTCACCTCGAGAACACGTTTGTGGTTGACACTGTCATCTGCAACAGGCTCTAAATCTGAGACGGAAATCAAAGCCATCCAGTGCTGAAGGCAATTTCAAACCTTACCTCTTGAATGATTTAGTCTTTAAACTGCACTTTAAGAGCAAGTGTTTGTCCAGCAGTTTCAGGTTTAATTATTTATCATTATTATTATTTTTTTTTTTTTTTTGTCTCACATTTGAAAACTCGTCTTTATTTTAATTCGGAGTTAGTTTGGTCTGTATATTTGGATGATGTTATTAATGTGGTTGATACACCTGTAGCTTGTCATGTTATGCAAAGCAAGTTAATGTAAATGTTTGTTGGTTTGTGACATTTTCATCAGAGGACTTTATTGTCATTTGGTAACCCAGTGCTCTGTGGGTGATGGACCTGGTACTTGGAAGCTGCTTGCACTGTGCACTCCTGTGAATATTTGTTTCTTTTTCTTTTGTTTGAATGTCAGAAAATGGCAAACATACCTCATGTAGTTTAGATGTTTCTTTGCTGGTTTGTAATCATTACTAAATGGTGTATATAAGTTTTGATTGTTCCGAAGCAATATCTACTGTAAATTGATTTTCTTTGTTACATGCATAGATTTTTATCTGAAATCAACTTGTTTTGTGGAAGATCATTTTATTTATGTCTCCTATACACTTCCCTACTCCTTGGATATTAATGGCTTTAGACTGTAATTAGTAGCAGTGCTTAAGAGGGTCGAAAGGAACCAAAATCTGCAGTGAGCGATCCTAAACTTAGTGTCATATATGAAATCTGTAGAAAGAATGCTTTCTAGGCTAGATCACTTACTGTAGATTATGTCAAAGGCTAGAATTATCTTCCTTCTCTTTTCTTGGATTTGTCTGTCATCAGTAGCTCTCACCACTTCCCTTTCTTTTCTGTCATACAAGGTTGATTTGTCCCAACTCCAAACAAAGATGTCTTTTTTAATGTGCATCATGGAACAAATCAGTCTCTGTTGAGAGCTGTCATATGTGCTCATATCATCAAAGACTTAGATCACTTATTTCGCTGTACAGTTGATTTCTCTTGTAATATCTTGCTGCTTTAAGAATAAATAATCAAACTTTATTCTTGGCTTGTGTGTTAATCTAAAACAGACTTCATCATAATTAAATTGACAAAAAATGGATTAGAATAATTGGAATTTAAAAGGAAGTTCATCTTCATAAAAGGGAGATACTGACTTCATTTTTCCTCTTTGTGAACTTCCTCACAGCTTGTAACAGCTGTATAAAAATAACACGCACCACCTCAATAATCCAATGTGGTTAGTTATATTTCATTTTAAAAAAAGGGGAGATTAATGCCTTGCAAATACCAAAGTTAATTTGTATCAGTAGTTTCCTTCAAAGGCCACATTGTGACATGTCAAAACATCAATGAGTGTTCAGAACAGACATACAGTGAGCATATACAAAAGCCTCCACAGCGTCCTTCTGTCAAGAGTTCTGCATCAGCTTTGTATTAAAGACCAGAGAAAAGGACAGAGAAACTCACAATGTTACAAAAACAAACATCTCTTCGCCACTCACAGAAACTGAAATTAAAGTGTCTTAATCTTAATGGAAACTAGAACAAACAAATGTTACTACAAAAAAAGAAAGAAAGAAAGAAAGAAAGAAAGAAAGAAAGAAAGAAAGAAAAGGCCAGTGGAAAAAAGAAAGTACAAATAAGAAGGCACAAATAATGGATGTGAACTGAAACCTGGCAGTTTCACGTCCTGTGTCTGGTTTCAGGACAGAATATTTTACTGCTTATACAGTAGTATCATAAAAACAATTATATATATGCAATATATCCCATAATTGAGCCCATAACAAACTTTTATTGCTTCAAAATTAAAGCAATAAAGGTTCAACATCAAAGCTGATGCTCATGTACAACTTTCCAAAGAGATTTAGCTTTGACTTTACATTTATGTTAATTTATGGCCCGATGTAAACCTATAATTATAATAATAATAATAATGAAATAATACACACATCAGGCTGACATCATTACACATGACACTATTGCACATGTATAAAGTTATACATGAAATGTGTCTTTTTACATATTTAATGACCAACATCATATAATCTATTTACACTGTGGTTGCTCTCAGTACATTTTAATTAAGGATGCATTAAAACAATACAGTCAGTTTCTACCTATAAAACTGTCACCTCTCTTTATTTGTCTTGTCATTCCACATTAGCATCATTATTAATATGATGATTACTTTTATTTGTTATGTGTACTCGACCTGAAGAAATTGTTTTTTCGTTCAGTCACAGGCTTTATTTATCATTAATGTACTGGTTGGCTGAATAAATAATTCTGTATACTATATCCAAAGTGTAGTAAAAACGTCTACGTAAAAACGTAGAAACGTCTTCAAGAAATTCAACTAAGTCCAGTTGCCTTATTTTTACTACACTTTGGATACCATGACCTGGATGAATGAGAATCTTCACAGACTCTGTATACTATACATTTCTTTGCTATAACAGGAGCTCTTTATTTATCACTGTAATAAAGAGACAGTCGTGTTTACATTTTAAATCTATTCAGATATGTGCAGAAATATTTCTGCAGATAAATGTGAGCTTTTTGAGGTCACAGAGGAACCTAAAGGCTTCCTGTCGCACGACCAAACCATCTTCTGTCTTTGCTTTTCTGACAGCTCTCACTTTAAACGAGGTAACCATGCCACAACTTCTCATCAACCACTGAGTCTTAACATTGTTGACTACCTTAAGTTTCGCTGACCTGCTTAAAGCCAAGGAGCCAGATCTTATTTAATGGAGAACAGTCCTCTGAGGACAAGGATCAGTCTTTGTCTCCTGCTCAAAGCTCCGAGGTGCTGAAGGTGGCTCTTCTGTGGCTGATCATTGACCTCCTGAAGGTGTGTTTGGTGCTCCTCACCTCATGCGCGATGAAGTAGTAGCACAGAGCGTCCAGACAACAAGTGATATTTGACAAACACATGGCTACCTGGATGAACAGGCTGATCCTGGCCTTGGTGCCACAGTCCTGGATTACTCCTTGGTGCACCTGGAATTGTGAAGGGTTAGAAGAGCCTCAGTAAACCATCTTCTCTGTGTTCTTCAAATGTGACACTAACAACAAAAGAACAATTGAACAATTTCTCCTGCGTTGTCAGTGTTATAATGTGTACACACACACACACACAGGTTTGCAAGATCCACCTGGCATAAATTCAGAACACCTTTATTTCTAGTACACCAGGAGGACGTGGGAAAGTCTGCAGAGACCCACAAGGCTCTCTGCAGACTTTCCCACGTCCTCCTTTTGTCTGTCAGGCCATGATTGGATCAGAAAGAACTGTAACAAACATAAGACTCTGCTCAGCTTTCCCCTTTTCCCAAGCATTCCAGAGCAGCACCGGAAAGGATACTGTTCTTTCACTTGCATAAGAAGCTTCAGCTTGCACGTCTCTGAAACATGTCAGCCTCCATTTCTAATGTTACACACTGGACCCTCAAAATGAAGGTGTAGTTTCTCTTACCAGGAACTGCAGGAGGATGCCGAGGTGGCTCGGGGTGAACGGTACCAGGAAGGCACTCAGACTGCTGTAGATGATCTTCACACAGGCACGGCTCTGGGGGCTGTGCTGGCCAGACTGCTTGAGTGCCCAGATGGTCTGGACCGAACAGTAAACCACCACCAGTGCAGGCAGCAGGAACCCAAACACCTGCAGAGAGATGATCAGCGGAGGGCTCCAGCCTTTCTCGGAGAACATGTGAAAGCAGTGGAACTCTGTGTGTCCTTTCTCCCTGAAGCGGTAGACGAGCGGAGAGAGCACTGCCGACACCAGCACCCACACCCCCACACAGGTCCCCAGAGCGGCTGTGGGCGAGCGCAGCTGCTTGGCTTTGAAAGGGTGACAGATAGCCACCCATCGGTCCACAGCTATACACATGATTGTGTAGATGCTACCATATATCCCAATAAAGTACAGGCTTTCCAAGACTGAACAAAGAGGTTGGAAAGTGGCAGGCCACAGGTGATTCGTGGAGTGCATTTTGAAGGGAAGAGGGAAGAGAAGGAGCAGGTCCATCAGAGCCAAGCTGGTCATGTAAATAGTTGACTCAGTCCATTTTCGCATAAAGACACAGAACACCAAAAGAGCAACAACATTCAGGATCAGACCAAAGATGAATATAGGTATGTAGATGACCAGCTCCAAATATTTCATCAGGTGATCTACTCCCTCAAATGAACAGTTGGCTGTCATGGTGCCACTGCAAGAAGAGAGTTTGGTTTGTTTTGATTATAACATTTCTGTCAGGATTTCAAAGTCAAGCTCAAATTTATGTGAAAAGAAGCTTAATTTCCTGTCAATACACTGCACACAGAAACGTATCTCTGACACGCCACCGTACCAAATGTTATGAAACCTTTCAGATGTGTGGGAGCAAGAGCTGTGCTTTTGTGTCGGCTTTCTCTTGTGAGGGCCACAAAGAATTACTCAGAGAATGAGGTTAAATTTCAGTGCTTTTAATTTTTTATTGTAAGTAGAAAATGTCCATGCTTGGAAAGAAGAAGCACAATCAAGTTCTGATCTGTCAGGTTAGACACCTATATTTAATGCACACTTAATATAAACCATCTTGGCTTTACTGTTTACGCACTTGTTATTTAATCACTAAAAAGAGAGTCACATAAATGTTAAAAGACTGGAATAACAAAATAATGCACTGTATATCTCTGAGGTGTTTTGCTGACATTAAAATTCTACTCCATGGACTGCGTGATGATGATTAAATAGATAACTGGCAAAAAAGACAAACTTTATATATTGTACATTACACTGTGTTAGCTGTTCAGGTGCTTTATTGCAACTCCATTGCATTTCAAACTTGCATTTTAAACTTCAAAAATGTTCTGATTATTTCCCTAAATGTCTGGCTTCGATTAAAGAGTAAAACATAAAACAGCTATACTCAGGTAAAGTAATGTAGAATTTTAAAGTGACAATTAAAAAGTCCGACCTGGTGCTGTTTAATATGATGTGTCCTTGACGGGGGACAGTGTGAAATCCAATCACGTCTTCACATCACAGATGTTAATCCCTCCTGTCAATGTTGAGCGTTTCTACCAGACAAACACTGGCAGACACACTTCTGCTTTCGCTACCTTTAGTTGTTTCATCACCACTTCCTGAGTCATGCCACACATTATATATGTGTTCTCAGATGGGCATTTATTTGAAATGCATTCTAAAAAAAGATGAGATGGGAAAATTTTATTAGACACTTCACAGGCATAATGATCATTTAATTAATCAAAAGTACTTGATTGGTTTACTAAAAATCATTTCAGTCAACATCAAATCTAAAATTGGCTAAAAAAAAAAATGTATACAATGAGAAATAATTATTATATAATACTTTAAATATTTTACATCCTTGCTAAGTCACTGTAAGCTGCAGTCACAGCTTCGATGTGAGCATTTCTTAATGTAACTTTTGTTTTACAAGGAATTGGAATCTCTTTTACAGTTCAAGGCCTTTACCAAATCAATGAATGTGTTAGGAATGAAATGAAATAAAATTGAGGAAACAGCAGCATTGGCTCTCACAATGTGGTGTAAAACTGTGGTGTATGTTTCCTCTGGGTGGAATTTCCATCATGGTTTGAGTATTCACTGCAGCGTGTGACCCTAGATTATTGTTGAGATGTTGACATGATATGGCTGTGCCTGTTTTGTTTTTTTTTTCATAACTCTCAAACATGTAGTAAAAAGCTTGAATCAGGCGCTTTCATACTCTCGTGTACTCCCGTGCAGCACAGAGTACTGACATGAATCTTCATACTGTAAAGATCCAATGTGAAGATTTAATTTGTACAAATTTAAATTCAAATTATTACTCTTTTTTTTTGATGTTATGATGATACTACTGATAAAGCTGATGAGTCAGTGATATCACTGGCTCAGTGTTTAGAGTCTTTCAAATGAGGAACAGTCTTCCTATCTCATAAGGATCAGGATGTTTCAAGTGTCGAGTCTTTCAAGTCGGTGAGAAACTGCAGAGGCAGATTTTGACTGTTGTTGTATTTGAAGGTTTCTTTGCTTCAGGTGCTGATATGACTACATTCTATTTACAACAAAGGAAAATGTTTTATTTTTAAATCTTTTTCCTCGCAAAAAGTTCACCTTGAATACATCAGTCATTCAGCAATTCATTTACAAAAGGTTACTTGTACAAGGATGTATTTTTTGTATTTGTTTGGAAAGATTAGTATTTTTTGTTCAGTAAAAGCAAATGAAGCTACTAGTACCACACCGCCACCTACTGTTGAGAATGAGGTAAGAGCCAGTCATCTCTGTGGATAAATGAAACATCAGTACATAAAGAAATGTTTAAATAGCTGAAATACATAAGCAAATAAATCTGCTTACTGTGCGGACTCAGTGGTCATGTGATAAGAAAAACACACAGGCATTTGGCACCAGGTTTATTGTATTAACTTATTCAATTTATATCTCAAAGTAAAACAAATAATGATAAGTAAAGAAAAAAAACAAAACACTGGGCCGTGAAATTACCATGGCAACACCCCCCCCCCCAAAAAAAAGAAGAAAAACGTGCACATCCAGTAAAAAAAGGAGTGCTGATAAATCTTTACTTTTATGCAGGGAGCAGAGACATAACTAACATTCATGCACGCTCATATTTACTTTAACTTAGTTTAAAACAACAACCCAGCTGTTTACATTCACTGTAGGTGCCTTTGCATCTGATTTCGTCTCTACAAATGTTCCCAAACTTCAAAACATGTTCACGGGTGACACCAGTGACAACATTATATACGTGTTTGGTTCAAGATTAGTGTGAAAGACTGAATACTCCTCATCATGTACTGTACGTATACAAACACACTCACATTTCATGTGCGAACACATGCAGTACATTTTGCACCAAACTCTTGAGACAAGAACTGGTCACAAACACCAGTTCTTGGGGGGGGTATGGATATGGTTCAGTTTCCACTGGAAGAGCCAGCCAGTTTCTAACATTAAATCATCAGGAATAATACACGTATTCACACACATATTTGTGTGTGGGGGTGTTTACAGGAGGAAGTCTGTAAATAGTCAAGGGACCTGCCACAGTTTTCAGCATCTACGGCAAAGCAAAGAGTCATGACTCATCTTTTAAAAGAAGATGATGAAGGAGGCAAAAGATTGAGGTGAGCAACACACACACACACACACACACACACACACACACACACACACACACACACACAGACACACACACAGACACACACACAGACACACACACAGACACACACAGACACACACACATCTCTCTGTAGCTACTGTATGAGGACACATAGAAAAAAAAATGCATTCCTCAGCCACTTACCCTGACAATAACCAACCAAGTGAATGCTTAAATTATCAATAAATCATTCCTAAATTTAACAACACTTCTGAAAATAACATTAAACTTAATTAAAATTCTTAAATTGGGCACATTTAGTTGTAAATTAAACATCTGTTGGCATAAAAATCATGTACACTTCAGTGAAAATCCCGAGCTCCAATTCTCACATCTGAACATCATAAATTTGAAATATCAGTGTTATTTGATGCTTACTCATGAGTAAGAAAATTTTTTTTTATTTATATTTCAATGACCTCTCAATGCCCATCTGCAGTACCAACACAGTCTGCAGGGGGCGCAGCCAACACTTCAGGAATCACTGGCCAAACCCTAACCCTAACCCACATCTAATTCTACCCTTAACCCTCAAACCAAGTCTCAGCCTTTAAAAGAAACATAAATTTGCAAGGACCTAGTGTATATTAATAAGTCCTTATTATGTCAGCGTGTCCTCACAATGATGGCTTTTAAATTAAATGTGTCCTCACGGCCTACTCAAGACATTTACCCACACCATATAAACACTCACACACACACACACACACACACACATAAATTCACTCTAGGATGCGGTGAATTTTCTCAGTGTGATGACAATGAGGGCAAGGAGGACAGATGCTCCCAGGAACACTGCTATAACAATGGCTGTGATGGCTCCTGGCCCCAGCACTCCTGCACACACACACACACACACACACACACAAACAAAGGTGTAGTGTTAATCATATGAATACATGGATGTTAAAGTGACAGTTGTGCTCGACAGACTGGTGGAGTCACTCCTACCTTCATCCTCGTCCACAGTCAGGGAGTGTGTGATGTCCTCGTAGTCGCTGGTGAAGGACTGCTCTGTCATGTCTTGAAATGGGTCTTTGGTGGTGATGTCACTGGGCGGCTCTCCGGACATAGTGTCCTGGTTGTCCCTGGTTGCTGAGACAGAGTCGCCAACTGTCTCTGCAGAAGAAGAAGAAGAAGAAGAAGAAGGAAAAAGTCAGTTGAGCCTCTGTTCAAAGGTTCAGTATGCAACATTTTTTCGGGTTTAACGGCAGAAATTGAATATGCTACTCATATTATATAGGTATCCTTGTATAAATGTATAAAGACTTCAGAATGAAAATTGTTTTGGTGTTCATAGGCTTACCTTGAATGGTAAGACAAGGACCTACAGCGGCCTGAATGGGTGAGTGCTTTGCATTTTCAACTTTAAGACAAAGAGCTTTGCCCACTTAAACCTAACACATAAACCATCGAAGAGGGAGGAGGAAATGGTCAGGGAAAGATGAAGAGTGGAGAAGAGTGTTTGCATCCTTTCTGGTTTTCAAAGACCTCTGCAGTTCCCTGATGTACGCTCTGCATGCTCACCATTAAAGGTCACTAATTTCTTCACAGTGGACCTTTAATGTGGACATGAAATCACTGTTGTGTCAGTGATTGCTTGCAGTGCGGTGTCAATTTCGTGCATGTTTTCTCAAGGCCTTCATTTCACTGGCAAGGTGCGCAGCTTTGCTCACGGCAGCGCAGGCCGTGGCTGTGTACACGGCCCCATCTGTAGTGACTCCAACAGCCTCCCTCTTGTCTCAGTGGGCTAACGACTCCGACCGAGGCATAAGGACGTCTTTGTAGAGGATGAACATTTTGTCCGTTTGAGTTTTGGGTAGCCTCTGCACGTGTCTCTAGTGAGTAAATTTTAAACGCATACAAGTGTCTGTTACACTCAAACCACCATCAGATGAATTCACACGAGGTTGGTGGAGTGCAGAACTTATGTTGCCTGGCAACATTCCAGCACTGCACACAGGAAGTGATAGGTTTTATGTCAACGTAGAAAGAGGTACACAGCCGGTCAAAAGTTTCGGGTACACTCTCTCATTGAATTCTCACTGAATTCAGTGACCAAGCAGAGGCAGAATAATAATAACAACAACAAAATAAATCACCAAAAGTTAGGCAATGTAACACTAAACCAAGCTGTGAGTGACCAGTTCACTGCCATTGTAAATCGTCTCTTCTCTTTCCATCCCCAAACTGTAGCCCAACATTTCTGCCGTCTGACCATGAAGTCACCCTGAGACTTTTCACATGTGAGTTGGAGCCAGAGAAACGTGGTCTCTCCTCAACACCACAGTCCTGTTCTGTAACACGACTCAAACCTCTGGGAATGGAACCTAATGAAATGCCTCTGCGACTGCAGTTGCTGTCACTTCTCAAGGATTTTTGTTTTGTTACACAGAGATACAGGGTAGAACATACATGCTGTGAAATGTGCAGGTGTTATGTCACAGTGAGCCCCCCCCCCAGGAGGCCCCCCCCCCCCCCCCCCATTGTTTGGGGAAATTAATAAAATAAAAAAAGTAACCCACTTCAAAATAAATAAAAAAACAATTTAATTATGTGGATCCAAAGATAGACAGGACTCTTAATGTGTAAATGAGTCCATTTGAGCGCTGGGGATGTTTCTTCACATTTCAAAACACCAGTTTGTCAGGTTTTGGGAGGTTTTCAACAACACTTGGCACAATGAAGCTTCTACAAGTTTCTATTCACATTCATACAAGATAAACACAAGGTAAATTTCAAGCGGCAGAAGAAAAAAGTGCGGCGCATGGGGCTCTTCTATGCACACAGGCAAGAGAGACTGCAAGAAAATATTTTAAAACAAGTCAAATAATAAACATCTATGAAATAAGAGTGACTTTAAAAAAAATTTGGCACTGCGGCTCAAATCTTAAGGCTTGAGCTTAAGGGGTTTCTATTGAAAAGAAAAAAAAAATATATTTTTATACAGAGTGACCCTAGCAGCATCTGGTCTGACCCGCACCAGCAATTACCATCTTCATGGTAATTGGACAGATTTTTGTTTGAAAACAGGAGGAACATGGGAAATTTGGATCCTTCGTCCCCCTGAAAAAGCAAACTCGTCGCTCACAGGCCCACCCATTCACACACACAAACTCGACTCATACCAACAAAACCTTAATCCAAACATATTTACACCCAGCTTATTTCACTGCTACATATTTACCTTAATCTGAAACCCTCAGTAAACTCCTTCACCCTGTGTCACATCTGTCTTCCCCCATCGTTATCACGTTCGCCTCATTCCATTGTCTCTAAGTGGAAACGATGACAGGGTCACTCGTAAACAAGTTCGTATGAAAGTGTCGGGTTGTTAGTTATGCACTTTAAAAAAAAAAAAAAGAAGTTGTCTCAGCCGAGTGTGCAGCTTCTTGTCCGGGCTGGCTGACGGTTTGGAGGCCCGGGCCTGTGGCCAGCTCAGCCATCAATGAGGCCTTCAACTGAAGGCACAAAAGGCAGCCTGTGCGGTCACACTGGGCGGCAGGACTGCGACCAGTAACAACCAGCCAGCCTCAAACAGGGCAGCGGCTGGGCACTGGATGTCAAACAAACTTGTTTATTTAATAGTCCATGTGTGTAAAAGGCTGTGCCCTCATAGACAGCCTGATTTAATACCAAGGCAAAAAATAATAACATGATGTTTTTCCCGTTGGCGTTTGTTTCCATGAGGAGTTGCTTACTCAAGCTCGTAATTTCTGTTAAATGGAATCAACTTTACTGGAAGCTCCTGTGACCGATGTTCTCGCATAGACCCTCTTTATCAGCAACACTGTTCTAAATATGTTCTGAGGACTTAATTGCCGTTGTTTTGGTTGCCGTAGAGTGCCAAAAGCAGACTTTTTTTTTTATTCCTTTCACAGCTCTGACTATTACACATCGCTTCTGCTAAAATGTTACTGTTTATTCACTAGTTCTACTCTTTATTTTCATAGTTTTACTCTATTTTTCTCTGTGGCACCAACAATCACACCCCTTTCAGAGTCACTTGAATCACATCTCTTCCTCGTCCTGATGTTCGGTTTGAACTTCAGCAGGTCTAGAACACATCTACGTGTCTAAAGGCCTTACGCTGCAGCCGCATGTTTAGCTGAGCAGATATTTGTGTTACCATGTAAGTTGAACAGGTGTACCTAATAAAGTGGAGAGTGTATTTTTAGTCGTCATTTCAATTAGTTGTTTATCCCCGGTTTTGGTTAAATATTTTTGTTATAAATTACAGCTAACGCTATACGACATTAAGAGGGAATATTTTTGCAATATTTGCAATATTTTTCACATATTCTATTAAATGCCACTGGATTTATATGGTAAGCACCTTTGGTTGGGAACAGATAATGGACAGAAGCCTGATTTCAGACTCTGAAAACTCCGCAGAGCTCCCGGTCCAGGATTTCACACCAGCCAGAGAGATAACAAAGTGCATAGGTGTGAGTGTGTGAAAAGAAACCTGGCCAAGCACTGAAATGAAAAGTGATGCAGTCCAAACATGACATCGATGGTGTCATGTTGCTTTGCTTCACCCTCGGTGATCTCCTTCCATAAAAAGATGCAGTTGACACATCATTTGCTCACATCTTGTGGCAAATATGGTGAGGAATTCTTTTCTGTTTTGGGGAAGTTATTGTGACTGACATCAAATGTGAGTAATGATCACACTCTTTAAAAGGTCTTTCTTCACAATTTCCCATGATGAGTCAACGGACAGGGCTGCATGTCACGCTGGTTCAGTCATATGGTTCATAAAGGCTGAAAACATCAAATATTGTACATGGTAACCACATTCATATTAATACATGAATATGTTCAGAGATCAAGCAAAATTAGTAAAAATGTGCCAAAAAGAAAGTATTTTCTGGATGTTGTTTCCTCTTTAAAGTTTTACAGTTAGGATCAAGAAGAAGAAAATATTTTAGGACGATGTAGGCAAACCGGGCACCAGTGGTAAAACAATTACATGATGTTTTAAATATTAAAATATAAATATAGAAATGGCGTTCTGTCTACAGATAATTGCTGATGTTACCAGCTTAACTCATCATAGAGACTGAATGGATTCATTAATAATCTTATATGACTTCATGAAAACTTGGTCAGAATAAAGCTGCACAAAAATAAATAAATAAAATAATGATTTTTGAGCTAAGGTTGAATCACCTTGTGCTGAATTTCTTGTCCTATTGACAGAGAGATTTAAACCAGCAGATAAATAAAGCTGCACATGGGTAGCAAAATTTTAATCTCAACAAATAGAGGTTACACATGTAAACGTGTTTCCCTTCTCTTAAGGTCATTAAAGTGTCGTCCATCTTGGCCTCCACTTTCACATCTGGGCTTTGAGAGCCGTCGTGCTGTGAGACAATCTAATTTAAACATTAGAGGTGTGAACAGAGGAATACTGGTAGAAGAGAGTGCAAGCACGTTTGCTGATCTGTCACGTTAAATCGTCCAGAACTATTTTTGTTCTGAGGACCACATTTGTTCTTTACTGCTCCTTTTGCCAACACGTGCAAAAACCTCCCCATTCACACAAAATAAACCCAGCACCTGTGGACGGGTTGCTGCACAGACTCACTTCAGTTTATCCTGAGTGAGAGGACGGTGGGTTCTCATTTTCATACAAACACCATGAAAGCAACCAAGTCATCCTGTTAGTCAAAGGGCAGCTTTCACAGCAGCACTGCAACAACTGCATCGTTTACTTTAGGCTGCTGACACACACACACACACACACACATCCAAACCCGAGTGTGTGAGGGAGAAAATTGACACGTATACACTCATACACAACACACAAAACAGGACTGCATTCATCTAAACTAGTGCAGTAAATTCATGTTTTGTATTCACATAATTACTTGCACTGTTTGCACTGGCAAACTCGCACGTCTGTGACCAAAGCCCACAAATAAAATAAAAACCACAGTAAATCAGCCACAGTCAACAGGTTTACCTGTGTGTATGAAGGCAACCAGGAGGCTGAGGAGCACCAGCAGGAAGAGCCTGCAGATACTGCTTCTGCTGCTGCTGCGAACCATGGTGGCTGTGATGGACAACTGTCGAGGCAGAGCAGTGTCTCTGAAACTCCTCAAGATGTGACCTCAAACGAGTAAATCACCCAGGCAGAGGAGCGGGAGACGAGTACAGGAGTGGAGAAAAGGTAGGTGGCTGAAGGGTGGGACTAGCTGTGAACAGGAGGGTCTGGACAGTGTGGACTCTGTGAGGACATCACCACAGGGCCAACCCACTCATAGCTGGGTGTAAAGGGGGTAAACAAGTGCTGACCTCTACCAGGTAGAGGCAGAAAGGTCTCTGCTGGACAACCGACACCTTTACTTATTTCATTTTGCAATATGAAATATAATTGTAATATAATTACAAAAACAACAGAATAACAGAACACAATAAACGAACATAACTGAAAACAAAAGCCTTTCCATCATGCAACCAGGCCGAAAACCATACCGAGCTGCTGGAATATTTCTGTTTCCCTACACTGAAGGATGGGACATAAAGGTGACAGAGGGCAATTAGTTCTATTAATTATTAGTGCCACGATAATCTGTGTGTATGAAAATGCTATCAGTAGAAAGAATCCCACTGACAGAATTACCATCCAATGGTTGTATAAAACTACCAAGGACCCACTTGTTGATGATGACAAACCATTGTGACGCAATTCACAATATAAAGTGCAACTTTGTGCATAATACTGTACAACTTTGACATTTCTGTGACTAATATTATTTGAAATGTGCAATTTCTTGTGTGTTGTATTAAAAATGTATACATATACATCTCCAAAAGGCTGAAAGCAATTCTGTTAATTTATTTGGCCATCTGAAGGTCCAAACCCACTCTCTAAGATCACAGTTCCTTTGCAAACATGTACAGTACATGTTGAAGGAACTTAAAGTTCCAAAGGTCGGAAAGGCTCTGAGAGGCAACATGACCTTGGTCCACCAACACTGCACGTAAATCCACAAGTTCACGTAAAATTTGGAAAGGATTCTCTGAAGGTGGTGTTGAGAAACTAGATTCAAATGTTTGTGAGCTCACGGCAACAATAACTTTCACCACTCTGATCTCTGATGAATTACTTCACCCTCCAGTGTTCCTAATGAATATCTGTACCAACTAAAAGAGCATTCTCTCAAGATGTTCTTAGATGAGTCACACAAGAATGGATGGAGGTGTCACCTAAAAGCATAATGCCGTCCTTGGCCTCAGCTGTCGCCCACGCGGAGTCATAAAAAGGTAACACAATTACTCAGACTTGAAACAGAATGGCCTCTTTCCACAGCAGCAATTTTAACAGATCACAGTGATCACAGTCAGTGGTAAAACCTGGGCTGCCTTTGCTGTTAAAACACATCAAAATGGATGCAGAGCTAAGGGTTCATTCTTTCTAGGTACTTAAATGTATAAATTCAAAAGATTTGGCTTCACTCTCATAGTCGTTTTAACACTAGACAACTAAATAACATTTATGTGTTATGAGCTCTTGAGAGAATCTCTGAGTCTAATGTGGAGTGAATGTTTTCTTTGAATGGTTGAAGACACAGGTTTGAACAGCCCACACATCAGACTGTTTTATTATTACATACCGCAATAAAAAAGTATGACTCCAGCAGATCATTTTCATATATTATAATACAGATGCAGCGTTGAAAGTTTATTTTTCAAACAGCCTAGTATTTTACAAGAAATAGATAACTACATGGAACTTTTGAACATGTCCTTAAAACAGGACATAAGTGGGCTTTACTTGGCCATCGTTATCCATGAACACCCAGCAGAAAACGAGAGGGAGGAGATTTTAATGAGGGGAAAAACCTTTCAATAAATAAAACAAATACTATGAATGTAATCCCCCTAAACTGTTCATGATACCCAACAAACCCATCCATGTAGGCCAACTTAAAAAAAAAGCCAAATGAATGAGGCGAATTTGGAAATTTGTTGTCACTGAAATTCTATGGCAGGACATAAATTTGACGAGGAGCAGCCAAAGCTAACTAGTCTCCTCGGCAAGTTCATTTAATGAGTGGGATGTTCCACTGGTCAGTTTGCTCAAGTCCATGACTGTCAAGTTTTTTTTGTAAGATTAAAGGTCCATTGCCAACAGGAAAACACACCCAACCTCAGAGCTTCCATGTTGATAGTTTAGACTCTACAGGGGAAAACAGAGAATGTCTGATCAATGACAACAGAAAATAATAAGGTGAAAGTCACAGTTGGAGGCTGGGGCAAGAGATTGGGTAAAAGAGCTGGGCTACAGTCCCTTACAAGTCCTCTAAAGTCTCAATCTCTCCCATATTCAATCTCTCAGATGATGCATTCACAGAAAAACCTGAAAATTGAAAAGCATAAAGATATAGTCAGCAGAGGAAATGCAAAAACACAGTGACACATCTTTGCAAATGTTTAAAGTTTAACAGGTGGATATTTGCTCCCACCTAGAAGGCTGGGGTCTGCACGGACCATCTTCTGCTTCTTCTTCTTCTTCCCAGTGACGGTCTCAAAGCGCTGCTGCTGCTGCTGCTGGCCACTCGTATGATTGGACTGATAGAGCGACGAAGATCCTGTTCCACCCCATACAGAATCCTAAACAAAAAAAAACAAAAAACAAAACACAGGTGAATCTTAACATTTGAAAATGTATGATGTTTTAACATGTCCAGCAGATATAACCCAATAAACACTATTTCAAGTGAACAGAAGGGACAGCTGTCCGCCTTTTAATCACAAGACAATGTGGGACCAAAGTGGAAGCCAAATGCTGAATTAAATTGAACGAGTTGCTAACCTGCTGCTGCTGCTGCTGCTTGTGGGTTTGCTGTTGGTTTTGTGGTGCCTGTTTGTGTTGATTAGCATTCTGTTTGGCACGGCGTTCCAAGAACTGCTTGGCAAAGTCCTTGGCTTCAGGAGTGTCCCCTAAATAGGCCCTGATATAGTCGTGCACCTCGTACGAAGAGTCCACTTCTTTCAGGAAGGAAGCAAATGTAGGAACTAGCAAAGAGACAGTTGGGAAAATATTCTTAAGTTTGGTTTACAAAAACGGTTCATCAGTAGTTGTGGGTGTAGTGTTTTTTTTTTGGCAGACGTACCATCCAGATTGTTGGCTGTGTTGAGGGTGTGTAGGGTTTGTTCACACCATTGCATGAAGGTGTCTTGCTGGCTCTTGTTGACCCCTTGGAACAACTTTAGCAGCTTCTCCTCCTCTTCTACCTTCTTGTTGACTCGCCCACTCAAAGAGTTACTTTATGAGCACAAACAAATGGGGGGGGGCATTAAGAAACGTGAATTACTCATATTCATCATATGATCAGTCATGCTTTTAAAAGTTACTGTTCATAAATACCTGAGGTTGGCATTGCCTTTGTTGTTCTTCTGCGTGCTTCCTTTCTTGGTTTGAGGAGGTTGCTGAACAGCTTCCTTCACAGCCTCATCCCAGAAGCCCATGTTCGAGTTGTGGGTGTCACCCCAGATACTGCTAGAGTCCCAGTTAGTGCAGGAGCTGGTGTTCATTGACCCCCATACTGAGTTGCTCAGAGATGTCTGTGAAAAGAAAGATAGGGAGAGATACTACTTTATTGGCATGGTACTTGGTTGTAGGGATAATTTAAAACATCCGCTAAAATACCGTATAAGCCAGCTATTTCACTACTGGTCAGTTGTCTTTGGACAATCTTGGACTTTTCAAGGTAAAGTTAGGATTGTAAAATTTTGGACTTATTTCTGTGTCATTTTTTTTTCATTTTAGCTTGCCTTTGTCAAGAGTGTGGTTAAAAAGGCAACATAAACAAAGACCTGTTGACATTTTTACACACACATTGTTTAACTTTCTGAGATTTGTGAAGTGAAATTGTTTATTGCCAGAAAAACCTGTTTTCTCACACTGTCAAACCATCTATTCTTTGAGTTTACAAACTGCTCAGAATAAGTGAGCTTTACACCAAAAACTATTGACTACTGAAAATGTTGAAAATGTTTTTTCTGATGATAAAATATTGCTTGTAGAAGAGAATCCACTATAAATCAAATTCCCTAAAGCCATTATCCTCTTTCAGCCAAGCACTAAACAATATGCAAGTTACATACTGTTTTGTTTTGAGCGCGGGTCTGTTGTTGAGTGACAATGGGATGTTGTTGCTGTAGCTGTTGATGGTCCTTCCGCTGTTTCATCTGCTGGGCTTCCTCCCTCTGAATCTCCAGCAGAGACTTGGTAGCAACAGGCTGTTTGGCCACATTACCCCAACCAGAAAGCTTAGTCTGAGGCTGCTGAGCCTGTTGCAAGGCCTGCTGCTGCTGTAGCTTCAGCAGCTCCTGTTGCTGACGTCGCTGCTGTGGGTTGAGAATGAAATAGAGGAGGAGTTAAGATGGGATTTATTTGGTGTAGAGCCATTAGGGTAGGTACACAAAAAAGCATTTGGTGCACTAAAAAAATATGAAAGTTAATGCGTATAACTTAAGAAATGACTAAATTATTGATGAGAACTTGAGAACTAAGGAACAGGGTAAGCTGTTTTTGTCCTTACTTCCTCCCGCATCTGTCGTTCTCTCTCCTCCTCAAGTTTCTGAATCTCAGCCAGTGACAGGGCATTCTGAGTCTGGTTTATGGTAGTGGCTGATTGCTGACCCCACTTTGAAGAGGATGGAAGCTGCAAAACATGGATGAAGTGTTTTGGTGTTTTTTAGTAAATTACATATTGTCAGTATTTGCTGACTAATTAAAAAGAGGCTCAGTGTATTGATATTGTCCTCAACTGATATACATTTATCTCAAATCATTTTAGTTTCAATTTTTGGTTGATGTTATCCTGTTATGAAAGCTCTAGTGCTGACCTTCATTTGTGCGAGCTGCTGCTGTTGCTGTTGTTGAAGTCTCCTGAGAGCCTCCTGTTGCTGCTGCCTCTGTCTTTGCAGCTCCTGTTGTCTCTGGGCCTCCTGCTCTCTCCTTATCTGCTCCTCCTGTTGCTGCTGTGCAAGAGCAAGTGCTGCTGCTGCTGCAGCAGCAGCAGCCGCCTCCTCTGCTCGCTTTTCCTCCTCACGTCTCTTTAGTGCTTCTAGTTCCTCTTGTTTCCTGCGCTCCTCTTCCTAGTTAACAATGCAATGAGGTAAACTTAGCAGAAGTCCAGAATGGATGTTTAGAACTATTTTTGACTTGAACTGTCAATTGCAGAGTTAGCTTACCTGTTTGCGAAGGAATTCTTCTCGCTTCTTTCTCTCTTCCTCTTCCCTCCGCCTTTCCTCTAATCTCCGGAGAGCCTCCTCCTGTGCCAGTCTCTCCTCCTCTTCCTTTTGCCTCCGCTGTGCTTCTTCTTGCTCTCGTTGCCGCCTCAAAGCCTCTTCCTAAGGATTGACAACACTGGGTAAGTCTCTGTCATTCACTTGGCTTCTAGCACTTATAACTTATATTTATCAAATGTATGTTCAAACCTGTTTTTGCCGTGCCAACTCCTCTTCCTTCAAGCGTTTACGTTCCTCCTCCTGTCGAGCTCTCAGGGCCTCTTCCAACCGTTTCCTTTCTTCTTCTTCCCTTTTGGCCCTCATTTCTGCTTCACGCCTTTCTAGCTCCAACTGGTGGATGATGAAAATAAAAATACACATACATTTTAAATTTATATTTTAAATACTTGCACATATTTTATCAACTTAAGATGGAAAAATTCAAGCACATTTATAAGTTAGTCCATATGTAAAGGGCTTCCTCCTACATTTGAATGTATGCAAATCTGTGTATTGTTTAAAAATAAACTATTATGAGCTGGAAATAATATCACCAAAAAAGGAAAGAAAATTATATGAACTACTTTTTACCTTGGCAGCCTTTGATTTCTCTAATTGCTGCATCTGTTCGATAGTTGGCGCTTGTGCCATGGAGTCTATGGGTAAATCCCAAACACTGCTGCCATCCCACGCTGTTGAGAATGATGAATATAATGCGTTAGGCAAGATATTTTCTTCCCTCTTATATGCATAAAATAGATCAATGGGGCAGGAAACCGAAAGTTGACACTAACTGCTTGGAGCAGCTTGTTGGAGGTTTGCTGTGCACGAAGCCTGAGAGGATGGGTTCTGCACTTCCCACACAGAACCAGAGTCTGGTACAGACAAGGATCGGGTAACAGGAGGTAGGAGGCTCTCGGAGGCTCTAAAAAAAGATGGCCAAATAAACAAAGTATTAAAGACAATTTTAGCAAGAGAGATTTACAGGTAAGGCTGTGTATGCACACTACTTTTGTACTACAACAGTGAATGTTGCTGACCTCATCTTGAGTGCCTGGTATTGCTGTAGTAGCAGGTTAATCTGCTGTTGATGTTGCTGCTGTTGTTGTAGAGGAGCTGAGCTAAGAGCTGCAGCCTTCTGTTGAGCCAAGGCCTGAGCATACTGCTGCCTGAGAGGTGGACAAGTGGATAAGAGAAATTTTAATTATTATCAATATATTATATACCAAAATATGTTTTTGGGGTTTTGAGGCTGGCGTACCTGAGGAGGTATTGATATTGGAGCGTTTGTAATTGGTAAAGGTTGAGAGCAGTGAGCTCCTGCTGCCTCTTCAACCTCTCTTGATCACCATCACCCTGAAAACAGACAGATAATAATAATCATTAATGGCAGCTTTACAAAAAGGGTCAAAAACTAGATCAAATTGCTATCAAAGTATCCCTAGTAAAAAAACTAAGTATATATTTATATATACTTAGTTTTATGTATATATATTACACTAAATAATCTTCGATCAATCAAAACATCAACTTTCATTTTAATAACACAGAACAACTGATTTGTGAAGGACTCCATAGATACATATTTGGGGAGCGTGGAGTGTAACACCACCTGCAGGTCATTGCTAGAGGTGATGTACAAAGGAAACCTTTGATTATGGGGTAGAATAGTAGGCCACATTTTGCAAAAACATACCTGTAGAGGTGGTGGTGCAGGGCCTGGTGTGAACGGTACCCTTCCCCAGATCTTCATGATCTCTCCCAGTGGTTGAAATACTTCATCACACCCTCTTTTTACTAACAGAGACACTGTAAAGTAACCAGCCTGAAACCACTCAGTCATCTCCTGGTTACTGAAGGGACCTGAAAGAAATAAAAAAATAAAAGTAGATTTAAAAATTACAGCTTTTGAAGAATGTTTTTGGGCACGCAAATCTCATTTAGCCTCACCCTGTATCTCCCCCTGGGGATCTTTGTAGAACCACTTCAGAGCAGCCTCATGGGTAAGGGGCAGGCTTGCAGACTTAGGCTTCTCTGAAGTCTTAACAGCAAGTCTGTCATCATCTGCCACACCATCTTGTAGGTATGCAACCATCTTTTCTGCCTCCTGGAAATATTTTTATTTATTTATTTTTACACATTATATATTATTCCTCGCCCTATTTATAAACTACAACAACACAAACAGGACTAATTAGTCAACTGCATCATTGGTGAAGTTAAAGTGGACAGACATCATTTGACAACTGGTTTTATGGTCCTTACAAATCAGTCCTAGCAAGATTGGATCACTTGAAGGGAATGTAGAGGGTCACAAGGATCAAATGTACTGCCTTACCTGCTCAAAGTGTTTTAGTCCCTCGTCTTCATCTGTATCATGTGGTGCAGGGGCAAGCCTGCCAATAGGTGCCATTATACTTGAAGGGAAAGGCAAAGGATTGTTCATCGCTACAGGTACATCCATGGGCTTCTGCTGTGGCAGGTGAATACTGGGCGGTGGAGCAGATACATCTGCACAGCACAGAAAAATGTATAAAAGCAGATGCCAATGAGGTTTCATGGTAGTAAGGACAGTCGGAAAAAAATGCAGACAGGTGTGTTAAGAGAAACACATACATTATTGAGTGGACAAAGAGATACGCACTGTCTTAACTTGCAAGCATGATTTGATTGTTGCAACATTTCAATTCTAGACCTTCATTAGGTTTTTTTTTTTTTTTTTTTTTTAAATGAGAAGCCATCTTAAATAGGGTACAATGATAAGCATGCAAACCATAAACAGTGAAATCAAAATACATTATTTTTGCATGACAATTTTTTTTCAAAAAATGAAAAATTTTTACATAAATATATGTAAATTATAATACTCCTCCTTCGCTCAAAATTAAATTCACCAAGATGTTTTTTAAAAGGCATCAAAAAAGAGAAAAGGATATAAATGAAAAATAGGGAGGTAAGTATTTATATTTAAAATGTGAAAATTTCAAAGACAATCCATATATATAAAAGGACACAATGACAGATTACTCTGATGAAAGCACCCAATTTTCAGTGTCCATCTTATGTAACCAGGACAGTTTAGAGCATAGTATGTCTTGGCCCCAAGGGAAATAAAACATATATTGTAATATATGAACCATTGCCTACCTGCAGGTGTGGCAGAAATGTGTGTCATGGGCAGGGACTCCAGCACGCTGTTGGACAGTGGGATGTGCAGGGGGACTTTGCAGGGCTCTGGTGGGAGCTCCAGGGGAGGATGCCGTTCAGCTGGCCTCTCAATCTCTTCTGTTCTACATGGGTGACTTGTGGACGAAGACTGGGCAGGGGCCTGAGACTCGACCAGGGGTGCAACAGGTGGACTAATAGGTAGAGTGTCCTCAGAAACTCTGGCCAAATCTATATTTTAAAAAAAAGTTGAGATCCAGTAAATTGTTAATAGGTTTTCTAAAAAACAACACCATCGTATAGATCCCATTTTACTCCCACCTTAAAGTTATCATTCCTGAATATGTCACTAAGACAGGAAAAGGCTTAAGTGATGCATTTCTATAAATTATTTTAAAATTCTGGCTGTGAGGTAGAGAACTTAATGACCACTGCTTGCATGTTAAATAAAAAAGACTTTCTAAGGACATGTGAAGATACTGACCTTTCTGGTCAGCCTCTCTCTTGGCCCCTGTTTCGTTTTCTTTGGTCTCTCTGGGCTGACTGTCCTCCTCTTCCAGGCACTCTTCACACTCTTCCAAGGGCCTAAAGTCGAGCTCTGCCTCTTCAAGGATTGGCTCTTTGGGAGCTTTCTAATAACACAGAACAGGCCAAAATTACAGAAAAACCAATTTGGTTTACTATTTAAAAACTTTATGATCTTAGAAGGCAAGGAAATTACCTGCTTCTTAGTAGCTTTTAAAAATTAGGTATATCAGTACTTTAATTTCACTGATTTATTTTAAACTCCCTCAAGTTTCCTACCTTAAGAGAGAGAAAGGCCCCTGATGAGTCAAAGGTGCCCGCCTCCTCATCCGCATCCTCCAGACACCACTCTGGCAGGGTGTCTCTCTCATCTTCCAAGCTGCCGCTGCCTGACCGTGGCCTTCTGTATCCACGCTCATCTTCTCTCGCATCAAAGGGGAAACGGCGACGCTGGTCTGGGTGTTCCCGCCACCCTGCTGACCGGGGCCCATCTATACAAAAGAAAATAAAGACAAGTATTGTATAACTACTCCTGAATTCACAATCTCTCTTAGTGTCAATGAGATGAATGGACATCTTTTTGGCAACTGTTAATGTAAAAATTAAGTCACAAGTGAAGATATTAAGTCATCCGTGTATCAGGTAAGGGTCCCTCTTACATAAAACATGCATTGTTCATATGTGCATGTTGTAAGATAGTCCCAAAGCAGAAAGAACACAAGTTGGACGTTTGGTACAAAAAAAAACAAAAAAAAAAAAAAACAAATTGTTCCTCAATGAAAACATGAAAAAATACAAATCCCAGAGTTCATAGGTTTTGACACACAAATATAACTCATCCTAATAAAGTCCATAAAATGGCAGTAAATGAAAAATACATTTATCAAAGATTATGCATCAAAGATAAATGTAGCGGTAAAGTGGTCAGTGCAGTGCCCACCTGGGCTCGGGGGGCACCACCGTTCACTGTCCCGTCGAGAACCCGCCAGTCGCCAGCCCCCCTCATCATCCTCACCATTCTGATCATCACGAGAAGTACGCCAGTTCTCACTCTCTGAACGTATGAAGTCATGCTTCCTCGGTAGGTTTGGCCCGCCGTCCTCATAGTTTACTCGAACTGCAAAGATAAGTGTTTAAGGGTGCGATGAAAAGTGCAGTCCTTTCTCACTCACTACCAAAAGTGATTTTTTTTTTGTCAAACTTAGCTCGCTCACTTAATCATTAACTTTGTTACAAACTTACCATGATTCAAGGGAAAATGTCCTGGAGCAGCATCTGTCAAATTCAAACAGAGGAGCAGTCAGTCACTTGCCAAAGAGTACACCATGTTTTGATTTTATATACGCAACAAGATAACCAACCTGGGTCTTTTCGACCTGGCTTTTCAAACCTTCTATCTCCCCTGGTGAAGATAAAAAACTACAATTAGATCAAGTAATTACAAAGAACATGTCTACATTGAATATTTGTTTGTGGAGAAAAAAAAGGCTGAATTTCTTTACAGCAAAACCTGACTTAACAAGAAGTGTATTAATACCTTTCTTCCCAGCTCTGGGAGCGATGCATCTCCCTGCCTCCACGACCAAATCCTTCAACATCATCAAAACTTCTTTGGTAAAACCCACCATCTCCTCTTCCCCGGCCTGAAAGCAGTCACAGGTTGAAAGCAAAATGACCTGATGAGATCTATTTACTAGGGACTTAAAACTGTTGCAGCATAAACAATGTATGTGGTATGTACTGTATATTTAACATTACAATCAAAGAACACTGTCACTGATAGTGGTTAAAATTTGAAATTTCACTTTTCACATCTTGACAGATGACCAAAAGAGTTTTTGGTCATCTGTCAAGGTGTCATGACTGTTTATTTGAATAGATGAATGAATTAAATAGTCAAAACTTTAGATCATGAACACTTATCATCACCCTCTGAAAATCCTGTGTTCTATCATGATGCAAGTAACCACTGTTTCATTTTTTATTTATTAATAAACCTGTCCCGACATGCATGGGCCACAGTAAATTAAAAATATTCTATGTCAGAGAGACTGGGAAAACATGACATCTCAACAAATCTTAAATTTTAGTAACTGAAGAAAAACCAAAAGCAAAGGACACTGCACAGTTTTATTGCCACTTCCATGTTAGCTGTGCTCTGTGCCAACAATGTAGTTGTTTTGAGTGGAATGGAGATGGTTTGGAGACTCATAGCATTTACATTTCTGTTCAGTATGGTCACAATGTGTCTCCGGCCACCTCTTTAAGTGGTTTGGCAGATCAGATAACAAATCCATCCTCGGGTGTATTTATACCTGTACCTACAAATGATCAGTGTAAAGGGGGCCAGAGTCACCATCTGATATATAACATGCCCTCTATCTTGAACCCACATGAGACAGGCTCAATGAAAACACAGCTAGCAGTGGCGATACCAGGAAAAACTGATTTTACTGTGAATCTAATAGCTCAATCAATAAAATCTACAACAGCTTAAGTGTATAGTATAATGATGTGTTGTCTGCTGCTTCACCTCACAGTTGGTCAGCCTTTTATAACCAGGAACTAAAGTTTGCATTGCTATGCATTGCTGGTATACCGCTAACAATGTGAAGAGAACAAGCTGCAAGGCAGCACATTTATAAAACAAATAAATTAAATCAATCAACAGTAATAATGTTTTAGCTGTATGCTTTCTTTATATTTAGATTATGTCAGAATTCTTCCTACTGCCCTAATATATAAATGTAGTAGATTGTTTATTTAGTGTTGACTAACTGTAATCTGATCAATTCAAACAGCACAGTAAAATAAAAATTGTTAGACGAGTTTGTTCATGCAAATAACTCTCTGATACTGTTTTTTTTTAAACAAGGTTGACGTTTGAGGCTAATCAATAATGAATTGAAGCAGCTGCAATCAAAGTTTGCTGAGGAAGCACAATACCTATGCACTGCTAAACATTACATCCCTTGTCTCAAGCCGTGACCAAATTGGTGGAATTCTTCAAAAGGCATCTTAACTATCTGCAGTTGTTGCGACTCTGAAACTGCAGAGACAGAATTTATAAATAGCTAAATAGGCTAATTTACAATACAAGGCCACCATATTTCCTCCACAGTGTATGTATGATCATGTATGATCTGAGTTTAATTCTTACCTCTACCCCTCGAGTTACTTCGACCTCTTGGTGCCCCTGCTATTGGACCACCTCTTTGGCGAAGTACTGCTGCACTGTTTACAGACATGGAAAAGTTTCTCTGCAAATACAAACAAGGGAAAGGGGGAAAGGAGATGAAAAGGCGAGACTCAGATCTTCTAGACACATGTTCTGTATTTGGTGGCTCTAATAACAAAATGTAATGTATTTTCAAAGTAATGGTAATTGGTAGACAACTACAGTGTCTTGACAAGTCATAAGAGACTTCTGAATTTACCATTTCTTATCAAGATGGAGACCGGATATTATGACATTTTTCCCTACCTGTTCCTCCTCTGTAAAGGACACAAGTGCCAGAGGCGGCAAGGGTTCCTCTTGCAATATGGGCAGGAACTCCTTATCGTGTAGGTCTATAGGGATCTGGAGGATAAAAATTAACATTCATAGTCTTAACTGTTAAGATGCAGCTTTGATATTATGCATCATTGCAGTGAACAGGAAAATCTTTGCATTAACATAATTTGTATGGAAGACATGCTGACTGCAGGACTTAAAACAGCTACTAAAATGTTATACGCACCTTATTATCCTTTACATAAAGTGCTAACATTTCTTCTCTCCCGTAGCGAAAATCTGCAAGTTTATACTTTGGCAAAGCAGGTGAGAGGGGTGGAGAGGCAACAGTGCTGCTTCCACCCCCACCACTGCCACCACCTCCAGACAGGGCGCGGAGCCTGCAGGGAGAGAAAGAGTTTTAAAAGCAGAGGGGACAGAGGAGGGACAGACAACACTATAGTTGAGGTGGCAACTTGCATGTATCAACTTGTATAGAAAAGCTCCACCAAGCTTTAAAAGAAAAACTGTTTCACAAAACATAGATCACTTGCCACAACCCAGATGATACATCAGAATAAATCATCTAAATAAAGCCATACAAGTTCAGTTACCATTCTGGTCCAAAGTTAAGTGTCTGGGTTTCAGCCATTCCTCCTTGAAGTTCTACAATTATAAAAAGGGAAAAGGGGATTAGAACCACTATGTCAGTCCATTAAAGACATGAATGAAGCATTCCTGTGTTCAAGTTTCTTTCCCTAATTGCACAGAAAATAAAATATAAGTTATTATTTTTGGTTTAGTGGTTTGTGACGCAAAATATTTCTAAACCAATAACCCTAAAATTTTATGTTTTGTCCAATTAACAGTAGTTCTTATTTTATCTTTAAAATACAAAGCAAATAAGCACAAATTTTTCACTTGAGAAGTTGGGTGAAACAACTGCAAGGATTGACTGAGTATTGTAGTACTTTTGTACAAGTATTACATATTTATTAGCACTCAATCAGTTTATCAACAGGTTAAAAATATATATACTCTATCAGCATAACCAAAAAAAAAACATATTTGGAATCCCTTTTTTCTATATCAGTAAATGTTTAACTGTTATATTTAAATGTTTTAACCCCCGGGACTCCATTTTCCACAGCACAGTTGTGCTAGCAAAGATTTCGTAGAACAGTCAAAGATTTTGTAAATCACTTCAATGCACTCCAGCCCCTTCAGATATATAGCCCATCCCACCAGCACACAACCAGTGTACAATTTCAATCTGCTAAAGCTATTTTAGGACATCTCCCAGTCTGAGTAGGGGGTATTTCAGACACCTGTAATTGAAAACAGATGTGTTATTTCCTACAATAATACTATCAATCAGTGAATAATAATATGAAAACAGTTCTTTAGGTGTATCCACTGCAAATTAAATTTGAAACAATGCAATGACCAATCATGCAGGTTTTAATTTATTCTTTCTATATATGATTTTTCAAGGCCAATTAAAAAAAAGTTACATGCATGTCTTTAAGTTCATAGCCTTGCAGTACAGGAGAAGTCAATATTTTGATGGTATCATGTGTTATTGATTCATCTTATTTCAAAATATCCAACACAGTAAATATTTAACTAAGGCTTGACTTGTTTATATACAGTATGTTTGTGTTTTGCCAATGAAATCTCAACTATATGTATGGGATAATCTCAATAAGACCATTTGCCCCAAATCGTCCCATGCCTGCTCTCGCTGACCATATGAGACAAGACGAGCCACGTGTATATACTTAAGAGCAAATCCAGCTCAAGTTGAGCAACATTTCTGACAACTCTCCTGGTCACTTGGCACGTTTGGCAACTCGAAAGCCAGTGGCTAATGTTAGGTTTAACTAAAGTTTATAAACCGTCTAAGGAAAATTCTGCTACATAAACAAATGAAACAACTTTAAGTTTTGGTAACTTCACTCCAGATAAGCAAGACAGTGGAATTGTGCCCGATCAATACAGTATTGTGAAGTTGTCCTGGCTGTTATGTAAATTTTAACGTTGAGTACATGGTGGTCAGGCCCGGTCCATTGAGAAATTAACAATTGTTCAGGACCGAGTTGTGCTAAAAGTTGAGTTACAATCTACTGAGGACGGCTCGATTGGACATCCTCCTCTGTTAGCAACACTATGCTAGCGAGGGCATTAAGCTAACCAACCAAATTAACATTGACAACTTAACTTGAACAACTAACAATGGCCAGCATACCTGCTATCGGTAAAAAGTTAACAGTATGGTTAATGCTGAATTAACACATACGTTACTTTTACAGTGCAACTTGACACATCAACGCCAACCAGCACGACAAGCCATCAGTGGCTCTTGCTAACAGCCCTGCTAACAAGCAACGTTTTCTCCCAAGTCATAAATCGCTGTCGTGAGTGAATTTGCGCGCATGTTGTTGACAGTAAATTAGGTTCCAACAGGAGAATAAATCATATATATTGTCACATCTACTCCTGGACAAACGACACCGTTCTAGTGTAAGTTAATAATGTTCTCCAGACTTGTAGCTAGCATGCTAACACGTAGCTAACGCGGCCTGCTTAGCTGCCTGGATCCACAACAACATTTCCTCGTCAGGCCGTCCCACGCTTGTCACGTCCCGGACACGCACCCACAGACACTGGAGCCCGGTGCTGCGAGGCCAAGTAAACATGGTGGTTTAACAAGAGTCCTAAACGCCGCAGCTCATCGGAGCATGACTCTATGGCGTGTACTTGGATCAAATGTACGTTTCCCTTTCACTAGTGTATTAAACTTTGGCTGTCTTACCTCTGCGTGTTCTGACAGCACAAGGTTTGTAATCGAGTGGAGTGGCTCTCTCTCTCGCTCGCTCTTGCTCTAACTCGCTCACTCACTCACTCGCCCTCTCTCCCCCTCCCTCTCCGATTTCCACAAGATGGCTGATCGTAGGTCACATGACACCCCGATAAAACCCGAATGCCTCCGTGGTATTGCTACGTGTCCGCAGGTAAAGAGTTTTTAAGCACAGTCGTCACTGAGGGAAAACAGGAAAATTTTTATTGTTGTAAATATTACAACAATTTACAACAACGTAGTGTTTATTTTAACATTTTAACGTATTGTACAGAAGTAAACAGTGATGCTGGTGAAGTCTTCATGCTAAGACTTGCCTTTACGCGATGTCGTCCGATTGGTTGCTTTACGGAAACTGGCATCCATGACGTTGCGATTGTGCCTTCTTGTTCTCTTATAATCTGTGTTCTTTGCCCTGACAGACATTTATCTTTACGTTTCTTTTATCTTTAAATCGTGTGTTTTAATAGGGAGTAACATCTGCATCTTTTCTACCTAATACGTTGCATTCATTTACAATATATGTTCCTTTTATCTTGTTCCAGATTTAGAATTTTGTGGGACCTACTATCCATTGTACAACATCATCTGGCTCGTTGGTCTAGGGGTATGATTCTCGCTTAGGGTGCGAGAGGTCCCGGGTTCAAATCCCGGACGAGCCCTCTTTTATTTAATTTGCAACAATTTAATTTCACCGTGTTGCAATTTGCCGGGTTCATGAATAGAGAAGGCAATTAATAGTTATTTACGTCAGAATTTTCAAGAAATGGAGCAGATCATATTTGTTTATTGTATTGTATTTCATACTTGTGTGTTTATTTGAGTCAATATTATCTGATTTAATGACATCAATAATAATGTTTACTTGACAAAAACATCTTTGACCCCGACGTGATTTGAACACGCAACCTTCTGATCTGGAGTCAGACGCGCTACCGTTGCGCCACGAGGTCCTACGTACATTCAACCCCATCATGATTGCATATAGAGGATGTCATGTCACGTATATCATGATTAAAGTGATGTAATCACGATCGATCCCCGTCCCGTACGGGCCACGGTGCCTTTTGTTGCTATCAGCAGAGACTATAACATATGCTGAAGGAAATTTCATTAACAAAAACGAGCTCGAATTTCGAACGAATTTCTTGCCTGCAACATTTTTCCACTCTGTAAGCGTTGGTGGTATAGTGGTTAGCATAGCTGCCTTCCAAGCAGTTGACCCGGGTTCGATTCCCGGCCAACGCATTCCTTTTCGCCACAGTTGCTCCTCAGACAAGAATATAGAATTCCTTCATAGGTCCCATTTAACGATTGTTGTCATGTCACACTTTCATTTATAGTAATTTTGCAATAATATGTGGTCTGTGACTGTGGTCAAGCTATCTAAAACTGGTTTCTGAACCTGAATTTTAACACTGTCCTTACAGAGGCTTTTACGGTAAAACAAACAAAAACATTAGTACTTGAACCAATGATTCAAGCTATGGTTTTGAAAATAAAACAGCGAGAGCCCTGCATTTCTGTGTGCACGTTGAAAGCACTTTTTTGTACAAGCAATTTCTGCAACATCTAATATTATTTATTAATATTATTAATGTCAACATTATTATTATAGGTAAAACAGAAAACAGAAAACAAGAGATGAAACTTAAAAGAAAAAGAGAATAAGAATAAAAGAGATAAATTAATCAAAATGATATTACATTGTAACGCTCACCTCATCTATGCTGCCGCCTCGAAGCAGGAGGTGAGATGAGTGAACTGCAACAACTATGCCGAACAAAAACTAGCCAGTAGCCACCGCTGTAACTCCTACACCCGGAAACACAACAACATTGGCCAGTATGTCTTCATTTACCCGCATTGCCATCTGCTGGCAAATCTAGTGCAAAACAATGTATGTATCTCAAATGAATTAAGTAGCAAATATACTGTCTTAAGGTTGTGTGACAACATGTCTGTGAATGTGAGTCATCCAGGTCATTCTTTAAGGATGCAGATATTTGAGATGTTTCACCTCATTCACAGGTTTCTTCACTTCTGTTGTGTGTTCATTTTGCGTCGAGGGTCAATAGCCACACTTAACAGGCCTGGATTGTAAACTGTAGACCATGAACCATGGACTGCTGATATACAGCATGTCACACAAACACAATCCCCTCAGTATCAGCACCATAGGCAGCCCATGCACCAGTGGAAAGGGTACTTGGTTTGAGGGTTGGTGGCTCAAGTCTCCACCATGTTAAAGGGCTGGGGTACCTGACTCCCAATATTACCCGGGCACTGCTTAGGGCTGCCCACTGCTCCTAATTCTAGGATGGTTCCTTATAAGGGATGGGTTAAAAGCAGTGAGAAATTTCTCTATGGGAATTAATTAAGTACAAAAAATTATGTATTATAATTATTATGTATTATAATTATGGATTATCCCGAGATGTTTACATTTTACTTCACTGTTGCCCCTCTCCACTGTAAGTTCACTTGTTATCCTTATCACTGATGTTAATCGCGCTTACTCTATTTTCCCTTTTGTTGCCATGGATATGCTATTCCTATGGCAACTACAGGCCTTTATGGATGGCCTTAGGCCCCCGCCATAGAGGAACCTTTCATTATACATTTCCATCAAGCTTGCAGAACAATCACACAAGTAGTACACACTATTACTGTCTCTCTCTCTCTCCTTCTCTCTCTCTCTCATCTTTTCACTGCTATGTAACTGTTGTCATGCAACCGTCTTACTTTTAAAAACCCTACATGCCAAAGACAGCTTAGTTACTTTTACTCCACTTTTTTGTGTAAATTACACCCTGGGCAGTCACGGACACTGGATGCCTGTATCAAGAAGGCAATGATCAGATTTGTAGCACGCATATCACTGTCGTAAGAGTCCGCGCCCCAAGCTTCCTAATTTTCTGTGGTAATGGAAACCAGAGCTCCATCTTTAAAGATGCATGAGACATCTTAAACAACAGAGAACAGAGGTGGAGGCGCAGCCAGAGAAAGTGTGTCTGTGTCAGAGAGAGAGTGAAACTGTGGGGGGGGGGGTTGGTTGGGCTTGTGTAGGTGACAGTAAAGTTGCCAGCAACAGTGAGGGCCAAAGTCACAGAAAAGCACAGTGGAAGGGCCTACAGCTGCTGAATGAACCCCGTTAGTGTCGGGGAGTACCATGGGCTACGGGTGGGCTCAGCCTTGCTCAGCATTGTGGCAGGCTGCATCATCATTGGGGTCTCCAGGGAGTGTGATGCTGATGCTGTTGGGGGTATCTTTCTGGGAGCAGGAGGCCTTGGTGAGTATGTCTTTATTCCTAGTGAGGAATGACTTACCCACTTTGGAAGTGCATTCAATTAAACTTAAAAGTTAGTTCTAAAAGTTTGATAGTTATAGTTTAGGTTTATTGAAGTGTGGTTGCATGAGTATACTGCTACATTATCAGCACTGACTTTTCTGAGCACGCCAACTAACGTACTGCCATCTCCAAAAGCCAGCCTGAGACACAGGTATTTGCTCTCACTGAGAACATGGAGAGATACAAGTCCAAAATAGGTTTTACCCAATTAACTATAGGGTAATCTACAAAAGTCTTTGCCTGCTTAAGTCTGTGATATATTACACATGTTTTCTGCTTTTTCTAGCCTTTATACAGTCCTTTCTGACTGGAAATGGAAATTTGAGTTGCTTTGTAAACCACTTATTATTGCACTAAACTCCAGAGAGAAAAACACTACACTTGTTGTTTCTGTGTGTGTTTTCTGTGTATGTAAGCTTTGAGATTGTTGTTAAGCATCTTTGAGTACCTTGAAAAGTGCTATAAAAAACCGATGTATTATTATTATTATTATTACTTGTTGATCCACTGCTGCCTCTATCAGTATGTTCAAATGTGTTATCCTGTGACCTTGGTGTTTGAAACCTTTCATTCAGATTTACCTCGGTGACCCAACTTACTAAATGAGGCAGTGTCCCCACAGGCTAAACATATTGATTGTCTTGATGGAATTTAGTGCGGGAAAGTGAGTGATTAACAGACTTCAGTTCAATAGGAAAAGGCTAAGATAATGTGGAAATTATTATATATATACTGTATGCACTGTGTTTGTGTTAACTAATCTAGTTAATATGAAGAGCGATAGCCATCATTTCTGTTGTTTTATCACTTTCATTCAATACAATATGTGCTGTGAATAAGTAAAGTTGGTAATAACACACAAGGGTTCAAGGGGGACTTTTCTCTTTTGCATAGTGTTGAAAATTTTAGTTTTGTTTTTTTTTAAACAAATGTCAAATATAAAGGTCTGTGGCTTGTGACATTTTGCATCTACTGTTCTTGAAAAAGCCGATCATGTCCAAGTCATCACCTGAGACAACAGTGTAACTGGAACCAGCTGATAGCTGGAGGACTTGCACTTTCAAGATAAAGGAGAATGCCTTCCCGGAGAGAGAGGGAAAAGAACAGGGCTTTTGATCTGTGGAAGACAGCATCGTCATATATAGTTAATGTGAAGCACATTCTTTCTGATGATTTGATTAGCGTTCAATAATTCATCTTTAAAATGTGCACAAGCATTTGGCAATTCAAAACGGTGCACAGCAGCTTGACAGGAACATTCACTCTGTCACTACTTGTGTATTCTAGGGCTTATGAGCCATGTTGACTCCTCCAACACATAGGCTGACTAAGAAGTATGAACACAGTGTCCTTGCCAGATTCTCTTCACTCCCTCTGCAGTTTCATGACATTTTACGCACAGACATGCATCATAGCCACACTCAGGACCTGCCAGGCCTTCATACCAGCTCTTCAAACTTATAGGGAAAATCAATAACTGTGGTGATTTGAACAGCAGTGGCCTGGTGTTGTTCATATTTAAAAACAAAAATCATTTTTATATTTGGAATGAAATTAGTAGATTACCATATGTAATTAGATGTATTCTTTTGTATCACCATTTTTTTCTTATTAATTGCACTACACAATATCAATGTGATTAATCGTAATCAATAACAGGACAGGTATTATAAAACCAGTGATACTTTGCTAGGTGTCAATTTGTTATGGCTACTTCTTTCCAGGCTTGCTCATATCAATATATCCCTTCATCAAGGCCTGGCTGAACATCAACCATATTCTTCCATCCTTTGGTGAGTTGAATTACACATGAATATCTTGTGCCATCACATGATCGCACATCTGGATATTTTTTCATTAAATATGTTGTAGATTATAATTCAATTTTTTTTTAATCAAAGAAATAGCTTGGGTCAGAATATTTCGTATCTTCACAGGAAATTTCAGAGTACATCCGGCAGCTGCCAATCCCGCACCCGAACAAGCAATTGAAACCATAAGAAGAGATGGTGAGTCTGACTGTCTGAGTCAGCCTTTTTCCCCAAAACAGAAAAACCACCAGTCAATACAGCTGTCACTTGCAGCACCACCTAAAACATTAGTGTTAAGAGCTTTTAACAACTCTACCCTGTATTTGTTGGTAACAAATCTTACACTGGTCCGTGTCAGATTTGGGTTTTGCTTTTAAAATGACTACCTGACCTAAATAGAAAACATTACAAGAGCAAGGAAAGTCTGTGAATATTGTTAGCTGTCCAGTATTTTCAGGAGTTGCATGTGAAATAAGGCATCTAGACTCTCTAATTTCCATCTCTTTTCTGAGAGGTTTCTTCACTTCTGACACACTTGTGTGGAAACATCAGGTAATTAACCTGTCTGGGCCATTGCCTGCCTGGAACATAGTTACGTTAAACACGCAGGTAGCTTTCCCTTGACTAACGTCTGTAACTTATTTTTCCAAGTGTGTGTGTGTGTGTGCCTTTTTGTCAACATACTGTATATGATGTAACGCTGACCGGTGACGTGTGTTTTGTGTCCTGCCTTGTGGTCTTACAGGGACACAGAGCCAACTTAATTTGGAACGCTGCAAGAGTCGCATGGGTACATTTGTGGAGGGTGGACCGATGGCTGAGACCAATCCAGATGAGGGGTACCACATTAAACCCAGCCACTGTCTCTGTCTGATGAGTCATACTACCATGCACACACTGTTGTGAGACCAATGTGACAATCACCTTTGGTCTCCCAATTAAAGTTTCCATGTGAAAGGATTCTCTTGAGATATTCACATTCTTAAGGGGAAAACATGTTGAGTTACTGCAACCTTGAACTTTGCCTATCAACCATTAAATCTAATTCTAAATCGAAATTATCTAATCTACTCATTTAATCCACGATAAAGTATGGGTTTCTTCATTGAGCTCCTAAGACACCACATTCAAATTCAAAAAAAAAAAATTCTTTGAGGAAACAGTCCTCTTGAATTTTGACTTTCAATCACCAAAATCTAATCAGTTCATCCACAGGTCTACATGAAAGTTAGTTCTAAATTTCAGACAAATTTCTCAAGAAATCCATGAGATATTGCCTTTACATGAATGGGGTTGGCAAACCTGAACCCAAAAAAACCTCAGGCCATAGCTGTTGCTGGTGAAAAGACATAACAGTCTTTTGGGACATGAATCTCTGCTGCATTTTGTTAGTTCAAAGTTGATTTTATGTATTTTTTATCATGGCAAAATTGTCTGTATTATAACCATAAACCCCCCCCTTACATAAGATGTTTTCTTTGTTGTCCAGGCCATTAAGTGCAGAAAAGAGGGACTTGAACAGTAACCATTACATGGCATCACCACCTTTTTATTGTCACTTGGGATATTGTTGCTGTGGTAACCCCGGACAGTTGATAGATTTCAGTCATGTCAGATTAGATCACTCATCAGCCATGCAGGCCGTGTGTTGACCATTGTGACACCAAACAGTACACATATAGTGTATGTAGTGTACATTGGACTTGCATTGTATTTTTTAGCAACCCTTGAGTGCCAATGGCTAATAAAAGGGGTTTGAAGTACACCACATATAGCACATAGAATAGTATAACACCTCATCAAATTTCTGAAGCTCCTGGGATTTTGCTAATATTTGATTAATTATTTGTTCTTAGTCTCAAAGCAACAGCTAAAGTAACAGCTCATCCCCATACTGTATATATTAAAGTCACGACTAAGACTGAATGCACTCTGACTGTCTAAAGTGTATTCTGTAAACCATCAATATTCCTTTGACTGTCATTTCATTGTTGAGCAAAAGTCTATAAAGTGTAAATGGCAGTCCAAAAGAAAGACATCAGCGGCACAGAGATGCAGAAAACTTTAGAAATCCTTCATTATTTCACAACTGAACTCAAGCAATCCTCATGTGAGTACATTGGATTGTTATATTTTTCTCCATTGACGAGCTTCAGGTACATTTGTTTTGGTCTGTATGGGCTTTCTCTTAAGATTGAAAGGACACTAATGTACTACACATTCTAGACCATTGCTCTTATCCATAAAGAACCATTTTTCACTGTGATCTATAGTAGTTCAGGCATGTTATTGCTCTGCAAAAATGGGTTGTTGCAGTGAAGGGAAGACATAGTGTATATGTGACTCATGCTTTGGTCTGTTGCAGGACATCATCCGACATGCCAGATGTCTTATCAAGGTGGAAACAAAAGCAGTCATCTCCTGATCAAGATCTACCTTGATGTCATCATGTGATCTGCGTGACCCGCATTATTCAGCTTCTCCTCTGATCTTTTTATTAGGCTTCTTTAAAGGGTGATGCAAGATTTGATGTAAACCTTTTAGATATTTTAGTGGCTATGTTGAATCAGTTGCATTTGTTGAGATCACCTCATGATAATGTACTGTACTTTTGAGGGTCAATGAACATCTGAAGAAAAAAATAAGGATTTTCAGTGAAGTATTTTAACTTTTCCTGATCCTCGGTGAACCATATTAAGCCCACCTTCTCACCTTCACACAATGTTCTCAGCCACCAATTAAAAACATAATTATGGCCATTATGTGATAATGGGACTCATGATTTATCTCAAGCTCCCTGGCTTTCTTTTGACATGAGTGACACTAATGGTGATGCATGCCGAGCATGTGTGGAGGAACACACATGCATGCACACAGTGAACTGCACCCCTGCAGTGAAACATAATGCATTGATATTCAGGAGAGCACAGGCAGAATAGGTGCTGCATGGGAAGTAGCGGGGGAAAGAACACTGTGCTCCGACAACAAGCATGAGGTGCTTTGAGGCCGAGCCGTGTTGCGAGTCTCAGCACAAAGACTATGCTGTGCCATGATGACAACCATCACTTTGATTGTCAGGCTTCAATTTACACTCCTCTGTGTCTGCATGACTAACATTGAATGGCGTGAGACACAAATTAACTGAGCATCATTTAGAATGGGTGTACAGTTAAAACACATAACTGTGCAAAAGTCTCAGGGCACCTCCTACTTTTTGTTTTTTTTGTCCGTCAGATCTTGTTGACAGTGGCTTTTGGATGTGACTGAAAGTTGGTTTTATATATAGTAGCAAGCATTTAGTGAGTTTAACTCGTATATGTATAATGCTCAAGCGTGTCTTGAATAAACCTGGTGTAATACACCATTTTCAAAGCAGATATTTTTCAACATGAAATAGTAGGACAAACACAGGTTTTACCAGTATCGATAATTAGCGTTCCACAACAGATGTAAAAGGGTGAGGGTTGTGCTGTTGTTCAAGTGCAATGGTAAGTCATGATAAATTGTTGTTACTTAAACCTGTAGAAGCTGTCTACAGGTGTATTTTTATATGTGTCTTATTTCTTGTCTTATTTTTAAACGTCATGCGTGTTTTAAAACCGCACACATGTATTTCTGGATGTATTCTAATGAAACGATTGAAAAAAAATATACTGCATTACGAAAAGAAAAGAAAAAAAATGAATAGTGGCCGAAGTCGTTTGCACAGCACAGCACTGTACATTATTATTAATATTATTAATAACCAGACAAACCATTTACAAATTTTAAGCATCCAGCAAAAAACACGCAGCAGCATGTACTACTGAAAAAGTAACCATGCATTATAAACACCAGGAAATACAATATTTATTTATATATATTAAAAACAACAAACATAAACAGTGTGCAACCGTTGTTTATGCAAACAGTGTGTAACCAGAACAGAAAAGGTCCTAAAGGGGTTAAAACATGAATGGTTGAATGGCTTAAGTGTAGTGATGGCAGTATGTGAGTGGGAATGATAGATTTGTCATATGTCTGATTTTACTCCGAGTACCACCAGAGGAAGCTCGTGTACCACCGGTGGTACATGGACCACAGTTTGAGAGCCATGGGTTTAGATGACCTGATTGGAAATGACACATTGCTTACAAAAACAGAACAAATGAAGATGAAGATGAAGAAATGAATGATCCTGATCAGAGCATCTTATCACAGATGCAACCAGTGGGAATGGGGTATAGTTGTGAGGACACTCATGGTGCATTCAATCGCCCCTAAACCAAACCTTAACCATCTCAATCTAACCTAAATGCCTAATCCTAACCCAACCATTAAAAGACCCTTGAAGTTGTAGAAATCTGCTTAAATGTCCTCACAAAACAAACAAAAAACTCCTTACAGTCTAACACAGCAACACACACAGGTTGAACAGTGGTGGAGGTTGGGTCGGTGAGATGATGATGAGAGGAGGAGGAGGAGGAGGAGGAGGAGAGCCTCATCCAGATGAGTGTGGGGCTCCTCCGGTATAAAATAATGAATAGCATGACGCCTTCACGCTGACAGCCACAGCGGTGCCACAGACTGGACAGTGGGCGACTAACATCATCCGCCGCAGGATAATGACCTGTCAGCTGCTGCGTGCATGCGTCTGGCGCGGACCACGGTCATGTTGCGTCTGTGTGTCCACTCAGAAGAAATCACACAAGTGATGCCCTTTCTCCTCTCGGATTATTCTTTCTCCCTCTTCTCCTTTTCCTCGCCTCTGCTCGTGCCTGCGTGAACGCTGATTGAACGGCTGTCACCATCACCACCATCATCATCATCATCATCATCATGACTTGTGCCCCAAGGAGCGTGAAGCTGTGTGAAAACCCCTCGTTTGGTGTTTGCTCGTCCTTTCAGCCTCTCACAAATCGGAGTGGCTAAATGAAGGCTGGGGACCGCACTGAAAACCAGAAGGCTCAACAATGGGAAGACCTTCAGCATATCGACACAAAAGGTGAGATACTTGTATGTTTTTAATTTTACAAGAATGCAGCACATTTAATTTTGGTCCTGGGCAAAATCCAGTTTTACACCTTTTTAAATGATGGGTCAAACCAGGGGCATAGATATGAAATATATAAAGTTATTATTATTATAATTAACAGTGACTCCTCAGTGACCTATAGCAGATCTGGTATAATTGAAGCAGCGCATTGTGCCTGTTCATGTAAAAAGGTGATTTTTGAACTGCAAAGACAAAGGTGCTACTGAAAGAATGTGTTTTTGCATCCCATTTAAACGCAGATCAGCCACATAACATGACAGTAAAACTGGCAAGTGGCAAGTTTAATTATGTGCTTCATCATTCACTTTTAAGTAAGAAATATCAATAATGTGATTTTAAACTTACTGGGTAGCCTTTATTTGTGTTATGTTTGACTTTATTTATGTTTATTTATATGGTTTGAGTGAATCAAAAATGTATGGATCTGCCTCAACAGTAAAACCAGATATATCTGTCTCAGTGTTGTGGTTCGCTTAGCTTTTATGTAATCTATGTTTTATCATCATGTGGTGAATGAAGACAGTGTTTTCAAGTTGTTGTTATTTATTGTTATACTACAGGTCATGACTGATTGACTGACTGATATTTTTTCATTCATAGAAAACAGTCTACAACATTAATTACAAATGACGCTAAACAAATAAACCCTCCTGTTTCAGACACATGGATAGCCAACTTTTCCATTTAGGTAGTGAACATAAACAACCACAACATTTTTTTATCATCTGTGGTCGGATCATTTTCGGATTTTGAAGTCATTTTATATAGACAATCTGAATTTGTCATAATCTGGACATTACAGAAGAAGGTGTGTCTCATTCTCAGTTTCAATTAAATCACATACTTTGCACAACCTATTTTTCCTGTACATTTTTAATACATACAACACATCTAAGCCCTAAGGCTATAATTTATAAAGGTAGCAGAGCAGAGTGATGGATGTTCAAAGCTCACTGATGGATTACATACTCTCTCTCTCTCAGAGGGAATATTTACTATTTCAACAATAGTGGCATCGTGCTACTTCTGCACTTATCACAGTTACACTTGTTTTCCTTATCTAAAAAAAACCATCTGTCATGTGTTGTCATTCACAGACAAATATGCTGTCAGTTGGACAAAGTTTCTTTAGACCGCGCCATGGGGAAGAGTTCGGACTGAAATACAGGGAGATTTAATAGCACTATAGGAGGAGAGAGAGAGAGATTTTCTGGAGGAGAAAACATGGTCATTACAGACAGAAATACAGGAACTCCTGTACCTAAAAAGGAGTCTCAGAAGAAGAAGAGGAGGAAATCTCGTCCTCATGGTCTGCCATCTCCAGCACTCTGCTGTGCCTGTGGCCTATGCATCATGCTGGCAGGACTCAACATTACACTGGTGGGAGCATTCGCCTTCAGCACACTGGTGCCTTCTGCCAACCCTCCGATCATCATCGGACCTATCCTTCTCCTGGTGGCCTTTTCTTTTTTCGGGGCCTGCTGTGTCTGCAGCCGCCTGCCGCCTCCCCACAGCTCACAGAGGTCAAAGGCGGGTGGCAAAGGCACAGGACTGATGGGACGCAGTGGGCTAACTGGTGGAGCGGCATTTGAAATTGAGACCAGCGAGCACACTCTGCAGGATACTACAGCTGTGCAACTCAGCCCCACATCTTCTCCTGGATCATCACGGGCGTCCAGCCCAGAGATGGAGGCTCCTGATGCAGCACCACTAAGCTCCTGCAAACTCTTTACCATGGAGACCAATGGTCCTTCTTCTGTTTCCGCCACAGCAGTCTACTCGGCCTCCACAGCAGCAGGGGGGGAGGTGAGGCTCAATCTGCCTCGTGAGGAAGTGGTCACCTAGCAAGGCATTAACTCTTCCAAGGCCAGAGTGCTAGCAGTGTAAATATCCTTCTGAGTCAAGGGCCAGCTGAGTGTGATTGTGTCCTCTTGTCTACATAGTGAAATATTTATGGTTGTGACACGTGTTCTCAGCAGTATGCTTTTGATTTCTCTCGCCGTGTTGCCCACTCGCAAGTAGCATGTAGAAATGTGCTGTCCTTCAAGTCTTCGTTTTCACTGGGGCATTATGAACAGTTTTCCTACTGAACCTGAACTCGGTGTCTGAAACCATAACAATTTATCTGTAGCTGTTCGTATTGTCTGTGAAAACCTCTACTTGTGAAACCTCTAGTACTGGTTTCAGGAGCCTCCTCCGAACAAAAATATGATTGTTGACTTGTTCTAAAATGTAAAAGATTAAATGTGAAAGGTCACAATTGAAAACCAGAGATGATCTGTACAGGCATGCATGGATGTGATGACATTTGATATTTTTATTTGCCAACCTCCATGCTGAACTTGTTTTGGGGGCATAAAATATTAAAGGTCACATGGGTCCCAAAGCAATATGGTCTCACCTAAGATTAAATCTAAGCCATTTAGAGTTAAAGGTAAGTGATGACATGATGCTCGTCCACAACCAGTGGCTTTGTAATAAAAAAAATAAAATGTTTTACAAATTAACATGTAACTGCATACAATGCTGGCCTATTTTATCATTGTTCGCATTGTTTGACAAAAGTTGTTCATCACATAAACTTAAACACCATAAGCACTGTGTGCTCTCACCATGATTGTGACCGCTTTAAATTTCTTACGTGTATTTTTACACATCGGTACCTGCAGCTGAAGTCTCATAATCCAAGCATATGCCGGTTTTATCATGATCCAAGAGAAGAATTTTCATTTTTCATGTCTAACATGACAAGATGTACCTTGATATTCAGCAGACTTTAACCTCTGCTACACCTATGGTAAAGCCATGAGATATTCAGATTGTATAAAAATGTTCGTTCCCTGTCACTGTGAAGTATTTTTTGCAGTTATAACCCTGATTTGTTTGGGGGGGGGGAAATACATTTCCCGTGAAAGGAAAGTTGCCTTAGATATCAGGATCAAACTAATGAGGGCTATATAAAAATGCACAATTGCAGTTTTCCTCAGAAAACCTTTTTGTGGCTCTGAATTCCTACTCCATATTGTTAAGAAAGCCTCAACGTGTTTTCTGTTTTTGTGAATATAACAAATGCATGCAAATGGCTTTGAAGTGTTTCAACTCTGACATTAAATGAGAGGTGGAGAAAAAAACCTCCAGCATGCAGACAATTACTGACCAGAGCATTCACTCACTAACACAGTACTACCCATCAATTACTGTGACACTGCTACGAAAAGGGATCAGCTTTTCCTGTCACGGCTGTCTGTCAAGCCAAATTAGAGTGCTGAGCATAATGCTGCATGTTCAGAGAACTTACTTTTGGAAACACACTGTTGTGAACTATTCGTGTTATCTGTGTTTTTTTTTAATTTGTGTGTCACTTAAAAATCCATAATGGATATAGTACTTTTGTGAGGATTTTAATTTTTCTTTATTTTGAAAGTAACTCGTAACATGTACATCCTTCAAAAGAAGACATAAATAAAGAGGCCCTTTTAGTAAAACACAGATTTTCTCATTATGTATGTGCGGCATGACATGTTCTTGGTGTACTTGCTACATTTTGTGTCACCATGAAGTAAAAAAAAAAGGGTGTGTTACATATTAAAATATTGTGCAAAGTCACAGTGATCCTGGAGGATACCAGATGCTAGACAGATGGTGGAGTAGCAGTCAGTGACTTTATAACAAAGTTTATCCTTCCAGTCATACCAACTAAAAACCCATTGAAATGTCTCATCCAACGATGCAATTGTTATTGCAGTAATTTAATTAAAACAAGATGACAAAAGGACAACAAAGAGTTAGGATGACATGTCAGAAGATAAAGCCAGAATTTGAACTCTATAAATGATTTAAACTCCCAAGTCAACTTAATTAAACCAGTGGCTTTTGCCATTTTAAAACTTGAATAACAATATAAACAACAGTTTTGACCCCCCAGCTACACTTTGCTGCCAAAATGTATGGTGGGCTGTTACCAGGGCTGGTGTGAAGAACTGAAAATAATCTTGGTCTCATTATCGTGGCCTTGAGTGAAGGATTGAGCTCCATCTGGCTCTGTTAATGTGTGAGTGTGAATTTGTTGCCACTGGAGGGACCCAGAGGCTGCATGTATGACTTTTCACACAAGTTATATAAAGATGTCATTTTGCATCAATCCACTAGATGTCAGTACATCACAGCAAGTATCTCATGGCCATTGTTTGGCCTTTGAGATATCATATGTAGACGTATTGGATCAGATTTGAGTGATTCTGACTTCACTGCATAAGATAATGTTCACACAAAGCCTTGTCTGCGAAATCAAAGCATTAATGGTCCACATTATGTTTCTGTAAGGTTTCTTATCACTGAGGGAAAACGTGGCATTGGCTGTGTTGGGCAATCTCGGTTAATTACGTCGATGTTATGAGAATATTGTTTTCCATATCCACAAAGCTGATTAAGCTCCCTCACGTCCCCAGTGCTCACGAAATGATGGAGGCACAGATCTGACGTGTCCCAGTTTCTGAGGCAGCTCACAGGCGGCAATTTGTACAGTTGACTTTGTGATAAAAGATTACATTTAGATCTGCAGTGTCAGTTTTACATTCACCACGTTTGACTGACCATACAGAAAAAATGTGCTTGATTTATTTATAAATCCTGTTTTTTCTGGAACCCTGATATAGAGCACAAGAACAAATTGTCTGATGCCTGTTTCATAGAGGAGTATTTTCATAGGTTTTTAACTTTCACAACTACACAAGCATACATACATCAGTAGCATTGAGAATTCCGGTATTGTTGGTAGTAATGTGAATTAAGGAACAGCTTTCCTGTTAAGTTAAGAAAGTCAGTCCACAACATTAAGATTTGAGTTTAAAGTCGCAGGTACGTCTAGACTTGTCATTGTTACTGAATAAGCAGGTCAAAGAACACAACAAAGACTCTGAGGTGATCACGTATCTGTAGCATATAATGGGATTTTCTGTGATTAAGCCTGCACCCAAGCAGTTTATACCATGAGAAAATGTGAAATCGACTAAGCCTCAACTCCACTCTTTCACCTTGTTACAACTCTGAGTTGCATTACACAAAACATTTCCCATGGGGTCGGCATGAATTATGACAATCTCCTGAATCCTCTGCTTGTTGGCCTTCACTTAAGAGGCTCGTAAAAAACATTAAGTGTTTAGCCAGCAGCGGCCTGGAGTATTTACTGCCTTGCGAAGGTGAAAGGTGTGTAGGTATTCTGAAGCTTGAGGAGTATATTTACATGTTTATGCTCCTGGTAAGCAAAAGTAAAGGAGATGCGTCATGGTTTAGTGCTGCAATCTAGCTTACTTTTCATAAAAAAGGATGAAATGGACATCGGCCTCTGCCCTTTGCACCGACATGTCTCCCCATGTCCTCAAACTGCTCTTAAAATCCATATTTTATAAGCACTAAAAGAAAAAAAAAACTTTCACATAGCCGTTCCATTACTTTTGAGCAATGGGCACAAAGATTGCTCTAAACTTTATTGCTGGAATTAAATAATAATTCTTGTTTGGTGTAATTATTTAATGCCAAAAATTATTTTTATCCAAAGAAGTATTCTTTCTTTAAACAGAGACATTGGAATCTACTGTGACTGAAAATGACTTAAAGGGGCACAGACACATTGTAAACAATGGTAACTGCTGAGACTCTTTCAAAAACTGTTTGTGCGTTTGCATCCATGAGCTGCAGAAACACATCACGTATCAGCACGCTCCTTTCAGCCTCATCACTATGTGTTTCAAAACAACTGACATGGCCCGTCAATATGTCAAGAATTATCAAGGTACAGTTCGTTGACATCTCCAAGCTTACTGTAACATCACACTTTCACATTGTTCACACTGATTTCAAAACTGCAGGAACGACTGAGATTGATTGTTCTTGGTGCTCAGATATAGTGCAAACTAGAGGAAACGTCTGGAAATTTCAGGCATAGATGATTAATCTCAGATGCAGACGTTGCGTGTCATCTTGTTTGTCACGTGGAGATGCTGCAACCACACACATACAGGCAAACACACATCTGCAAACACAAGTGCTCCATCCACTCTAAACCGGTGTATGGTGGATCCTGACATTGTGTTCATGTGCTCCTGGGTGGATGTGCTTGTGTGTGAGAAAACTCTCAGTTGAATGAGTCGGCAGAGGAGGGGGATAGAGGGCACAATCAAGCTGAAAAGATTAGGGAAAGATGAGCTGCTGAGGATCTGTGAGAGCAGAGCAGGCACATGTTATATAACCCTTACCCAGTTTCTTTTGCTTCCAAAGACAGACTGCGAGGGAGGGCATGGAAGATTTACTTAACAGGGGTGAATCCTTGTGATCAGACTAAAATGAACCAGGTCATTGGTTATCCGCATGTACTGTCTGGTGTGTATAACAATGGGATTCAAATTCTCATTCAAACACTGCTTTCTCCAGGTTCACAAAGAGCTGACAGATTGTTTTATCAGATAAAAGTGTTAACATACCCTATCCAGCCAATTTAATAGGTATACCTGTCCAGCTGCTCATTAATACAAACACCTAATCAACTTGATGCCTTTAGGCATGGAAACATGGTCAAGACAACCTGTTAAACTTCAAACAGAACATTAGAATTGTTGTATTCAGTATTTCAGAAACTGCCCCACCATGTTTTTTTGTCTATTTTCCTGTAAATAAGAACATAATTTACAAGATCAGACAGACTAATCATTCCTCAGAAAAATGTTTACTGATGTGATAAAATGAGAATTGAGAAGAATACAGGTGAGAAGTGAGCCTAATTGTCTCATAGAATTAGAATTCCACTCAGTTTGAGTTCACCTAAATGCTTTTCAGTAAATACTTCCTGGTTGGCCTCCACCAGCAAACCTTTCTGACATGGGACATGTTTACTCGAGATTGGTCTCAAACTACCTTTGACCACTTTATCAGAAGACAAAGTTGTCAAAGGCGCTTTTTGGTTTCTCATGTGCTATGCGTGAGCGGGACTCGTGATCGCTGGGCTGTTTGTGTTGGTCTCTGTGAAAGCTGCAGTCTGAGGGTGACACTAAGAAGAAAGCTCCTCACAGTTCAGGGTTAAAGATACAGTGGGGTCTGATTAAAATCAACAAGGGTCCTAATTGTAATGCTGCAGTGGTCTGAATACCAATGGCCACTGACAATGTGTTCCTCACCATTCTTAACTCCTCCTTTCACCCACGGTAAAACGGTTTATTCAAGTGGCTGGAGCTGTTGCATAACCTTGTCTTTCACGCGTCTATATGTGGGGCTGCGAGAAGAAGACATATGCACACAGCAGTGTATAGCAACAGAATTCCAAAACACTTGTAGGAATCTTTAAAGGCACTAGAACCTGTTTACAGTGGTGTGTACACAAGGACCTATGGATTGCATCAATTCAGTGGCATTCAAGTCAATCATCACTCTTCCTGCATCTTGCCATTAACTGAGCCAATCAATGTTGCTTTCAACTACTTCAGTAATTCCACCATACACACAGTGTGTACAGTTCTACTTGTTTCTCTTCACCTCAACAGTGTCTTTGACCTTTTCTGTGAATATTATCATTTTTGCATGTGGCCCTTTTACCCTTTACCCACAACTAATCAATAGACCGACTGAAAATAGAACAGTGGTGTGGTAATATTTGAGGATGGTCAAATATTTATAAGTCCAGCAAACCAAAATAACATGTTGTGATGGGTAAACATTCCCAAGTAGAATTTCCAGAGCACTGAGAATATACCCCTACTGTGACAACAGGACATTGTTTATAGTCAGTGTTTGTGAAGAATATGTTTGATGAGACAGCTGCATGCCTTGCTTACAGACCAAAGTGAGCCAAACGATAACTAACTGTATTGGGGTTGGTAAACAACTTGTGGTACCAACAGGTTCCAGCAGAGGTCCCCCTTTTTCAAGGGAACTCAGGGACAATTGGTGAAAGAAAAAACACTTCTCCTCAGCAGGCTGCCTCAGACTGGTTTCTGTGCTCTACAATTAAAGGAGGTTGACATACATACATTTACACAAAATGCAGTTCATGAGTAAATTGCCTCAGATCGTTTTATAACTTGTATAAGGGAAACTGCCATTGTAGTAAAGACTATCTCCTATCATTACAATGTTGGGAAAATAGCCACTTATTGCACCTTTGTCCCATGGGTGCCATTACATATGCTTTCGTGGTTTTGTAATGCCGTGATAATACAGTAGCTGGCCATGTGGGTCATGTTAGGGGTGAATGATAGTTTTGCACTCACCTGCACTCTGTGCAGTTCACCTCTTAAATATATATTATATGGAATAGTAATGATATGATCAGCGACAGGAGGCAGTTAACGAGTGACCTTTGATTAAAATTAAGGTCTTATCTCAGCATCGCTAAAAGCTACGTGTTGCATGTCAGGTATTTACGACGTATCTCTCCTTTGAAAAAAATAATGAGAGACCCATGTTTGGAGCACATGATGGAATACCACTACACAAACACACCACCAGCACCCACCACAGGCCTTTTCCTGTCAGGAGAATGGATGTGATTGAGTAGTTTGCTTGCCATCAATGGCCACCTGTGAAAGAGAGAAAGCACGTCTGAATTTGCGACCAACAGGTCTTTTTTTTTTTTAAAATTAGACAGCCAGTTTGCCGTGGCAGCAGGAATCCGTACACAGCACAATGAGGTTTGCCGATCGTTGTCAGCGCTCATTACCATCCACCGCCTTGGTGGATGCCTCTTCCAGGAGTCCTTTAGAGAGAAGTAAATGAGAGATGCTTTACTCTTTAATGACTTTCCCACAGTGCCTCTCCAAAACAACAGATCCCCTTAAATTGCTGTGCCTTGGCTGAGACTGGATGAGAGTCCCCACTGCTCCACAGAGGAAGGGAAATACTGAGTTCACTGTCTGTCCACTTCTCAAGGCCAGCCAACAGGGTGGGGGGTGGAGGCGATGGGGGGGTATAATCAGGTCTTTATGTGGTGTGGGGCCTACAGTGGACAGCCTTGGTATTGTCCCCACAGCTTGATTGTTTCTCTGAATCCAACGCACGGACACACTGAGACACTCCTCCAACCCAAATTGGGGTTTGTGCATCAACTTCCCCAGTACAATCCAACTCACCAGCTAGCGGCCATATGCTAATTCACTTGTGATTCTCTAAGAGTTTTTTCCAGGTACTTTCTCTTGTTTAGGCTTATAAAAGCAAATATCAAGTCACTTGCTTTTATAATGTGGCCACTGTTCCTTCCAAACAATTATTTAAAAAGCCTGTCTGATTTGTTGAAGTTGACTCTTTACAAAAAACCAAATGGATGACAACCACAGAAGATGATGTCAACAAGAGTTGCTCCAAACACACAAGCGACATGTTAGCCCCACAAGAGAAGCGTAGATTTCAAAGCTACTTATGCAACCCATGCAATGTGTGAAGTGGAGAACTGTGCATGGTTGGCCTCTCCAATTTTAATCTTCTGAGACTTTATGAAAAAAAGTTTACCGCATTGTTGCCTGTAGCCAGATCTTCTCTGATATTTATACAAAATAATCCACAGTATGTACAAAATGGATGCAATGTTTCCAGGCAAAATATTTGGCAAAACATTTTTACATAATCCTAACATCAAATTAAAAAGAAAAATAATAATTTGAAACCCATGAGACAGTTAGATCTTGACTGTGAGATTATCCACAAACAACTGCAAAACAAACAAAACAAAACAAAACAAAACAAAATAAATAAATAAATAAAATAAATTGTGGCAATAATTTACATTTTCTCTGTCTCCCAGTGTGGACCTTCTGCCTGCACGTCATTTTGTTACATGGTCAGAGTGAACATCACACCCCAACCAACATCACCGATTAACAAATACTGTATTAATTAATTTCAAGTAATAAAAAATTTAACTGAAGACACTTCAGTGAAATTAAAACAAATAATAGTTTTTAAGAGAGATACAGTAGATGAAAATGACCCACTGTGTGTTTTTTACTGGTCAAACTCCTTGCTTAAAATATGACAGTTTCTAAGTTCTCACTGCTGCTGATTCAGCATGACAATTTGCATTGTCATTATTGCATCAAACGAGTCAAGGATGAGTATGTGAATGCTAATTTTAGCTGCAACAGAGTGTGTACTGTCATATGTTCTTTCTACAGTGTGCAGCAAGGAAGGCCCGTTAAAGCGGATTACATGAGTAATAAATAATCCCTGCTGGAGCTGTAAATCCTTACTGAAACTTGTATGAGTGCCTATCATAACGCGGAGAAGTTTGCTTTAGTGAAATACTTAATGTGTTGTTGTCTAAAAACCAGTGATGGATGCATGCTGACCATACCCTGAATTGGGGATGAACTGCATCAAACCCAATATTGGAATAGAGCTCAAAGCACAGCTGTGTTTAAATCCAATATTTTGTGAGCATTTCATGCAGTTGTTTCTGTGGCACTCACGATCACCTTGTTCACATTTGTGCAAGCAATCGGGAAATAAAAGGAGGGATGACAAGGAGAGTTGATATGTTCGTCCCTGAGCAACAGATTATGAAATAGATTCCCTGGCCAGACCAGTTATTGTGATGTTCCTGTTCAATGTTGTTTTGAATAGGTGTTTGCCATTGCAGTGACCTACCTGGACTGAACAACCCTTTGTCTCTTCCCGATCTGATTACACGTATTCACCTCTTTGTGTCTGAGCTGTAGAAAACCAAGAGAAAGAAGTAAAGAAAGAAACCAGACATTAAGACAAGTTGCTGGTATGGAAAAAGTCATAACCACTGTTATAACACCTTTTAATTTAGAGGCCACACCAAGTTCTTCTGTGCTTTTCTCCTCTGGAGATCCCACTGCCCCTTTTAATTCATAATAACATGCAGTGTATTACTTAGATACATGAGTATATGGCAGACAAGTATGATCAGAAACTCACTGAGATAGTCTGGTTTACTGCTTCACAGTGGAAACTAAAAGTCAGGCGACACAAGGAAACAGCTGTTTCCTCAACTTTGCCTGACACAAGACTCAACACAGCTGACTCATGAAGAGTAAAGTCACCTCCCTTGCACAATGCTGACACACTGCTGTGAAGACTGTGGTCACACTGGGGGAGGAGGTTTTTCCTTACGTATATGGATGTCATCACTGTAAAAAGGCAGACTTAGAATGAGGAAAGGAAAGAAGGAAGGTATCTCTTCAAATATTTAGCTTGCACAGTATTAAAAACATTGACATCCAAAGGAATCTCACTTTTAAGTTTAATTTTACAATGCAGTGTTGAGTGATCTTACTATCCTTAATATTTGACTTGAATTTAATTGATTATAATTTATTTAAAGCTGCAATGCATACACCTGGGTGATGTTTGTTGATGACGATTTTAATATTTTGCATCTGTTTGGTCTTAATGAACATGATGTAACATTAGTTGTATGCTGCATCCTTCATCGGAAAACAAGCTCTGTCAAACAAAACTATCAGACCTGACTGAGGGAGCTTTTATGTGCATGCAGTAGCAGCACAAAAAGTATAGGCAGGAACAACAAGCAATCACCCCAATTGTTGAACAAGCTGTTTTTTTTAGTAAGTAAAGCAGTAATATTTATTTTCTTCTTTAATTGATTCAGTTAAATTGCTGGGTGACAGGTGATCTAAATTGAGTTGTGTGGAGCTAATGGGCTTAATTTGCTGACAGATGAATGTAATGGACATTTATGTATATGTTGTCTGTATTTTTTTACAATTTTGGATGTTTTGCACACAGAAACATGTCCTGTGTTGAGTGGAAATAAAGAACATGTTTCATTATCTGTATATCTCTTTATCCTGTATCTGTCTATATCTATAGGATACATTCCTATTTTTTTCTAATTAACTTAATTTTACAATTACTGTTCATTTGGGTCAAGGTTTCTCTCTCACGTGAGCTGAGAGGATTTATGAGATGCTGGGACAAATGTGCATGGTGTCAGCATCTCTTCCCCAGTGGTTGCATATGGTCAGCTATGTGACGCAGGCAGCGTGATGGTGAGATCAGCATAATCAGGTTGCCACAAAGTGACACTACTTTTGTACATCTCTGTACAGATCTGTAAATCTTCTGTCAAATAATACAATATAAAAAAGGCAAGCAACTTGACAATATTGTTGTATTTAATACATAAAACCAGATGTGATGGGAAGCATGTCAATGCCTCTGCTTTACCATAGCTTTATCTGCTTGTTCTGCGCAAAGAAAACCACTGGTTGAGGATTATGTCTATGTTATGCTATGTATATTGTTCTATTTGAACAGGAAAAAGAGACAGAAGTGGCCTTTGAGTATAAGAATAGAAGAAGCAGAATTTGTATGCTCTGTATACAAATTTCCTCAGCAGGCTAATTCCACACAAATGTTCACCACAGTGAATAAAGGATATGTACTGACCTCTACTCACAGTGAGCTTATGCACTCTGTGTATTGATGTGGTGCTGGAATTGTAGTGCCACAGATTTTAGTCGTATCCCTATATGGAGATCTTTTTCTTCCTCCTCATAAATCAGGATTTAAACATGCAATTTTCTAATTTTACTTTGCAGCTTGTACCTGGTTCAGAGCGTTCAGTCAAAGAGGCTTATAGACATCTGCTTTAATGAGGCTTTACACGCTCCTGAGCCACTATTATAAACAGAGACCCAGCTGTGTGTGTGGCTGTTCTCTCCTTGGCATCATGTAGAACATACGGGGAGCTCTGTTAACAGGTCACTGGAACAATGTTGCACCCTCAACTGTTTGCATTTGCATCGCAGTGGTATTGTGGCCATAGATCCAAGTGCCATGCATGTCACTCACCACACAGATTACACAGGAGAGGAGCACAGCACACTCAGGTGTTTCCCTGACAGTCTTAAGGAGAAAAAGAACTTGCATAAGAACAACTTAGGAACCAATAAAAGAGTCAGCATATGCTGAGATTTTTCTCAATATTCTGCACACAGATCAAGCCACGATGTGCGCGAGTGGGAGGCTTATAATGTTTGAAGTTTGAAAGAGGCTTTAACCTTTCTCCCAATAATGGAGCCATTGAGATCCAAGTGGGCTTTCACACAAACTGAACTCACTATGAATAAACAAGCCCCTCTTACATAAACAGTCAGCATGGCCAGCTCTAATTATCATACAGCCACAAACAATAGGCTTCCGAGTGAAATTTCATGGTGTCAGAATTCATTTGGACTTTGCATGATGATGGGTGTGGACATTTGGTGACATCGCCCCTTTCTTTTACTGCAGTGTGATACAATTTTTAAAATCATATTTTCAACTGGTAACCCATTTCACAAGATTAGATAAGATTAGATTTTATTGGTCCCACACAGCGAAATGATTGAAATAAGTACGCACACGCCATCATTCAGTGTTAAAATGCAATAGCAGAAGTGAAAAGTATTGATCTGATTTGAAAGCATTTCCAAAATTCTTGGGATTTAACAGCACATACAGCATAATGTACCTCCCTGACCTCGTCATGCATTACAGCAACCACTGGGTCATTACTCACCCTGTTTCCTGCTGCAGGTAGCACTGAGGCCAATAGTCCAAGAGTGAGGTCATTGATTAGGTTTCCTTTATGTGAACGCCGACCTCTCCTTGACCCCGTGTCCACCGACATAACTGAGGATAAAGGTACTATAGCTCCAGAATTAGATTGCAGCAAAATGTTGTGGCATTTTATACAGAAATGTGCGCCTCTGCTTGAAACAAGTTTGTTGTCAAAAATTGAAAAACCTAAGGTAATGTAATCAAAAGTCTGATTAAGCAACTAAAAATATAATAATCACAAAGTGCAACATTTAGCTAAATGATAGATATCTATATATAGATGGAGATATCAAATTATGAGTAAGCAAGGACTGCAAATGGCTGGGAGTGAGATAATGTTGCTGATTCATTCAGATTAATTTAGATTAATGGAATAGTTCTTTCATCAACTTTAGCATCTTATTTCTATAGTAATTACCAAATCAGGCTTGAAATAATAATGGAAAACACGTGTGAAAAAGGGGAGGATGGATTTCAAATGTATTATATTATAATTATCAATTTTGATTTTCAAACCTTTGCATATTTTTTTTTTACTTTACTTTATTATCCCAAGAATGGGAAATTTGTTGGGTCAAAGTGCAATACATTAAACACCAAGACATATAGATAAACACCCGCCCTCCCCTCATAGCCAAACACACACACCCACTCACGCTCCCTCACATACACTAAAAATAACTAAATAATAAAAACAGATAACAAATTCGATTAAAACAGTGGGTTACAACAAAATAAAAACACAAGAACGCAAGAATGCAGTGTTGCTAAAGTGACTTGTACTTTTCATTAAAAAGTCTATATATATATATATCCTACATAAAGGATATTATACCAATGTAGCCTATAGTACTCTTCCTTACCAAGCTCTTACCTGGATGCCATTATGGCAATAATCCCATTTTCCCTCTATTGTTATAACCATGGTGGAAATTGGATTATAAGTCAGATGGTACAACCATAACACTGCCAACATATTACCATGTTGTTGCTGTACTGTAATGTAAAGTATTAGAACTTTAGAATATCCATCACTGACACAAAACTGTCTGACATTTTGTAACTGACAGCACAGTTAAGGACAGTAAAGTTCAAGATTGTAAATTTTATCATCATGCCGGGAATGATAAGCTCACACGAACACATGGCTGATTTTATACGCATGGACCCATCCTTGTTCTATTTAAAATGATTTACTCTGTGGGAACTCCATAAGAAAAATACCTTGTGAAAACCCAGCCCCTGACAGTGGGTGTCAGAGAGTCGCTGTAAATTAAAAAGGCCATTTGTTGTCCTTGTTCATAAATTCAAATGGAAATGACCCAGCGTTATCACTGCGTGCAAGGGCCGAATGTCTGAACAACATTGCCTTCACTCTGTGCTCACTGCTGCAAACAGGGAGGAACAATCAGATGCTCATCAAAGCTTGACTTGGTTCGGGTCGAGTCAGGTGATCTTACACTGTTACACGAAGAGGCCCGCTTTGTGCCAACTGGATGAATTGGGTCCATGCTGAAGGACAATCCTTGTTTTATCCTGCTGTCCCTCTTGACAGCTGCGGTGCCACAATGCACCGACCTTCACAGACACACATTCCCACGGTATGGTGAGCAACCTGGGACAGACTGCGTGGTGTAATCAGAGCCCGGGTGTGTGTTCACCTGAAAGTCTTTATTAGCCCCACATGCAAGGGACTTATTTACTGATTTAGTGGAAACTGTGAGAAAACAAAAGAAAAACAATATGAAGCCACGACAGTTCAGCTGAGTAATGAAAGGAGCTGAACTCCAAAGTACTGCTGCATCAGTGAACCTGAGCCTTTTAAATCACATCTGAAAACATACCTGTCTATAAAAGCCTTTTATTAATCTTAGCACATGGTCTTATTTCTGCTGTTGTTGTATCATTTTTATTTTGTGATCTTGCTTAATGTATTATTAGTATTTTACTTATTTTATAGTTTCATGCCATGCAAATGACTTTGTATCCTTGTTATAAGGTGAATTCAAATAAAGTTTTTTCATTTTCATGAATGAGGGCTGATGATGGAAAGTGTGGCACTTCTTTCAAAACTTTCCTTGGGGAACAGTGTGTGACAAAGTAGAAGTGAAAGTGCTTCAGAGGAAGATGAGCCAGACAAAGTAAAAAAGAAACAGCTCACTAAAGGTCTGCGTTTCTCCCGGCATAGAGCACATTTCCAGACATTAATGTTTAAAACAAATCGTTTTCTGCCAAATTAATTTGAAAAGATTTTAAACTCTTGTTTATGCTGAATCAGACAGTCTACTTTTAGTTAAATACAGCCTGTATTATGCTATATGCGATTAAGGTTTTGCTAAACAAGGTCTTGAAGGACATCTGTCACACGGTGAAAAAATAGAAGACCCAAAGGCAGGTTGCAAAAATCAGCAAAACAAGTCTCTAATAAAACAACTGACAAAAGGTAAAAATAAAAATCCTGAAAGACTGGAGTAGAAATACTGACAAGACTGGGAAATGCATAGAAAAAAAACAAACAACAGAAACAAAGCGACCTAATAAAAACAAAAGGAAACAAGAAAGACAGAGACTAAATATACTGTGCATGGCTATTCAGACACAGGTGAGACAAATAGGATACAGGTGAATCACATTAGGGCAGGACAAACAATATACAGGAAAGTCAGGACAGGAAGTCAAACTTAAGAAGGTACAAACACTAGGAAGCAGTACAAAATAAAACAGGAAACAAGGAAGAACAAAAAACCCAGGGTACAGAAAACAGAAAGGGCAACAAAAAGTCCAAAGACAACTGTCCAAGCCAAGAGCATCTGGAATGGTCCAGGGGTCATGACAAAATTGATAAAACTTTGATTAAATGTTAAGTTTGATTTACATCAAGAGGGGGTATAAGGTATAAGATCTAAATGTATGTTGTCTCCAAAACTGATGTTGTTTTTGATAAAGACAGACAAAAGTGTAGACATTTTGTCATTTCCAACTGTTCTTTGCCTTTTAATTTTATCACTTCATATGATTTTTTTTCTCATACTGCTAATGACATAATGAAAATGTAGTTGGTAAAGTTGCATATAAGTATGTCATGGGAGTTTGCCATGTAATTAAATATCTGGTCATTGGAGTATACAGTACAGTTAGTTTAACTATTCCTGATTAACATCACTTTCAGGTTTCCTTTTTTTTTTCCTGCATATTCCCTGTCTTATGACCACTGGAGGGCCACCCTGTCCTCACAGTGTTTTCACAGGTTTTGAATCTTTTGACATCAAGTTGTGCAACTTAAAAAAAAGAAAAGAAAGAAAGCTGAACACAGTTTTAGTGGATAAGATTTGGTTGTTAACTAAATCTTGATATATTCAATTTCAAACCATCACTTCTCACCATCCTAATAACTTTGATCACTAAACTCCATCCGAATCAGGATAAAACTGCTACTACAGATGAAGACTTATTCTACATGCTCTAATCTTACCTTGCAAAGCCATATTCTCTTTTGTTTAAAAATTGTCCTTGTCATTACCATTAGTTTGAATTATTGACCTTTTACTCAAACTGAAACCCTTGATTTCATTTCATGTCTTGGATCAGTTTGTCTAAAAGCATTTTCCGTGAAAAAGGCTATTGAAATGTTACAGTTTGTACATAAAAATATATCAGATTTAAACTACATTGCCTTTGTTTGCCAAAGGACTATTTGTTCAGCTAACGTCATGAAAAGCTGCTGAGAGGACTTGGTGATAGAGCAGCAAAGGAGCAGGTGTAAAAACATATGCATCTGGAGCTTTGGACATGATGATGTCTGAAACGGGATTTGTACGTCTGCACATCTTTTTTTCTCTTCTTCTTGTTTTATCAATCCCGAGCCCGAGAATGTTGAGAGTGAAGCAAGTTTTGCTCTGTTGCTCTCTAAAGTGCTTTTATTCAATTTAACATTTAACTAAAAATAGCCACAGTTTCCAGCCTCTCATGTCCACAATTGAAATAAATAATGTCAATTATTTTTCATTGTGTTTACACTGTGTTGTGTGTCTTTACCTAAAGGGTAGAGTTGTATGTCAACACATTTATAGCGCCTTGGTAGCTGGTAATCAAACATTTGTGGGAGAGATTATGGTTTGTCTATCCACCCTACAGGTTTACTTTGCTGCTGACGCATTTGTCTTGCAGAGAGACACCTGCACCGTCTGAGTTTTCACAAGCATGATTAACAGTGTCGTGTAAAGAAGATGGTCCATAATGAAGAAGATGAGCTGACACAAACACTGTAGTTATTATCAAAATGCACCCAATGAGAATTTTTAGAACAAATTCTTTTACAGTTTGCACTCTTTAATTCACTTCAAGTCAAATGGAACAACAAAGTTACAACAAAGTAAAATCGTTTTAAGAGGATAATAAAAAAACTGATGTCACTGCTACAAATCGGTAAAATCGCTAGTATTAAATGAATATCTCAACACTGCATAACATCTCAATAATGGCCCTAGGTGATAATAGTCATAATTTTATTTATTATTGAGTGTTGGATTAGTTTCTGCCATAAGTAGTTTCCTGTTGTGAAAATACGTTCCTTAATTCATCGTCACACGTTTTGAGGAGTATTTGTGCTTTATTTTAATTCTGACCGGAGCCACATCCCAGCAGGAAACTCGTGAAGATATTACACTTTTTTAACATATACAAGAAAGTTTATTTCCCCATGAATTATGTCACTGACTTTTGACACAGAAATATAATGAATCGATTCAGCATTAAATTATGTAAACAGTATATTGATGAGGATAAGCAGGAAAAATATGAATCTTAAACGTAATAAACAAATTAGATAAAGCATACTCCCTTCAGATGATGCGCTTGGAGACAAAGGGACACAAAGGAGAGAACATTATTATTATTATTAAAGTCCTACCACTTGTGTACTCCCTGGATCCTTGATGTGATGAGGGAAATAAACCTGCAGTTTCTAGGATTCACCATAAAATTGTACTGTTAATGAAATTGATAACATGCTCAGTATGGCTGTTTGTTTTGCCACAAAACAACCCTAATGCATCACACTCTAATGTTTTGTTTGAATGCTGCTGTACAAATCAGAAAAATGGTTCCTATATGATGAATTTAGTTTGAAAGCCAGATAAATACTCTTCACGGTATGTTGAGGAATGCCTTTAAATTATTTGTCATTTTGGTCCTGCCTAATATCATATTCATTCCCAAGTGTGAGGACACAGGTACAGATCCCTCTTTTATGTATTTCTTTTTCATTGACTCGACTTGATTTGAACTGAACTGAACTGAAATGAGTTTGGACGCATGTTTTTCAGGCTTCGAACACATCTGTCCAGTCAACCGCCTGCTGCACCCCACTGCTTCATGACCTCCTCAAAACCCTCCTTCACCCTTCACGGCAGTGATCCCATCAATATGAACGGGTCACAGACAGACAAACAAGAAATCTGTCTTATGGGAAAATGCGTCATACCCATCTGGTGTGCATCATTCTTTTTTTGATTACTGCTTGTGGATTGCAATAAAATATTATTCCGCATTTATAACTGTCCTTTGAGAAGCAACACGGCAGTTTTTATTATTTGCTTTTTGACTCACTTACCCGACCTGGTAAGGCTCAGTTAAGGCTATTAGAGCGCGTGTGTTCCAGGTATTAGGCTACTCAAGTTTGTGGGAACTTAAATCTCTTTATAGAGTCATATTATGGGGACAAAAGGCAAGTGTACCTTCAAAGGTGAAGACAGGCCAGTAGTAGTTATGGTTAAGGTTAGAGTAAGTCTCCAGGAAATTAATGTAAGTCATTGTAATGCCCTATGACGTCAAGCAAACCAGATTGTGTATGTGTTTGTGTGTTGGATGTACTGAGGAGAATAACAGATTTACAGGGATTAGGCCTTTGGCAGTAAGAAAACTTGGTGTGGCAGCATTGGATACATGATCAGCCTTTAATCTAGCTGGAGCTGAAAGGGCTATGGGGGTGGAAAGGGCATTGCTTTTGTGTAATTATTTTTAAAGCTTAAGGCCTTAAGTGTTCGTTCAGTTGTC